>OX465581.1:75002440-75483702 GCA_950022655.1 Alentia gelatinosa
CCCACCCATACAGCGTAATGCGTAGTTCGATGTGGGTTATGTTTTATTTATTTTCTATTTATCGAACCGTCTCAATTTTACAAAATTTATATAGGAACAAACCTTAGAGTGTGGTGATTCGTTGTATATATGTCTCCATTAATTTCCTGAAGGTTTAAACCTTGTGCGAGATCATTTTCTACATGTTGTCTTTGCACTGCGGTGAAGGGAGTTGCTGGATTTGAAAGTGCCTACCACAAACACGCCATGCTGGGGCGAAGCCACATATCCAACTCCTTGGTGAGATCGGCTCGTACAGATCAACCAAAGAATATTATTATGTTAATATCACAGGGGACAGAATCAGCAGGCTTTTCTGTTCCTTGCAGTATAATCCAATAGCGATGTCATAACGTCTTGTAGGAGTAAATCGACCAAATCCTGGGCGAGGTGATAGCTAAACAACTCGGCTTTCTTAGTATTGGCTTCATTGACACTGCACTGAGTAGCATGTTGTTAAGTTCGGCGCCTTGGTAAATATCCATTTTCTCCCGTTATTTGCCTTCTATATGAATAAACCAGACACTGTCAGAATCGTGAAGACTTGTGGAATATTCCCAGGGTGATGATTAGAGATGTCAATGCATTTTTGTATGGTTATGACAGCAGCAAAGTTATATCACTGCAGAACCGGGACTTCGCAGGCTGGCGTTGTCAATATAAACCACTGTCACACTTATTTTGTGATCGATGTCTCAACTTGTTCCAGGCCATATGCATTGATCTGCAGGCTATTTCTCCATAATAACCACCCACACACGTAGGGAATATATATATTAGGCTCGTCCTTGGTTGGTAGACTGATATTTAAATGATTTATAACGTAGTGGCAGTTTTTCCCCTTGCAATATCCAATTCGACTGTAGGGCCAGAATCGCCATTTTGCGGAACGCCACTGCTGACCCGCCTAAACTTACGAACAAGGAGGAACTAAAATGGCGATATTTTTTTATTGGTTTGATAGAAATTTCTCATATTTCGTACACTTAATCTATATAACAAGGCGGTTATTGTGATACCAAACTTTATTGCTTCGGTTGGGGGAAACATATTTATTTTCATCGATTCCGTGACTGGACTGCTCTCAGCTGGCAGATCAGGGCGCCACCACCCGGCCCACAGGGGTATCGCTGACCGAGTTACCCGGCGTGTAGCCATTTACCGCCACAGGGGGGCCCGGCGCGATAGGGTTAAGTCGTAATCTGTAGAAGGTTCTCACTGCGCTTTATGGAAGAAGAATTCTTAACGAATTAGGCTTAGCGCCCAGTATTCCCGCTAGGTGGGATCATCGAGATTATAGGAATCTCTGGTTGCATTGACGTACGTCTTTAGCACGGCCAGTGGATTCTCAAGGCTCTAAGCCTAGTTCGTTAAGAATTATTCTCCATAGAGCATAGTGAGAGTACAGAATACGACTTAGAGAGTGTGAGATCTTATGAGAGGGGTGCACCGTGAGGATGAAAAACATTTCGAAAGGACTATACGTTGTAGTCAATAAAAATGTAAAGCATGAAGGCAGAAACTCCAACGATTGAAATACCGTAGAAAGTGAAGCGTTTTCCCCTGATGAAAGCCTAAACTGTGCGTGACCCGCTTGCTCCTGCCATACAACATAAGCAGTAGGCCTGCCCTAACCTTATATTCAGGCCTGCATCCTGTAGAATTCACATTACCCGACACAGTCTATGACACGCTACTCTGTAAAAACACGATCGATAGGTGCGTGATTACCTGAAAACCCTTGTTGCTGCTATAAATATTTGAATATTTGGTTGGTTGATAGTGTTTTACGCCGTAGCAACAACCAGGGTCACGTCACGGCAAGATCAAATCTATGAGATCAGGTTTATAGACAAGCAGGAAACACAGCGGCACAACTGAATGTTGGACCCCGCGATCCGCAGGCCAGCACACGACTAACTGAGCTATCCCATGTGCTGAACCCAAACACCTCACATTTAAAAGATAAAAGCTTCTCATATAATCACTCATATACCCCTTGCATTAATGTGTTCATACCTGTCTAAATCATTGTAATTGTTGCAGATCAATACAAGAATAGTTATTCACGAATTGAAGTCCGTACAGCTCAGCAACAGCTTGGGCTAGAAGAGCAAAAACTGCATTTTGTAGCTCGATATCTTGCTACATTACGAACGATATAAGTCTTCATAATATTTGTCGCCTTTTGACATCTACCATAGCTGCTCTTCTGTGGTAATATCAGATATAGCCCTATATCGCCGTCAGTTGTGCTCGGTAGCTAGTAGGTCCGCTTGCAAGTAGAGGTTTTATTAGACTCATTGACTTTTAATTGTGGAGATTCTATTCGCTCAATGAAAATTTACAATTACAATGTAAACTAACTTCGTTTACTGAGACGAGCCCAGATGAACTTTGATACAAATGGGAAGGATACGCTCACTGATTGTAAGTAAAAGGTAACAGCCAGTGAAACCAAGGCAAATTGAAATATGTGAGCTCACAAGGAGGTTAAATGGACCGATAAGGAATCAAATAGGTTTTAATCTAAGTATGTTAGAGTTCTTGATCACCATTAAAGGGTATCAAATATTGACATAGAGATACCACTTGTCGAAATTGAAATGAATGATTTTTCATATCAGCATAACCTCTCATGTTAGGAATATACTGATCGGCATATAACTTTACACTATAACTGTGTCTGTCGGTGTGACAAATAGTGCTTATTTGGTGCACCCTGAAATTAAAATTGATATAACAGAATGAACAAATGATGCCTCCTTTCCTTTCATTCATATGAATGCACCGGTTACATCCCAGGGACGAAGTGTAATAAAATCTGAAGTGTGTTGACAACAGCTTATGCCGATTACTTTTATGATTATATCACCTCCAGCACTCGCCAGAATATCGCAATCAAAATAAACCTGGTAAAGAGGATTTTCTCTCACAATAGACGTAGGTGATTTAACACGGTCACCTTCAAATCAGTAAATTTGCTCAAGGCCACTCACGGTTCTCATATGTAACTCTGATACATACGTGGTCAACTAAGGCCAATCCAGTGCCTCACTGGGTGCCAAATGGTGCATTCAAATGGATTATGATAGCACAACTGTGTTTGTAACAACCTTGACCATTAGCAAAGTAGCATATGCACAATGCTAAAATATAAGCACCGAGATCTTGAATACTTCAATGACTGTATACATATACTCAGCAAATATCTACAGACGACGTAAGTATTTAGGGCTGCCTTGCGTTTGTATTTTGCGGGCATCACATTGAGGGGCTAATGTAAAACTTTTTAGCAATCCGCATTAACTGATCGTATGCCTCGAGGCAAATGCGTCGTATCAGACAACATAGATTACCGGGGTTACAAGAATAGATTAGACTGATTTCATGAATCAGCCATGAGTTGATATAGGGGAAATGATGTCTCCCCCAGGTATATGCAACGGTAGTTCCATTCGAGCCGAAACAAGGTTAACAAGCTGAACTTAATTTAGTATGTTCTATCGTCTTTAACACAGTGGGAGGGATTACGTGGTGAAGTTCAGCCACGGAGTTCAACATTACATTACTTTGATTGAGCGATTTAGAAGGATCGTTTTTAAAGTAGATATACAAAGGATTTCTATAAACTGCAGTTCATCATTCTATTTCCCATCCATATACGATGATATGGTGGCGCTTGCGACTAGTTCTGTAACATTACCTCACATTACGCTCTATTGTTCCCTATATACGCAAAACCTGTTTCGTGGACACAATGGGCACAGCATGGCTATTGGCAATAAGGATTAGCTGGGCTTACAGTACCCCATTAGGCTGTGTAATGAGAGCAGATGGGCAGCGCAGGCTCATGCTAATAACTGCCTTATTAGTGAGTATAAAACACCGCTGATGGCCACCCGCCCGCTCACGGCTCTTCTATGTAGGCCTCCAGTGGGGACAGACTCAATGTGATCAATCTCCAGACTCATTGGCGAATCACAGAGCCCCCTGTGTTATAGCTGTGTGGTATACAGCTACAGCTTTTACCAGCTTCCGATATGGCTGGCTGCTCATAAGGCAGTCATTAACTCTAGACATAGACCGCACAGTGTGGTCGACATTAAACCATACAAGCTTTATCATAAGCATATTTATTTGAATGTATAATAGATTCACATGTTGTATTTTTGGTGGATTTTTTTATTTAATGTAGGGTCATAAAGTCAGACGTGGATACTTTCTCCATGCATCCTGCGAATCGGTTCTCATCTGATTTTAAAAGCTCCATCCGCTCAGCAGTATCTGTGGCATGTGTTTTAATCTGATATACCGGATAAGAGTCACGGGCATTTGACCTGATAATGAAATTTATATATCATGATAAAATGTAGGTTGTTGGAAGATTTTAAGTCTATCACTGGGAGTGGGGATCTTGTGTACACTTAAGCTTTGGCTGTTAGAATGGAATTTTACTTCGAGCATCCCTATTTATGCAGGATTAGGTAAGTTTTTGGATGGACGTCCCGTACCAACGGCACGCTTGCACTCCCAACAGAATTCAACAAGTAGGTTCCTGGGCTGCTTGAACATAAAACTTAACAGTTCCAAATGATGTTTTTTTCTGGTCTCCCTTCTGGTTATCCAATATTGAACAAAATATGCGGATAATGTACGGACCCAATGCTGATTGCGTTTAACCCAAGATTGTAGAAGCATGACATGATTTTCAATCTGTTTTAGCTTGGCAGGATATGCCCTGTTTGCTCCATCTAGCACCAAGGCTTAATTCATAAGATGCGGCCTAATGCCCAATACATAAATCAATGATGGTACTTTCCATGGGATAACTCTGTGGAGTTTGCCTAGTTTTGACAGTATTCCTACATTTGTACTCCCAATTACCTTTTTCAATTGGTGTAAATATTATTTTGTTATCTAGTATTACCCCCAATTATTTACAGCTTTATCAAAATAATACGCTTGGTCAATTGATGACACGATGCAGCACCAGAATGAAAACATATGGACCAGGACTTCGTGTCACTGATGGGTAAACCATTATGATTGCACCAGTGATCCCCATAATTAAAGGCTACTTGTAACTTCTCTTCTAGCATCCATATGTTGACGTCAGGTGCATACGTAAAAAAATCGACTGCATATTACATTCAATGAGAGTCATCGATATCATGCCGCATACTATAGATGAAGAATCTAGATGAGGGAAGTCCAAATGTAAGGGGCATTTTCGATATTGTTTGCCATAAGCTGACGTTGAAATTTGCCTTCGTCCCCAACAAAATATGTTACGACGAATGATAATCAAAACTATTTTATGATCGTTGCATTTATGCCTTTTCAATGTTACGGGTGTTTATTACAACCTATAAATTCCATAGACCTAAGGACTCAGATTCCTGAATTAACGAGCTAATAGTTATTCAAAATGCCTTTTGCTCGGGTATGGCTTCCATGAAAATACGTGTATACCGAATGGTAGGCTTTCAAATAACTTAGATATAGGTCTTTATTTTGAACTTTGTTGTTACACAATTTCTACATTGTATGTTGTATCAATATCTATTCATCAGTATTCAACCATTGTATATGTGATTCACTTTGATATAAATCTCAAATTACTCATTTGGGCCTCATTTAAGTGCTTTGTAGAGCTTTGAGGGTGGTTCTATCGGATAAGAATGTTTAGCGGTTTTGTATATCTTGCCATAGGAGCGATGTAACGGAATTGTTAAACGGTATGGGAGGAGGGCGCCACATTGATTTTTAAAAATCTTTATTTTGCACAAATAGAGGGTACAATCATGGCCTCTGCAAAGCAGATTTTAAAGCCAATCCGGCAAACTTTGATTACATTATTTCATGTCGTGAATCAAGGCCCTGTCCTATACCCTTTTATAGTGCTTGCAGAATACGATAGGGGCAGCGATTTAAATGCTTATGTTTCACACTATTTTCCACCTTAACTATTTGCGTCTTATTTGCGAAAACAACAATCTTGGATATCGGCATTGCCCAAATCTGGATATGTATAGGACTCTAGTTCTATATAAAAAAAGATTGTATGCTACATTATATTCATAGAAGTTGTATCTCGTCTCTTTAGAGCAAAATTGTATCCAAGTTAGAAATACTTACATCAATTGAGGTATCGACTTCAGGATATCATATTTATTGTACCGGAAGTGACCCAACGGATCTGATATGGTGTTTTCTATTCTCGAACTAAACTGGCATAGTTGCAGGAATAAACACATTGTCATCGATATTATTTTACAGGGGTAATTTTGACACCCTTATAAGATTGCGAAATTATGTGTTGCTGAACCAGAACAACAACTGCTTCTTTAACACCAGACTTACCAAGGTTTTATTAAAGACATCATATATACACTTCAGTTTTTAAATAAAACCATTGTGAGACATCATATTTTCATTGGTACTGCTGTCCCTGCATATATTTGGGCATGAATTGGAAAGATCAGATGTCATGGGTCTCAGATGTAACCGCGAAGTATTCCTAAGAAATGGTCAAGAAGATGTCAGAAATGTTGTTTTCCTAGTATTTGATATTACCTTCATAACATATAGCTAAAGTGCCCGTTTCTTGACAATATCAGAAGACTTAAGCCGGGTAGCCACTGAGTGTAAATTTGGATCGTATGTAGTGCATCGAGAGGTCCAACATTTTCCATCTGCGGGTATGGTTGCCAGGCCTAACAGAAATCTCTATGTTCCTTTCCGTATGACATAAAGATAACAGCCATTTCACAGTCTTATGTCTAGCTCCGGTTCCTCTCCATACTTTTGTTGAGGTCACACCATGGGAAGAGTTTCTCCTGCATTCACTCCTCTGTTTTACCTTTTTGATCTAGTTTATTCAAAATCAAGAGGTTATCCAGCGTTGTTATAGTAATAAACAGAAGAAACCTTTACTGAGGATGGGCTTTAAAAAGTCCATCAAATGGGATTTCGTTCAGTTCTACACCTGTAGGTATTGAAGAAATTCACTAGCCCCGCATTAACAACATTTTTAAAACTCACAGATACTATTGGCTTATATAGGACGAAAACACCTGGGGCGAAAAAGAGTGTCTATAATCAGTTATTGGAAGTCTCCCAAAAGACATCATCGAAAATACAGCCATATATATAGTATCAGGAGAACGATGGGAAACAGCCCGAGTAGTAGTCTGTAGTCACCAAATACAATTTCTTTCACCAAATGCGACCAATATGCATTATCTCCGAAGGAAATTGCCGAACTGATAATTAACGATTATATCCGCACAAAATTCTCCCGTGTATCTTTGGTATATAGAAAATATTTACAGATACATTCATAATCGTTATTGCCTTTCACAGAATGGGCCAGCAAGGCAGGGGATACATTTTCAACACATAAACTACACCTGGTATCTCACTGATAAGACCACCTAGGTCTAATAGGAAAATCAGCCGCATCAGAAGGGGCTTACCCCCTGATATAAGTCAGACAACTGAATCTTAAGATGATACTCTGCTGGCACCAGACTCTAGCAATGCTGACAAATTCTTTAACAAAAAACACCTTGCGGTGTATTAGGAAAACTTTGCCGCCGGCCTATAAGGAACGCTTGACATGACCAGCCCGGGAGGCCTCCCTGCTTGCGACCAACACATGGCGTGACGACAGCGTGACGTCATATCCCGTTTGCTGTCACCACTCACCAGGTGGCACTGCAGACGGCTCCGGAAGGGCCATTGTTGTGTGTGTCCAGCCGACATCCAGTGAGCGCTGGACACAAGGAACCCGGCGCCCGGCGTTACACCCACCGGACCCAGCGACAGCTGCTTTAAAATTCTCAATTTCCTCTGTCTGTCTGTCTCCTCTATCTCATCCCTCTCTTTCTCCGTCTTTGAAGAACGATGCTTGTTTTTTTCGTGGAGTTTGCTGCTGTCAACCATTTTCGTTCCTGAGGAGACAGGCTGGTTCTTGATCGTCTTGTCGCGGCCCTGCTCCTGGTCATATTTGTCCTGATAGCGGGGCATGTTTCTGCTGGAGTATCCCCCAGGCTTGGTGGTGGGGTTGGGCACCATGAAGAGCTTCTCATAGACTATAGGAGCCCGGCTTCGAAGTTTCGGCGTATGGCCGAAGTTGTAACGATCCAGCTTGAAGGGCTCCGTACAATTCCCTTCCTTGTCATGACAGCCCGTACACATATTCTCCCCTTCATCATTCTCGACATTCTCCTCTGTATTTTGGCTAGTTTTGTCCACTTCATCTCTGCCGGCGATACGCCCATTATCGATGTCATTACAGATGTTCCCGCCATCGTCCTTGACGATGTTCACCGTTTCTTCCATGTTGCCTCTGAGAAAGTTAGAACTTAACATTAGTAAATACGAAGCCGGTTATTAAATGTAGTCCACGGGAGATATCTAATTACTCTTAGTAGTCATTTATAAATGTTTCGCTGCAGAATTCAATACTTTAGCTCTGTTTTACGTCTTTGAAATAGCACATATTTGGTGGTCTGTCTATGCCAGATATATATCACGTATAAGAGTATATCATTTTGTGTCCTATGATATGCACTTTTGAAGAATTTCACTTTGATATTTAGCATAGACGTATGTGTTTGTATATACAAAAGAATATTTTAGGAAAACTTCAAACTTTTAGTAACTCTTACCAATAAAACGTTAATCACTACGAGAATTCCCGGAGCAACAAGAAAATTCTTAACTCTTTTCTAAGGCCATGAGAGTTGGGCGAAACGAGAGCAACTTCCTTATGAGTAAAGCTTTTGTGATGTATGTTATGCAAAGGGCGTATTCCACCGGGTTTACTGAAGGGCACGGCACGGGTGCCGCACAACCTCAGCTGTGGGACAGGCCTCTATAAGCATATCTGGCAGAGTAGAAATATGGTGCAACACACCCTATCACATTTCATACGGCATTGATTACCCTTTAAGTATAATCAATGCAGTCATTGATTACCCTTTAAGTATAATCAATGCAGTTAACTTTAGCTGCTCTTTCAGGTTAAATTGTGTATTTATGGAAATAGCACAGTGTGATATATTGTAATTGTATATATTGAAAATTGCTGTGATGTATTGTTATGTACTGTCCTGTAACTGTACATATTGTTATGGATCAGACACTTGCGTGGAAGGTCGCCTGGCCTATTTGAATAAAAAGAAAATTCTAAAAATAAGATTTATCCGACGTTCCATCACAAATACCCTAGATTGCTGGTGTATCAGCCTGCTGAATGAGACAATCACAAGTGACCAAGTGTTATGAATCTAAAAGCAAGTTTATGTTGGATAAAAACACCAGGCCGTAGTTCACAAATATTCCCTATAAATTAATTTCCACAATTACCTTTTTTTATGTTTCCTCTCGTCCCCGGCTCCTTTCTCCAAGCAATGTCCCAACATTCTCTAGTTCCGCTTCATTCCTAGGATGTTCCCCATTCCCTATTGTTCTACATTCAAGTGTCCTTCTTTTTCCCAAAAGACCGTGTTCCTGCTCATGTTATCCTACCTTTTTCCTCCCATCGCTCCTCTTTTTTCACTCTTTAATTACTTCTCCATTTCTTCAATATTCCTCATCATTCCCTATTTTTCAATTTTCACTTTTTATTCACATTCCCCCAGTTTCCAAGAGTCATTTTGATGATTTAAATTGTTGACTCAGAGGACCCGAATTATGCAGCCGATTGTGGTATTACCTGAAGCCAGAAAAGGGTAAGTGAGGACCCTTTCAATTGATCATTTCGATGAGCATATTGATATAAAAAAAATGTCAGAGAAAAACAGATACGTACTTACATTAGTTGGAGGTTGGAGGCCGTGTGCGTTACTCTCTGTCGTGTGCGCGATATGTGTATCACAGTTAAGGTAAGTTCTCCTGTGTTCCGTTTAAGAGCTGCCTTGTGTTTACCTGTCTGCTGGTCATGTGGTCAGTTACCTGCGGCATTAACACTCTATCCACACAAACACTTGTGCGAATCAAACAATGACCGTTAGCATGCTCGGGGGACCCTACCAGACAGCCTAAGCTGGTTCAGGTTTACTCGGATCAATTCCCCGACTT
Organism: Alentia gelatinosa; assembly: GCA_950022655.1. NCBI lineage: Eukaryota > Metazoa > Annelida > Polychaeta > Phyllodocida > Polynoidae > Alentia > Alentia gelatinosa. The sequence goes on from OX465581.1 coordinate 75,012,572, forward strand.
AATTTAAACGAGTACGTGCGTTAGAGAACGTTTATAAATAAGTGAAGGGCCGAGGCTCCCTTGAAATATAAAGAAACCACATCAGTGGATTACCCACATACCTGCGGGGCATGATTATATGATGACTTTGTTACATCTTGTTGTTTATGTATAACTAACGTGTCACGAAGGTTGTCACATCACACATAAGACCAAACTGTGGAGGGCAAACAGTATCTGTAAAATGTCACTATTTGTATGCACACGCGCGGTGAATTAGAGTGCCCACAGACAGACTGAGGGTCGTGAATTATTCAACAGCTTCTTCATTCAGTCGCCTGTCAGACTGTCATTCTAAAGCCGCATCTTTCACTCACTGTTAATTAATTGAAGCGATGTTTGAAAGAGCTATTCTAATGAGCGGATAATCCTGTTTTCAAACAGAGGCCTTTGCTCATGTCTTTTCTGGTTTCACATTTGTCTTGTGCAATGCAAAGCTGACATGTGCAATTATTATTGCTACCGATAACAAAGCGGCTCTATTACATATTTAATGGGTAGACAATTAAATTCAGATTGCTCTGATTGCTCGTGGCTCAAATAGCTTTAGACGCGGCTCAGTGCATTTCGCAGTTGGGCATAGCCCACTGATGAGTGGGTTTATTGCGCAGTATAGCGCAAAGTCAATAAGCAAATAGGATCATTCTGCGGGTAATTCACTGTGTAATTTGCATGATTAATAACCAGAAGGCACTGTTTACAGACTAGAGGTATCATTATGCTAAGTCCCACAAAAGTATCAATATTCCATGCATCAGCGATTGAAAAGCGGAAACACTTGAATTTTATTGAAAAGAAGTACCAAAGGACATTGTCAAGCAGTTTTTTGAACGGCATTGAATAAAGGATTATTTACGATTCTCGGTAAATTAATCCACAAAGAATGAGAGGAACGACACAAAGCCAAGGTTCGGAAAGGTTACCGAGCTATGCTTTCAACAGTCCGTGGTAAAATGGGATTTCAATTGAAGCTGGCACAGTGACGATTTAAATTACCACTCATTTCATTTCCGAGGTCATGAGACTCATATTTCTGGGAAACTCTCTTCAGTCTCCGTTCACACAGATCATCTTCCAAAACCTCGTTTCATTTTCGATGTAAAAAGTCAGCAGATTGTGACTTAAAATGAAGGCAACTCTATCCCATTCTCCGTTAATTAAACCAGGAGAAACATGCCTGCCAATTTTACCAAAGATTTACAAGGTCATGATGATAATGCAACAATGATTGAACAGCAATTTTGCCGAGGCTAAAACTGTTTAAAACTAAACATATGTAAAAGAGAAATAAGATATTTGCTACATCGAAAATTGAACAGTGATTAACCAATCAAGGGTTTGCGATTTTCAGCTTGATGTTTCTATTGATCACACACACAGCATTTGAAATAATGTTACATGCATCGCCTGTGTATATACACACAGTAGTATGCATTTTACAGTTGAGGACGTCATAAGCCTAGACAAAGTGTGTTATTATAATATTAGTCGTAGCAAATGAGTGCCCAAATCTAAAGGCCAAGAACAATATCCATATTCAATGGAAGCGCGGTGCAGACATATATAAACGCCATAGTGAAACAGGTTAACCGTTGTTAAAAAAGACTAAGAAGTACAAGGGTCGGGCAGTGAAAGTTGTAAACTACGGTTAGACACAGCTCATACTCGATACCCTTGCTATCAGAGTAATAAATCACTCACTTATAATTGGACTCAAGACTTGCTCTTGTTATCACAGATTTTCCCTAACGCTCCCCTGGTATTGGGGGTTAGGGGTTGGAGGTGTATATCTCACACTTGTTTCCTTTGCTTGATTGACACGGAGACCCTGCAAGCACAGCATATATCTGAAACTCGAGGTCTGATAGTGGGGCTTTGTGGTACTTTGACACCTACATGCTCCAAGCACAGTATATGCTCTGACTTCTAGCTGAACATGGCTATTCTTAGCTACTCTATATTGGAATATGTTATTCTCTTCTCTCAGACATGGCATATCTAAGCGCCGTGTTACACAAGGCTCAAAAAGATATTCTTTCAAACTAAAGTTCATGGAAAGACTCTTGTTGCAAAATGAATTATGTAGATGGAGGATAATCTCAAATTTCATAGATAATATTCTGGACCAGAATATGCCCTGCAATGAAATCCCCTTGCTACACATTATTATGTGCATTCTCTGTAAGAAGTCTACTGCAGCTCCACTTTTAATGCATCACTATCCAATAGTGTAAACAAATGAGCAATAGCTGATAAAGGAATGGGTGTAAGTAGATTACACATAGATGACTGCAATCTAGACAAATACAAACCATTTATCTCTGAAACTACACGGCAATTCATGTTTTCGTAGCATTTAAACAATAGAGAGCCTGGGAACCGACTGTCTAGCTATGGGTAGTGTTTTATTCCAATATGCAAACATATGATGATAAGGTGCATTATGTCCTCTGTATGTTGACACAACACGGAAGCCAGCAGAATGCCCAGGAGTAGATGGTAAGGCCCTGGATAATCCTCAGGCTGCTTGGTCAGTGAGCAGGCATTAGAGTCGACAGACTAGCCCTATAGACGTATTGACAGTTATGGCATGAGTCAGTTTGTAAAATGCCTGGGGGCGCTCCGTAACTTGGCATTACAGTAAGCAGAGTATTGGTATAGGGAGACTCAAGGCTGCCCAAGTTTCCAGCAGGTTGACGATATTGTGCTCCGGTGTTAAAATCCCAAGCTTCTTGTTAGAGATCCCGACTAAAATTTTAAAATGTATTATATTTACAATTGTGCGTAGCGGATTTATGAAGTCTACCTTCAAGTTGGGAAGCAGCCCAAGACGAATTATGTACAGGTAGAAGAATTGTCTGTGTCACGCAATGATTTACACATGAAGTATAAACCCAACATATAATCTGACGCATCTTATCAAAGCACCAGGTGGCGTAAAACGAAGTAATTATCCGTTATGTTGTGTAATCCGTCTGATTAACTGCAAATTCTGAAATGGTCTGGCTATTTCTGGAATGTCAAAGAGGTCTGGTCATTGCTGGAATTCTGAAGTTGTATGGCAACCACTGGAATGCCAAACTAGAATGGTAATTTTTGGAAAGCAAAGGTAATCTGGCTGTTTTAGGGTGCCAAAGTCCTACTCTAATAGGCCTTTTTCCACAGGCTGGTGTCGCACATTTACTGCTTAGTTACGCCAGGGGTGAAGCCAAACATTACCCTGGCAACGAATTCTTTAGCATTGGATCACTGAGTGAATGAAAGTAATACGTTTATAATACCCATGCACATTATATCCATAGAAATAACAACAGTTGTATCGTATTCTATTGTATTCCAGCTCCAATTTGATGTGTCATACATGCATAACCCCTCAATGATACTTTAGACATCCCTTAGATAACACAGGAACCCAAAACTGCATACAGACTAATACATTGGCAGATCTAGCAATAATATGCTTATCTTTTTCTAAGTTAAAGCCAAGATAATAATCAACTATGAAGTTTAGACAGCCCAGACTTGTTAAGACAAATATCCTAGATTGTTCCAGCAGTTTAATCTGTCAAAAAACAACACGCCTGTAATCATACCCACCGTTCACACTTTAGGTGTGATTGCTTTATGTCCCTATACGCATGTGGCTGACCTCGGCAGTGTCTGTCCGAGCAGCCGCGTAACTAGACAGTGTGCCGTCAGGCGGTGCTGAACGGCACCACCTGTATTGCTGGAATGGTAGAGCGGTTTGGTAATAGCTGGACTGCCAAAGCGGTATGCTAGAATGCCAAAGTTACCTGGTGATTGATGAAATACAGTAAACCCTGCTTCTGGGACACCTCGCTTAAGGGGATACCCCACTTAAGTGGACAAGTTGCTTAAGGGGGACACCCAGCTTAAGGAGATTTGGGTACAGAATGCTTCTTAACTCAGCTTAAGGGAACACTTTAGAGGGACACCTCACCAAATCTGAGGGGACAGTGTGGGGACAACACAGCATATTATCTGTGGGGTGTCTGTGTAGTTATAACAGTGTTTCTATGCCATAGTATCACCTGTATGAAGATGCTACATAGCGTAACCATAGGCACACTAAAACCCTGCTTAGGGGGGCAGCCCGCTTAAACGGACACCCTGCATAAAGGGATAGTTGGTTCGGAATGGAGGGTATCCCCTTAAGTGGGGTCTTACTGTACCAAAGCGGCCTTGCGACTGAATATCAAAATTGTCAGACAGTTGATTGAATATCAAAGTGGTCTAGCCATTTTTGGAATGTTAAAGAGATCTAGTGTTGCCTAACTACCAAAGCTATCTGGAATTTACAGTAATGCCAAAATAGTCTGGTCACTGCTGAAATGCCAAAGTTGTGGTCCAGTGATTCCTCAACTACAAAGGTTATCAAACATTTACTGTTATTCCAAAGTAGTCTGGTGGTGTCTCAGTTACCAAGGCTGTCTGGCAATTGCTGGAATGCCAAAGTAGCCTGGTGATTGCTGGAATGCAAAAAAGAAATGGCAATTGCTGGGAGCAGCGGACTCTAAGCGAAAGTAGGCATTTCCCTTTTTCTAGTGACAAAGGCGCATCCCTCTCTCACTCTCATTAAATGTAATTTCCAAGCAGACCCAATGTAACGCTTAAACAATTAGGCTTTGCTGAATGAACAGGGAAACGATAGTAGAATGGTATTGTATTCGGTAGACGGTAGTTTTTATTTTGTAATCCTATTTTAATTCCTTGCAGTACTGAATCCACAATTCTTTTTCGCACTCGCGAAGAGACTCCTGCAATTCACGTTCATTATTGTACCCATTCTTGTCAGCAGTTCGGTTTCAGAAGATATTATAAGAACAAAGCCTTTATTATTCAATGAATGTGCTGTCATTATTTTACTATAGGAAATCTCTATTTCTACCAATTACAAGTTTATGAAATATACAGCGGTTTGACTGGGGTGGCCGAATATATTGGATCTATTTATTGTGTTTTACAGTTGGAATGTGCCATCAGGCCTGAACAGATATTTGAGTTAGGAAACTTTCGAATAACTATGAGTATAGCCAACTGGAAAAGTATAATGGCTGCCAGCGAGTGAAGGCGTGCGTACCCGGCGCTCCGCAGATTCTAATGAATATTAGCTGAACTAACACTTACCTTAATGATCGGACGTATCTAATGGTTTGAGGAACGGTCAGAGCAAACAACCTGATATAAGATCAACAAAAAAGGTCGGTCAGTTTCTTATATTTCATGACAAACTTTTCGTGCTAAGGACCTACTTTCTGAGGCGAGAGAAGATCACGGTGCGGAAGCAGCGGAGCGTTTTAATCCACGCTGTGACTCTATAGGGCAAATCGAGCTGTGGCCCATGGCGCCGTCTGGTAACAAAAAGAAGAACTCAAAAAAAAGAAACCGTACGATATCAAAGGAGAAAATGTTAACCTCACCTGACAAGATGGAACAAAAAAGGTTAAAGACCACTTCTAAGGAATCTACGGTAGAAGATAGCATTATTGTAGTACCGGAGGAGGACGAGAGGGCTGGATCGCAAACCTGTGTGATAAATACTCAGCAAGCATCGGATAGTTCTACCCCTTCCTCCCTAACCCGAAAGTTAATGAGGAAGTCAATTCCCTAGATGTACTGAAAGACCTGATCAATAATGTCAACCTTAACATAACGAAACAAGCTGCGGACACTGAGAAAAAACTGGACAATCTCATGGCAAATCAACTTGGCAAGATGAAACTGGAAATGCATAGTGAATTTACCAAAGAGATAAAAGAGCTCTTCATTGCCGTAGATGGCAAGGTCAATGAAGTAGTTAAAGACCAGGAAAAAATCGCGGCTTCCTATAATAAACTAGAAAAAGACCTAAACGAGACCAGGAAAGCAGTCGACTATCTGATGTCTAAAGATAAAGGCAAGGTAGCTGGCGGTTCCCCGTCGGCCACAGTTGCTCCAGACCAGATACCAAAGAGTTATGCAGCGGCTGTAACAGGAGGCACAACCCACACTGATCGCTTTACCCGGTTCTTTTTCACTCATCGAGTGAGGAATGCAGTCATACTAGGAGCCCCACACAGGGAAAACGAAAATCTACAACATATCATGCACGTTATTGCGACAAGTACTGGTCAGCATTACAAAAGTGACGACGTGTTGGACATTACGCGGATGGGAGGTGATCAATTGAAAGGACGTCAGAGTGACAGACCGATGCCTATACTTGTGGCCTTTAGTAATCTAGCGGCACATGAGAGGTTTATGCGGAACTCACATAAACTTCAAGGAGCTGGCTCCGATCTCAACATGACTGTACGACCAGATGAGCCCTGGCCCATACGGCGTAGTAGAGGCATCATGAGGATGGTCGTGGGTTTCCAAAAGAGGATGGGATATAAGGCTGAGATGACACCAGAAGGGGCGTATATTAGGGGCGACATCTTTAATCTCTCAGACCTAGATGCAATCCCGACAGAGTACTTCCCACCGGACTGGGAACCCGGTAAAAATGTTAAGATAAACCGATCCAGTCCCCCATCTGTCGCAGATCCCGGTTATCGTGCGCAAGTGCTTGGAGAAATTGCCATGAAACTGAGAGCTGATAAAAGACTCGAGGCAACCTCGGACGGGCCTATAGTTAATGACCCACAGTGTGTGACCCCGGTTGTTGCGGTAGTAAACAAAAGCAAAGACGAGCCAGCTGACCCGAAATCTACACCCGTTCAAGAAACTATAGAACAGCCGATGGTCATTGAGAACACCCCAACCCAAGTCACTGATCAACATAAGACAGAGGTTCCATACCCAACGGGGGGCACAAGGACAACTAGCAGAGGGGAGATCCTTTTTTGCGGAGAAGAAACATTCCTAAGCAACTTCCACAATGCGTCCATTGATATGAATATTCCCTGGAAAGTCGTTGACGAGGAGGGTAAGCATACTAAGGATGAAATGAAACAGGTGACCTTCTTGAGTGCAGAACAAGCATACGTGTATGCAAAAGCAGGGTTGGAAGGTAACAACGCACTAGGAGATGCAGTCTTAGCGACAAAAGACCCGCGCAAGATTAAAAGTATCGGGAAAATTCTTTCACCTCCTAACTGGGATGGATTGAAATGTGACGTACTAGAAAAGGTGATAACAGCTAAATTCGCCCAAAATCCTACCCTTGCCGAAAAACTATGCTCTACCCACCCAAATCGTTTAATCGAAGCGACCCCCAACAACTTTTGGGGAGCGGGTTGGCGTCTCGACAACAAGCTCTACGACGTGCAAGCCTATCCAGGTGACAATCATACCGGCAGGTTGCTAGAGAAGGTGAGAGAAAAGCTTCTGAACTCTAAACAAGCTCTATAATGTCACGGATACTAATCGGGGACTCCCGGGTCCACCAGATGAAGATTGATCTACGCATAGTGCAGAACTTCGTGCCCATCTCACTCCGAGGGGCTGGAATCGTACGAATTCGAAACTACTTGGGAAAGCAGGGTATCCTGGATAATGTGAACACAATCTACATCTCTTGTGGGATTACCGACGTGACTACTAAAAACTAGAAAACGAAACTAGTGTCCCTACGGAACGAAACAAGAGAAGAAATGCTACTTAGAGTTCTGCATCATTGCACCGCTATAAAAAACGAAGTGAGTACCGCTGCGGCACCAGGCCAAGCTATAAAGATTGTATTCGTGACTACCTACGGCATTGACCTAAATGTGTACAATAAAGGCAATACCATATACGAGTGTCAACAGGACGAACTGAACTCTAGAATCCTTGCCCTAAATGCGGAATATGGGAGGATGAATGACAATTCAAACCTGTACTCACCCCGTATTCATCACGTCGTACATAGGTATCGTTGCTCAAGTAAGAGATATACTCACTCCTACAGTAAACTACACGATGGATGCCATGCTACCGGCGTACATTGTCACAGAATGGTGAACATACTCATCCGTGCGTTACTGAACAACCTTCGTGACGACAGGCATGCCTAAACTTATATTCTATAACCTCAGTATATATAGATATATGAATAGCCCCTAAGGCTACACAAGCATGAAACTTTGTAACTGTCACAGCGGCTAGACTTAGTCACTGACTTGTACATTTCTATATACATTGTCTGCATGCTAGTAAACTGCATATTTTCGGCTGTGCTGGCCAGTCTTGGTCGACCAGTAGGTTATTATTTTTTGCCTTGTTCTGATAGTATATGATTGTTTTTTCCTAATGTTGGTATACACAGGAATAACTGTAAACTTCCTAAAATGCTGTATAGATCGAACTGGCACTTAGGATGTATCACCTAGGTTTCAGTAGATATTATATTATATTATATATTTTGTATCACTAGTGAAAAGTTTATCACTCTAGAATATTGTATTCTATTTTCATATCATCCGGAATCTGCGGAGTGTTGGTAACACTAAAACATAGTATGATTACTTCACCCTACTCCGGATATCCAGACCCCCACTTCCCTGCACTACCGGAGTGGTTATCACCGGAGGAGTCTGCTTTTTTCCTGCACACCCCTCCGTTTCATCCTTCATCCCTTCCTAGCATGATGTGTCACACTACGATTTATTTGGGCATGGAAAAGACTGTGAGTAACGAAAATTTTTACTTCTGTAATAATGGAGGAACGATGTAAAACAGGTTTCAAGCTGGGTTATTTGAATGTAAGGAGCTTACATAAGCACAGTGATCAGGTAAATCTGCTATATAAAGATGTGGACTTCATGGGCTATGGTGAAACGTGGCTCAAATCGCATCATTGTGATAACCAAATAATCCAACCTGGATATACTATCTATAGACAGGATCGTCCCATCGGAAGGGGGGGTGGGGTTTGTTGCATAGTTAAAAACAACTGGGCTTATTACTGCCAAATAGAAGAAAGTTTCTCTAACTCTACCGTGAATCATGACGTTATTGTTTTAAATGTGCAAAAGGACAATAATAAGAAAATCCTATTGGTCTTCTACTACAAGCCCCCGGATACCGATTTGGTAACCTTCTTTCAAGGCATGCAACAAATCCTAAGTTCCCCAAAATATAAATCTCATGAAATCTGGATGTTGGGCGACGACAACGTCAATACCAAGGTTCGTAATTCACACGATAGTGAACAATTGAGAGAGTTTTGTCGGGACAATTATTTACATAATCTGATATCAAACACAACAAGGCCATTGAGTGGGACATGTTTAGACCATATTTTATCTAACTCGGAACACGCTAAGCATAGTCATGTGGATGACACCTTAATTAGTGATCATCTGGCCATCTTTTCATGTAGGGTAAAAATCAAGCGTCCGAAGATCAATACTTCGTTTAGCGGCCGTAGCTATAGAAAATACAAAATCGAAGAGTTGCACGAGGTGCTGAACCAAGCTGACTGGTCACCACTGTATAAAAGCATTGATCCAAATTTTCAATGGAAATATATTATTGAAACTCTTCAATCCTATCTTAACAAGAAGTGCCCAATAAAACGTATGACCTTCCATAGAGAAAAGAACTATTGGATCACACAGTATATTACTGACCTATTTGTTGAACGGAAAGAACTCACCACTCTCTATGAAAATTATGGTACTAGTTTTCTCGCTAACAAACTTAAAGACCTGAATAAAAGAATCAGGAAAGAGATTAAGGAGGCAAAGAAAAAATTTTGGTCTGATAGGCTCGAAGAGACACTTGATTGTCCAAGAAAATTTTGGAAATCAGTTAAAAACTTGTATGACCCGAAAATAGATTGTAACATTACTAAGTTGATCGACAAAGAAAATGATAAAACTGTCGAAGGCACAGAGCTTCCTGGTTTCCTTAATGAGTTTTTTAACAAGATTGGTGATTCCTCATCGATCGATCCTAGTAACGACTCCTTAGCTTCTGGAGAGGTACATAATGACAGCAATGGCCAAAAGGAGGATGCTACATCTGATAACTCTGACCCGGTTATAACCTTGAGTGACCTTCATAAAATTATTAAAAATATAGACGTACATAAAAGTAGCGGAGTTGAGAACATCAACACGAAAATTCTCAAGGAAACGTTCACCTGTATTATTGATCAGATGAGACATCTTTTTCAAACTTCAATCGACCACTCTATCTTTCCTGCAATTTGGTCTTATGCTGACATTGTTCCGATCCCAAAGAACGGTCACTCCCTAAATGTAAACGACTGGAGGCCTATTTCATTGCTCCCCTTACCGGGTAAACTATTGGAGAGGATAGTTCACGGTTACATTTATGATCATCTCGAAACAAATGATTTATTAGATTTGAACCAATATGGTTTTAGGAAGGCGAAGGGGACCGTTGATGCGATCACGGAACTGGTACAAACGATTTTTAAAAATAGGGATGATGGGAAAATTACTGCTGCTATATTTGTCGACCAGAGTAAAGCTTTCGATCGGGTAAATCATTCAGTATTAATAAATAAATTAGGTACATTAGGTATTAGTCTTAAACTTCAAAATTGGGTCCGAGATTATCTTAAGAATCGGAAACAGCGTGTTAGAGTTGGTAATTCTTTATCAACTTACCTCAATGTAAAATCTGGAGTACCCCAAGGCAGCATTTTGGGCCCGTTGTTGTTTATATGTTACATTAACGATATGATATCGTCGAATTTTTCCTGTCAACACCTGTCTTATGCTGACGACCTTGTTCTCTACACCACTGACACTAATCTAGACAATTCCCTGTACCGTCTCAATTCCGATATGGCACAACTGTTTGTATGGTGTGATAAAAATTCCATGAAGGTCAATGTTAACAAAACAAAAGCCTGTCTTTTCGGATCGAAGAACTTAGTTAACCGTGTTGTTACGAATAATTCTACTCCGACATTGTTCATGAATGATACTGAGATACCATATTGTAAATCTTACACCTATCTGGGTATTACCATAGATGTAAGCCTGAACTGGGAAAAGTGTATTAGCGAAACCTTAAAGAAAGTTAATTATAGACTTTTTAAATTGGCTAGAATTCGTAAATATATTTCCAGAGATACAAGTATTAAGATATATAAATGTCTGATTGCCCCAATTTTCGACTACCCGAATTATTTTATCGATAGTGCTACAAAACCCTTAAAGAAAAAACTGCAATCATCTCAAAACCGTGCCCTTCGAATATGCACTAGAACTTTGGTCGGGGAAGTATCGTCGGATAGGCTACACGAACTCTGTGGTGTACAAAGGCTAGAGAAAAGGAGTATTTATCTGAAGCTTTTATTAATGAGGAAAATTGCAAACAATATCGAGTTGGAGGACGAACCGAGAACACGCGCGCAAAACAAACGACAAATCAAACTTAAAAGACCCAAGACGTCATTTTTCAAAAAAAGTCCAATCTACGTTGGTATGAGCATTTGGAATGAGCTCCCACGGGAGGTACAGGACGGAAGTTTATACTGTTTTAAAAGGTACTTAAAACTTAAATACTTTAACTGACATGACAACCTACACTGGGTGAACCGGTCAGTCTTGATCAGTTTACTTGGTTTACGTTCATATGACCTTGGCGCGTGTTCCGTGTAACTTTACTCTCCACACCATATCATCTCATCAATCCATTTTTCATTATACATAATACATGTTTGTTGTATATAACAATTTGAGGATGATTGTTACCTGTACACGACATATTTGATTGTATCATGATAAGTGAGCCAGAATAACTGCTAACGCAGAGGCCGCTTTTGTACCCTCTTACAGTACCTAAATAAAAAAAAATAAAAATAAAAAAAAAAAAATCTACCTAAACGAATGGGTCTTGAATAGACCATGTTATAGAATATATTGATATGTAGGACTCGGTAATGAATCTTACATGAGCTTCTTTCAGTCTCGATTTTGCTTGTTCATTAACGTACTGTCACTGAAAACAATGGTTTAGAGGCACCTACTATATTTTCCTTGGTATAATTGGTAGAACATAAAATGTAACACAAAATGATTAGAACAGCTACAAAATGGGTAGGGTAGATACATATCGAAATAGTCATAGAATGTTAAGAGAATGCCAGCATTGTTTATCATGAAGGGATTAATTTGCTGAGTTTAGAGTAGGAGTAGGGCACAAACAACTACAACAGGAAGAACTGGCCACTGTCTAGAAGTTGACAATAAAGTAAACAGAAAAAATATTTAAAAAACGGTTGAAACTAAATGGGGTGGTGCAGTAACACAGACAATATCATCCACAACTGTCAGTACCAACCATTTAAGCGCTCATTCCACCAAGCCACCAATAAACCAGAAATTTCCCAAAATTTTGTTCGGACTGCATCGTAATGTAATCGTACATGCGGACGAGGCACCAAAAACTGTTGGCGATTTTTGGGTGCTCACGTGAATTTCATGGAGGGCCCGTTCTCATTGCCGATAAATTTTGGGAAGTTTCAGGAAATTTCTAATCACTGAAAGCACTTCTTCCACCCTACGAAAAGGCTCGTGAAACTTTACAAAACACTACAAAATATAATGTGAAATATCTTGACAAATCGTGAAGGATATTGATGGCTTCTGATAGGCTGTGATTTCACGGCAAAAGCTTAAATTCTATGTACGTTAGACGGGGTGTATAGAAAAACACAAGTCTCCACACATGCAGGGCCAGCAAACCTGTTTGGCCAGTTATTCACCCATATGCTCTTCTGTAAACAGAGACCAAACAAAAGTTATTCCTATAAGAATTATGTACTATAAATGTCCCATGAATTGGAATCGCCTGCCAGCTGATTATAGGTCACTACCTATTTAAATGCAAAGAGAAAGAATTTAACAGAAATAGCTGTCTAAACTATTAAACTAACTTTGATGATGAATAAAAGCCGCTAAAATGATTCACTCTAATCAGTTCCAAATGATTATGTAATCTTCTTTTACATTTAGCAAATTTATCATATGATATAATAACCAATGTAATCTAAACACAAAATACAGCAAAAAGGATTAGGACAAAGCTATAATGTTTGTAAATAGTTATTTAAGTGGTCGTTATGTGAGAATCTACTGTACTTTAGAAATACCGCGCTCATCCATTGTAAATGGAAATATCATTAGCTCCTAGTTGAGCGCGGGAAATCGCGCTTATATACGGCATCTAGAAGTTAGAATGCTCACACAGGTTTAGCTTACTGCAAAGAATCTAACACTTCACTATCCATGCTCCAACTATAAAGGCCTGGTGAAATGGACAGGTGTCCAGTATCACAGTCTGACCATACCCCTGCCCCACTACTGACTTGATTCCTAAAAATAGTTATGTGATGGGACACACCTAAATACATTGTATTCAAAGTGTCACATATGATTGGGCACACTTGAACCTTTCGTAATCAGATATATTCCCTACATGGCACAGAGCCAGCAAACCTGTTTGACCAGTTATTAACCCTTGTGCTTTTAGTGACCAGAGGCTGATTCAAGACTGTTGTAAAACTGATAAAAGACTTGTAAGACTGTTGTGAGACTGTTGTGAGACTGTTGCAAGTCTGTTGCAAGACTGTTGCAATATTGTTGCAAGACTATTGTAAGACTGTTGTAAGGCCAATACAAGACAGTTGCAAGACTGTTGCAAGACTGTTGTATGACTGTTGCAAGACTGTTGTAAGACTGTTACAAGACTTGTTAGGCTGCTATAAGACTTGTAAGACTGTAATAAGACTGTTGTAAGACTGATGCAAGTCCGTTGCAAGACTGTTGCAAGATTGTTGTAAGACTGTTGTAAGACTGATACAAGACAGTTGTAAGACTGTTGCAAGACAGTTGTAAGACTGTTGCAAGACAGTTGTAAGACTAATACCAGGCTGTCGTAAGACTGGTGCAATACTGTTGTAAGATAGTTGTAAGGCTGATATGAAACAATACTCATATAAGCCTTACAACAGTCTTAAAACAGGCTGACAACAATCTTGTATCAAACTTACAACAATCTTACAACAGTCTTGTATCAGTCTTACAACAGTCTTGTATCAGTCTTACAACAGTCTTGTATCAGTCTTACAACAGTCTTGTATCAGCCTTTCAATAGTCTTGTATCAGCTTTACAACAATCTTACAAGAGTCTTACAAGAGTCTTTCAACACTCTTCCAACAGTCTTGTAACAGTCTTGCAACAATCTTGCAGCAGTCTTAAAACAGTCTTACAAGTCTTGCAACAGTCTTAAAACAATCTTACAACAGTCTTGCAACAGTCCTACAACAGTTTGTAACAGTCTTGCAACAATCGTACAACAGTTTGTGACAGTCTTGCAAAGTCTCATAACAATCTTACAACAGTCTTGCAACAGTCTTACAACAGTCTTTAATCAGCCTTACAATAGTCATGTGTCAGCTTTACAACAATCTTACAACAGTCTGGCAACACTCTTACAACAATCTCGCAGCAGTCTTAAAACAGTCTTACAAGTCTGGCAACAGTGTTAAAACAGTCTTGTAAAAAATAAATGTTTAGGGAAAAGATATACAACACAAGGTGATCTCTACCCCAGAAAAATTGGAATTATCATGTGAGAGTTTATTGTCCTTTAGAAGTACCGCGCTCATCCATTGTAAATGGAAATATCATTAGCTCCTAGTTTCATATGGGCAGAGAACCAGTCTATCACAAACCGTGAAGTAAGTGTCGCCACCTGATTTGAAAGCAATGAACTAAGTACGATGGCGTTTCACTTTAAGTTTCGTCAAGCAGCACTCAAAGTGTACCTGTGACCTGATGTTTAAACATGTTCACTCTGTTCTTCACTCCACACGCACGCATGCATTGTTAATTGATATATTGGCTATGGTCAGTGGGATCATCTTTTCATTGTCGACTATAAATCTGTGCAGGGCCTATACAAAAGTGAATATAATGCGGCATGCATCGGCGGCCCGATGGTGATATTTCATGAAAGGGAAAGATATTGTGGTATTTTATATTTTGGTATTTCCAATTTTTTATCAAGTACTACTGTGTTGGGAGTCAATTTTTATTTTATTTCCATGGGGAACGCTTGCTATTTCTGCTGCGGGCCAAAACCCTTTTTCCAGCCAAACAATCAGATAATTCAAAAAGGATGTAGCTTCGAGTTCATCACTACTATAGATCGCGTTTTCTGGTATTTTCTTATACAGTAAAACCCCTCTTCCGGGACACCCCGCTTAAGGGAACACCCCGCTAAAGGGGACAATTTGCTCGGAACGGAAATTGTCCCCTCTATTAAGAGTTTATTTTAACCCTGCTTAAGGGGCCACCCCGCTTAAGGGGCCACCCCGCTTTAGGGGACAGTTTTTCGGTACAGAAATGCATAAAAACCCCTCTTAAGGGGACAGTTTTGGAGGGACATCATATCAAAAACACTGAAAATCCAGTGACTTTCGGACCCGTTGACGGTAGGGGGTTAGAGGCCCGCTTACAGGTTAGCGGTGGGCGGTTGAGGGAGGGCTGGCGGCTTTGAAGGTGCGGTACTCAGCGGGCCGTTGCAGCTCAGGGTGGCTCACGGTGAGTCGCTTATGCGGCCGCTGATTTTCGCACCCGCCGAAGGTGCTGGGTTAGAGGCCCGCTTACAGGTTAGCGGTGGGCGGTTGAGGGAGGGCTGGTGGCTTTGAAGGTGCGGTATATAAATTGTACTGTACATTTACATGTATTATCTATTTATTTTTAATTTATATACATTTATATTCATTTATATTGTATAATTGATATGTATTTGCTTATTCATATATTATTAATAAACCTTTTAACCTAATAACCATCGTTTCCTTCATTTATGTAGGTATTCTCTATTGTATAACCATTGGCAGACTGGAAACCCCGCTTAAGGGGACACCCCGCTTAAGGGGATAGTTGGCTCGGAACGGAGGGTGTCCCCTTAAGAGGGGTTCTACTGTACATACATTCGGTGCCTGACATATACATTGCATCAATCTCCGCTGTATCTCCGCTAGAGGGCTCAAGCCGTGCGTTACCTGTCGCATTGTTCCTTGGGGCAGGGAATCAGCCTAGGAGGATTTAGTGAGTTGTATGGTTTAGCTCCTTTGCTGTAGATGTCGCCACTGGGATTTGGACAACTGCCACCTCTGTCTCCACTCTGTTCTAACAAAGAGGTTAAGATCCAAACGCTATCTGCTGTTTGTGCCTCAGGGTAATTCTGTTCTATGTAAGTTCTTAAAGCAGAAAACTTAATTAGATATAGTCATAGCTTTATAAATCATTAAGTCTACCTTTATGGTGGTTTTATTCTGAAAAATACATACAAAAGGAAAGAACAAAATGGTAAATTGGCTTATTGGAAGATCTGGTAGAAGAGTCACAGACTTTTACAGCTAATGATTCAAGGTGGCCACTGATTCAACCTGACCAGAGCTAACGTAGTGTAGCCCCTGGCAGCCAGTGTGGGACAACTGTAGCAGTAATAGAGGCAAACCATGGTGGAAACACTGTGGGTTTGACACTATTACATAGTTCCGCCTTGAAGGTAAGGACTCAACCATCACAATTACCTTTCTGGTGGTTTCAGCTTCAGACGTTACCCGAAAGGATGAGCCATTTGCACAGCATGAACATTTAAGATCATCAATCTTAACACCATTGCGGAAATTATGCATACATATATATATAGGCTGGTCATGCACAGGCGGCCAGGTGCTTTTACAATTCAATGACAGCTTATGTTTTATAAACAGTGGTGGTTTGAAAGTAAAAACTTTGTTATAAAGAAAAGAATAATAGGTTTATTGAGCTCGGGAAATCGCGCTCATATACGTCATCTAGAGTTTAGAATGCTCACACAGGCTTTCAGCTTACTGCAGAGAATCTAACCCTTTACTATCCATGCACCTACTATAAAGACCTTGGAAAATGGTCAGGTGTCCAGTATCCCAGTGAGACTGCATCCCTGCCCCACTACTGACTTGGTTTCAATCCATGGACAGAAATCACATGTCAATGGACCGTGATAATAGTGCCGAATTTATTAGATACCCTATCTGAAGATGTCAAATGAACTCTTAGAAGTAGAAGGAAAACAGAAGACAAATATGTTAGTAAGAGGACTACCAAGAGCACTACTGATACTCCAAATGAAGTACCCTCAATCCAAACAAACATGAGTGCATCAAGTGCTAAGGGGCTATTAGAGAGCGAACTGAGTGGCACAGCTGACCTATTAGCCAGAGAAGTAGGGCAGTTGACCAAGACCCTCAATGAAAAATTCAGTCACAACCACAACAAGTTGAATGGGATCTGTGGTATGCTAGACCAGGCACAAGTCAAAATCAAAAACATAAGCCAACAAATGACAAACACCTCAAAAGAAATATGCCAACGTATTGCTAAATTAAAACGTTTACATGATATATTTAAAAAGAAACTTAATGATGTTCAGCAGATTTAGGATACACCTATTTTAATGTAAGTAGAAACAATGTCTTTCTTAAATGGGTTTATAATTATCCAATGGGTGGGTATTTTTAGATATTAACTTTACAATTAATGTGTAGCATTGCAAGATCTTTTGTTTAATTTGCTATGTCATTGCTATACTAATTACTAAACTAACAGGAAAATATCACAACAAGAAAAGGGGTTATATAAATCAATGACATCACTTCCTGTCAAAGCAACTTCCTGTGGAAGCGATCATATCCCATAACAATCTATCCCATAATTTCCATAAGTGTATATAATCTGAGATCATATTCCTGTTCATAATACTTGAGAACAACTATCAAATCCATTCTCTGAGTTTATTAAAACATTCTTGATACTTTCAAATGTAAATGGCTTACTGATCAACAATTTCCTGATATTCTCTTACTTTTATTTGATGATATTTTGGTACACCGCACTCTTCCATTATGAATGGAAATACCATTTGTTCTTAGTTATATGTAATTAGCGACTCCGTCACAAGAGAATATGAACACACTCTAACTGCCGTCGTGCCCATAGCGGGTGAATGGGGAACCAATATAAATTCGTGGTTATCATTTTGTATGACACATGTGCTTGAGCTGATCATCGGCGACCAGAACTGTATGGATTGACAACAGCGAAAGATTTAACTCTTTCAGGGTAAAGATATCAGAAAACCACAGGATTCTATTCTATTTTCAGCATGGCTAGAAATATATCATAAGACAATAAGCTCATCTGAGTAGAGAAGTACAAAAATGAAAAGCGGGTTTTAGTTTTCATCTCCACGAGATTCTCAGTCTTGTGAGCTTCGCTCTCCCTCATAGGTCTAGTTAGGCCTGTCTCTATGTGCGGGAGAAACTCCAAGCGGATCCGACCAAAATCATAGTTTTTTAGATATGGTAGGTAATTATTCAAACGTTAACCAATCGTGTTTTAAAAAGTTTTTTCGTTTTGAGATATGGTTACGTTTGGGTCCCCACATCCACCAACAGCTCATTACAGTTTAAGTAGATTAATAAATAATGAGGTAATGTAAGTTGTGATTCATGATATGTTGATTTTGTGTTATATATATATATATATATATGATAAATGACAGGAAAAGAGTTCAAGCTACCCCGAAGGATTGCTTAGGTAGTGTAATCAAAGTCTATAGATCATCATAAAGCTAAATGATATAATGATAAACTGTAGTATAATAAACACTAAAATATAGAAGGGTTTCACACCTACTTGGTATTTTGTTTTGTAAATGTTTATTAACATAATCATCCACCAATGACATGATGATTTTCTATGAAGATGTCCTTGATAATAAAATAGCTGAACAAAGGATAGGTTTACAAGATATAACACAGACATAATACATAACACAGACATATGAAGTGTATATTTTCATAAATATTCTACCTATCTATAATTAACAATAAGCGTCCTTCTTTTTTCAAATCTGCTCCGTTCAGCCATTGAGGAAAAAACCTCTGATACAAGATCACTCCCTCCTTCTTCCCTCCCTCCTTCGCTCCCTCCCTCCCTCCCTCCATCCTTCCCTCCTTCCTTCCTCCCTGCCTCCTTCCCTGCCTCCTTCCCTGCCTCCTTCCCTCCCTCCTTCCTTCCCTCCTTCCCTCCCTCCTTCCTTCCCTCCTTCCCTCCCTCCTTCCCACCCACCAGTCCGCCCCGCCTGACCACACGCCCGACCGCCCGCCCGCCCGCCCGCCCGCCCGCCCGCCCATTTCTTGTAGTACAGCTTCAGGCCTTTCTAATGATATATAGAAACGTGTATGTAGGGTATGTGGTTGTCTCAAAACAATTCACACCATATTTCTATTGGGTGGGTGGCTGACGGAGGCTCAGTGACCAGCATAGACAATGCACACAAACTTTGAAATGTGGAGACTTCGGGTTATAAATCTGTAGTATTTTTCTCTTCTATGAAATTGGTATTGCTATTGATTTCTAGATATAGTATCAATATTTTATATACCATAATGTATACTCTTCAAGTTAGTTCAGTATACTCAACCATGAAATTGTGTATTATTGCCATTAGGGTAGGGCAAAGCCATTAAAAAAATCAACTTTTATAGTTGAGGCCATGCCACCTTTATTGTTTCCCGACATTGCTCATGGAAGGAAATCCTACAAGAAGAATGCTGTGGATAACAACAAAGAAATTGGAAAAGAAAAAACTTGCCAAAGCAAAACTCCGCCGAGCCCCCTAGCGGATGACAGAGGAACTAGTATATGCAATCACCCAACCGTGTCGGCCGCGCGACCGGCCGGGAGACATAGATATTCGTCTACCACATTTGTTGCCATTCCTTCTCTCTCCACTTCTTTGCTATGACCATGTCCATCTTTAAAAAATCATAAAAGTGTCTTTATTATCAACATCATTTAATCATTATGGAGTTTGACCTTTAGTTACCTGCTCTCTCCAAATAGGCCTACTTAGCCAGAGCACGACCGTGGCCAGTGTAACAGAACAGGGCTGGTTTTTGTATCACATCCCAAGCAAGCGATGGTACATTGACTGTCAAGGGTAACCAAACACAGCCCCCGGCATGTACAAAACAACCTTGCATTTAATAAGCACAAACATGATAATAATTCTGATCTCCTAGTGTGTACAGGGCTGGTTACACTGGTTAAGTAGATACCAACCCAGGGCACCAACCGTAACCATTGAGTATAACTTATACCGTGGGAATAGCGTACGTTTCGACGCGGGAACAGTGGGTGGAAATCTTCAATACGGGAGGTAGGTTATTCTTGTTCCGGGAACTGGAATAGACGTTCTGTAGGCTTACGCCAAGATCAAAACAAGCAGTTTGGCTCAATACATAAGGTAGGCAGACAACCTCCTCTTGAACACTATATCCCACGTATCACCATAATGAGAAGGATGATAACTGTGTAAATGCACGTATAAATCCCCTGCACACACAACCTGTCATTATCGTTGATTAGATGCTTTACCCACCAGATCCAGTCAAGTCGATTTGGGATTCATTTCATGAGGAATTCTTGAACCCGATCATTATCGTGTGCTTTCTCTTAACCATTTCCCTGCAGCACCCAGTTCCCCTGCTCAGCATTGCACGGCAGGTATTGCCTCCTCAAATGACCCTGCTAGGGCAGGCACCTTTTTTTTGGAATTACCAATGTCATGTGATGTGTCATGTGAGTTAAGTAATTTACCGTACCTTGGTGACTGGTCATATTCTATTATACCATATCAAACGTTAATATGGCTCTTATACATTGTCAAAATTTATTTTAGATCAAACAATTATCTTTTTATCTATTGAATTTTGTATATAAGTATCAATGATTCCTCTAAGATGCCTTGAAACATCTTCCCGCCGTAGCCAGGGGAATGCCTGCAGGCATCTTCCTGCCGTAGCCAGGGGAATGCCTGGAGGCTTCTTCCTGCTGTTCAAGGGTTAAGGCATATGTGTTGTTGAAAGTAATCTACTTCAGACGGTTTTACTATGTTAAGCTACAGTAAACTAAAGCACGGACTTGAATGTGAATATGTCCGTGGTGTAAGCAAAGAGATTGAAATAGAATCTACTCCTATCTCTCTGATATAATCTAAGTTAGATTCTTAAACCTTGGTTCTACAGCTGAGTAAATCGATTTATGATCGATTTTCGCCCAAACCACGGACCTACACATATCCAAATCCATTCCGAAACCAAATAAAAAGGACATGCTTACCGTTGTTTGTAGAAACATATGTATTGGGCTGACTACGCAATCGCGTAGCAAAATGAAATGGATATTTGAATAACTCGGCTTCTGTCAATGTCAATAAATCGAATTCATTGATTCTCTCATATCGAATTTGCTCACCTTATATATGCTGGTTTTCTTACTTGCCGTAAGGTGGCAACAGTAAGTACCACTCTTAAGCATAGGTGCCATCGGGCAGGTCAGAAAAGAAAATCCGCATTGCGTGCATTTTACCGCCAATATCTTCTCAGAGACCACTGGCGTTTATTTACATTGCTTGCCTAAGTTAGTATCCTTTTTACCAACTTTGTCAAGCACTGCCACTACCTACTGGAGTGGGGTAGTGTTCGCTGTCTTGGATTTGTATGGAATTGTGATTGACAGCTCATCAATACCCGCTGAATATTGCGGTTAAACAAATAATGAAAGGAAATTAAGAAGTATTTATGTAATGAATCTACATAACATCAGGTGATGAAATTATGTCAGAACTTTCGAAAATTATTTTACGTTGAGGCGGTACCATATACCCTGCATCGTGAGCAGCAAAACCCAGCTGAAAACAGAGAGGTTGCCTCTGAATCAGACCAATATTACAAATGTAACGTGATCAGTGAAAGATTCTAAGCAAGACTCGGAGAGAATACTACTGCCATGCTAGATGAGTATATATATATATGCCAATAATCGGGTAGTGTTCGCAGTCATTACTCCACTCGAGCTCCACTACCATGAATAGCATTTGATACACCCCCGATGTAGCTGCGAATGGCGTAAGACCAAATCATTAGGCCCCAATCTGCTGTAATGGAGCAGGGCCTTAATGTAGAAGACCTCCCATTGCACAAGATCGCACCATCTAGATTGTACATTTCTCACAATTTCGTTGGCTTTTGCCAATTTACCATCTCGTTCAAAAAAGCTAATACTCTTTCTCAAATTTAGTCATAACATTTTCTTTTTGTATCTTTCAGCAATTATTTGTAGAAGAGGATAAATGACAAATATAAAAAAAAAAGACCAGTCCAGGAAATTATCCATTAATTCATCAATGGTTAATATGGTATCCAGACAGTCTAGCAAAAGGTGGATCGCTATTGTATTCATTTTCATGCTCCTCCTCTTTGCTGTAAACCTCAATGGAAACATTGGGTTATATATCCTCGAACAGTATGAAAATGCCGCAACAGGGAAACCAACATCAAACAGTACCCACCCAAGAGCTATTCATATTTCCTATGGAGAAGAGCCAACGCAGGGCATGGTTATTCTTTGGGCCAGTGAGGCCTACAGCTATTCACGAGTGGTGTATGGAACAACAAAAGATAGGTTGATACATAAAGTATCTCCGAGTTACCAGAAGATCACCTTCAGAAATAAATACGGGTTGAGATACTGGTATAGAGCGGAGCTTAAGGGACTCACGCCAGACACTAAATACTACTATAAAGTCTTAGCAGGTGCCCATGGCCAATCAGCGATGTATCGATTTTTCACAGCACCTAAAAAGTCAATGCATTTTAAGCCTCAGTTCCTAGTGTTTGGCGATCTTGGTTTGTACTCCATGGGATTAAATACAATACTCAAGGAAGGATTAGCCCGGCAGTATGATGCTTTATTACATTTAGGTGATATTGCTTATAATCTAGAGAGTCTTGAAGGCGTTACTGGTGATAACTTTCTGTGGGGCATTGAAGAGACAGCTGCCAATGTGCCTTATTTGACAGCTGCAGGCGATCATGAAGAACTCAACCATTTTTACAGTTATCGATACCGTTTTTCCATGCCAGGTGTGCCGTGGCCAATGCCAGAGGAGAAGCTATGGTACAGCATTGATATTGGTAATGTTCACTTGATTAGTTACAATACAGAGACATATTTTCACAGCTTATCAAATATTGGTCGGCAATTCTTGTGGCTGGTTGATGACCTGCACACAGCAAGTAAGAACCGACATATCGTACCGTGGATTGTGGTCATGGGCCATAAACCGTTATACTGTTCTCAGACATTTCCTCAGGACTGCAACTCCAAGAGTTCCAAGCTTCGCAACGGTGTAGAGGAGCTTTTTTATACCTTCGGTGTGGACCTAGTCCTTCAGGGTCACTGCCACAGCTACGAGAGATCATGGCCAATGTACAAAGGCAAAGTCATGGGAAGACACTATGATAACCCCACTGCCCCTGTTTATATAACCCATGGAACCACAGGAAACCAGTATATAACAGACACAATTGTCGAAAATAGATACTGGTCAGCATTTCTCATGTCTGAAACTGAAAAGGAGAGTTTCGGTCGCTTACAAATTCTGAATGATACCCATCTTTCATGGGATACTACATTGACATCGAACGGTCAGGTAGTCGACTCGTTCATAATGAAGAAAACTCACCATGCACCAAATGCCAATATAGAGGATTTCATTAGAAAGGCCAGGGCAAATCAGACTATGGAACAACTGCTCCTTGGCCAGAATCTGTCTGTTGCTAAAGGAGATTTTAGTGGATGGAGAACTGGTGTTGTCCTGATGCTTGCATTTGCACTTGTTGTGCTGTTGTTCCTATTCCGTGTTACAGTTGTTGATGCCCTAGAAACGGAAGTGCACAGAGTGTCGTATTTCTATAGGAAATATACTGGTCAGCTCACAGACATTCAAACCAGTGAGAGCCATCTACGTCAAATATAACTGATATGATAAATGCGATATAAAAATTTAAATGTAACACACTGCTGTATTAACATAATATTAACCTGTTGTGCAATATGCTGATATACACAAGGATGAAAGACAGGTATTGCCAGTCGTATACAACTATGGTCTCCTGATATCTTCCACCGTCTAGGCTGTTTCAATACAATTCTTGTATTCTATGTATTCTTAACCATGGGCAAGGTTTACGGAACTTAAGCTGTGTACTGTTTAGGGGGAATAAATATCAATGCTTTCTTGTGATATACTAAACTTTACAGATAAAATATTGTTTTATCATGTCTTGTAATCATCGAATCTCTGTGATATTGTTACCCGGATGGGACTTGTTCACAAATAAATGTAACTATCTCACTGTGTGCGAGGGGTGGCTCATTGTCTCCCGGTTGTGGAAGACTCATCTATACCCTCTATATTAACAACACCGAACACTACCAATGTATTGCAACTTCACCTTTTACAACCTGCCATTACACATCGCCATTAAATGTCCCACCCAACTTCATTTATTCTTATTCAAATTTTTAAAAAATCACTAAAAAAATCATTATTATTATTATTATTATTATTATTATTATTATTATTATTATTATTATTATTACCAAATGATATCAATATACTAAACTAAATATTCTTTTCACGCATGTCTTTACTTGTTTTCCTTCCAGGGGTAGGGGACTGATAATATTCATAACCTGCGGTTGGTAGCAGTCTCACTTGGACAGATTTAATCTGGTTTTCCATTATTTATATAATCTTTTAAACAATGGATTTTTAGGGTTTATTATTCTACTCTCAGTTTTCAAATTTTACGTGTTACAAAATCAAGGCAAACCAGATTTGACAGGCCTGCCTTTGAGATTATCTGGAAATGTTCATATATGTTACTGGTTATCGTGAATGGTACGATAAAGAATAAAGACCTTTAGAAATCCAATTGACATTGTTTTGGTATGTCAAACTTCAACATTTACTGGGTGTCCTGACTTCTATTTAAGTTCTTTTTTAACGAATCTAGAAATTTTGCTTTTCTTAGTTTCATTATTGTAATCTACCATTACAAGTTTGCTTTTAGGTTTAACACTCCAATAAAAAAATGTCACTTTTTATTTTAGATGTTAGATGAAGAACACTTTATCCTACATTCCAGATTTGTGAGGTCATGTTGATATCTGTCGCTCAAAGAACAGCTTTTATTATTGTTTATACTACATTGGACTAATGGCATAGCATTTTTAATCACACCTTATTTCAACATAATGGCTAATCAAATATAGCATCTTCTGACAGGATGTATAGATCCCATAATGTAAAGGTAAGAACATGACAGTTTGGCATATGAGCCCGTTCCCTTCCCTTTCCCTTCGTCCCAAAGTAGCATAATATTCTGACCCATCTTCCCTTTTGCTCTAAATCTAATCATTAGTATGCTCGTCCCCTTTGAGTCTCATCTTTTTTTTGTTGCTAGCACCCTCCTCCCTTCCTTTTGTCTAAATTCTCCCCAAACGCCCCAATTCTCTGGCATTGTAATGTAATCCATATCATCAGCGCCATTAAAACTCTCCTGACATATTTGACTTGTCCTCCTAAGGCCAAAAAGAACATAGGTATGTTTCTAGTTGACCCCCCCCCCCTACCTAACAAAACCTTACCCTACAAAGAAATTATTTTGCCTCTACAGAGTTTGCGACGCGCAATTCTGACGGAACATACACAAAAAGTACATAAGGACAAACATACAGCAAAATATGAACTCTAAAAATCTATAAAGAATGTTTTCACAGAAAACAACTAATTTTCTCACAATTTTAGAGAGATGATAATTCTTAGTTGCTGTTTCAGTCACATACTAGAATACTTGAAAGGGTAAGCTGTGCTAAATCTGAAGATTATATGCTGTCTTTTTGGGACAACAAACATGGCAGAGCCAGAAATGGCAGCTTCCACTGGAGGGCTAAGAAATTGCTAGTGCCATCATGCTCCTTGTCTGTAGCCTAAGACCATGAAAGTGCCATTTACACTCTTGGTGTTTTTGAGGTATAAGTCTCTCTATTGAGGTGATGGATCATTAATTATTAATGATCTACATTATTAAGACGCTTGACATAGATCTACACATAGGATCAGAATGTGCACCAGTACAGAACTCATGTAATCAAGCAGAAAGGGTCATGTCAAATCTAAACCTCACCCTTCAAGATGTTGCCTGAGGACCTTGCAAGATCTGAGGTACAACTTGATGAGAGTTGTCTCAAATCCAGTGTGCACAACTACACTTTAGATGATGGTTTTTTGTGCAATCCTATTGCGCAATTTTAGTGCAACCTGACTGTGAAAAGTGTAGTGCACAATTGCTCAATTTAATTGCAGACTTTTGATGCAATTTGATTGCAGAGTTTTGATTCATTCTATTTCCAGCTCTATGATGGCCTCCTGTTGCACTTCTGTGAAAACATATATTTCCAGCTTTATTCATATCTGGATTATATTGAATAGTGCTGATCTACTCTACTGTTTGCAAGTTCAGGAAAAGGGTTGCAGGTTTCAAAATGGGACACTCCATGATGAATGTCAAGTACCACTGAGGCCTTGGTTATCAGAATCCCATTCCTATAAAACATTCATTAAATGGAATGCATTATGAGGAAAGAACTCTTCTCATCACTTACCACCACTTCTTATACAGGTGGTTGCTGCTGTATAAGTGTTTGGCACTATGGGAGATGTATTAGTGTTCCTCTCTTAAGATACATATCTGCTATGGCAATACCCAGAAAAGTGGTGTTTAAAGTGTGGAAGGTTCAATATTTGTATTGATGCCAGTTCTTAGATGTTGAAAGTGTCACATATTAGATAATACATGGTTCCGATAATTATTATGCATCAAACTTTTAAATTCATCATAAAATGAACCCAACATTTAAAATTATGATTGAGTACAATGTTACTTGTACTAGATATTCTGTGGGAGGGATGTCACAATAGGTTTCAATATCAACTTGGTAAAGATGTAAATAAAAATCAATGACGTATTGTAATATACAAAAGGAAGACATGTATTATGGGTATTTCAATGCAATCATATATATTTACAAGAGGAAAACATCATGTATACTGCAGTGCAATCAAACAGCAATGTATATTCAGTATAAAGGTGCAAAATAGTTGATGGTCAGATTACAGCTCTTTAAAAGAAGAAATTGCACTTTTATGATGGTACACAGCCAAGAATGACTGAAATCATAAAGCATGTTAACTGCAATGGTTTAGTGATTGCAGTTTCATGATGTTTTGTTGCAGACTACGATGGTCGGCTGCAAGATATGTACAAACTAGGCCATAGAATTAGGTTATCCTCAGACTATACCTGCATCATAAGAGTAATTGGATATGCACAGTAATTTTTATAAAAACAGACTTATGTGTGATAGTGCAAACAAACTGCAAAAAATTTGATGCATGGAAGTGCAAAGTTATTGATGGAATTATTGCAGTTCAACAATCAATATTGTCTTTGTGACTAATTTTTTCATATTCATTTCATCTAGGTATAGAATCAAAAATGTTATCTCAGAAAAAAAGTGCAATCAAACTGCAAAGGGGTTGCAGATCAAAAGTGCAATTGTTTTGATGGATTTATCACACAGCATAAAGAAATGGATATTTTCATTGAATCAATAAGTGAAGGAGTCATTAGGCGAAATATCTTGGAAATGTCAAACAAATATCTTATATCTACAAGAGGAAAACACCATGCATAGTACAATGCAATAAAACAGCAATGCAGATTCGTTATAAAAATGCAAAATATTTGATGGTCAGATTGCAGTTTTATTTGAAAAAATCACCAATGTAGATTATGATATGCCAACATAGGCCACTTATTACTTACAAAAGGCGGAAAATATAACCCTGTGAATATATAGTGGAACATAGGCTAGGAATGTAAGTATTACATGATATTTAGAATAGAAAAATGATAGATGACATTTAGTATAACATCAGGACACATGATGTAATTATCATAATCAGCCATTATTTTTCCATTTTATCAGATTTATTTATGATTATAAATGATAAATTTAGTTAACAAATTACAACTATGTGATGCCACCTGTGGATTAGAAATTCTTGTTCAGTGTCCCTCCAGCAAGTTTAAAAATGTGTTTCATCCAAACCAATGATCGGGCTCACTTGAATGATGAAAAGTAGGAGAGATTAAATATTTTGCCTTTTAGCAAGGACTAAGGTCCCACCTTCTAGTGTCCCTTGCACCAGGGTTTGGCACTGCTAACATCTTCTATAAACATAAGTTCTTCTCAGAGGTGTTTACAATGTTTACACAGGGATGAAAGTCGGACTGAAAAAAAAGTTCGGAAATTGAAATCCCTATATATTTATTTCCTTATTTTGGAACATAATGGCAACAAATCTGTACATATATTCTAATTTCCCTTGATTTTAGTGGGTATTTTTTCTAGAATTTGAAGAGAGATAAAAGTGAAAAAATATTGTTGTCAGTATGTAGGAAATGTCAGAATTCGTCATTTGTGGGCAGACATGCATCAATGCTATAATGTGTCTTCAATGTTGATGCTGACTGATGGAAGAATAAAAAGAATCCCCCCCCCCCCCCTACCTAGGTTTTTTGGTCAGGAAACTAGAAACACAACTTCTTTTTTTTTTTTTTTACCTAAGAAGGTTAAAAGCCTTCTGAACCTCTCCTCCAATTTCCTATTTCATCAGACACTATAACATTTAAGTTGAAAAATGCATGCTCCGCAGAATTCAATGTGGATGTTTTACTTGGAGCTCAATTTTTATAATAATATTACTACATATATTATACTATTCGAACTAAGAATTGCAGTCGCGGCACCAGAACTCAGCCAAAAATGCATTCAGAGACTTTTAATTAAAAAAAATGTAATGTAGTGAAAGACACGAGTAATACTCTGGGAATAGTGATGTATTCATTAAACATGGATAGGGTTTCGTGGTTATGTGTGATATAGATAAGTTTTTGTGGAATGTGATACATGTACCGTTCGCCATGCTGGCATAGCGGATGGAAGGGGGTGTCCAACAGCGATGAATATATTGCAACAAGACTGAGAAACGTCCGCTGCCTGTTTTTCCGTTGCTAGAGCCGTCGTTTCAGTGCTCCGTTCATTATAGTGCCGAAACTAGTGAAATAGGGAAGTTCTTTGAGGGAAGTAATATTTGGCTTGGAGATCATGGATGTGATTTTGGGTATAAGAGCGATGAAGCATAGAGGGTCTCTTTGAAGTTTTGTAGATGACGAGAATTCATATGAATAAGGGCGGTTTAGGGTAGTTTGGGTTGGGCGTTGTACAGGGTGGCCGACAGTGGAAAGATGGTTGAAGGGACAGAAAGGCTGATGATGAGGATGACCTTAAGGGATATGATAAGGCAGTGTATGGCAGGGAAGGGATAATATGGAAACAACAGGTAGATGATATGAAGACAATTAAGGATTGATGGAGGTGTTTCATTTAAGAATTAAATCCATAAAAACAATTGCAAACTACGGCACTAATGACTCTGAGTAATATTGTAAGGTATCAGATATCTATTATTATGTTCCTATGCACTAAGTCAGAGTAAATACATACTGCTCCTATGGGTATAGTAACTATACACAGATTGCACTGTACGCTGTGAAACGTTGTACCGGTGCCCTTGGATACCAACAGATTGCACGCTTTGAGTGACAAAATGCACGCTTTGAGCCTTACCTGCACGCTTTGAGCTACAGATTGCACGCTTTGAAGAAATAACGAACGAATTTCTCAAAAAGAAACTCATAAATCTACCCCGTATTGTCACCATAACTATGGTTTCACATAATGCATAACCGCCGGTTGATTATATTGCATACATGTGCCTAGCAGATGAGACAACGGTCATTAATACATTGCATTACCATCATGACAGAAGAGGACCCAGTAACTAAGGACGCCCCAGTCATGTGGCCGCAGTGGCGTCAGAATAGGGGGGGGGGGGCAGGGCTGGCGAATCCCCCTCCCCCCACACTCTTTTGCCAGCCTAAAAACGTCAGCAGCTTCAAATTTTACTCAAACAAGTGTAAAACCTGTCTTGACTTTTCACCATGGAAAAATGTCAAAGTCTGAATTTTTAGTGTGCAATGATGGCTAAGCCCTGACTTTTCACTGCGGGAAAATGTCAAAGTCTGACTGTCAAATTTTACTCAAACAAGTGTAAAACCTGTCTTGACTTTTCAACATCGAAAAATGTCTAAGTCTAACTGTTAAGCATGCAATGATGGCTAAGCCCTGTCTTTCCACTATGGAAAAATGTCAAAGTCTGACTTTTTAGCATGCAATTATGGCTAAGCCCAGACTTTTCACCATGGACAAATGTCAAAGTCTGACTTTTTAGTGTGCAATGATGGCTAAGCCCTGACTTTTCACCGTGAGAAAATGTCAAAGTCTGACCTTTTACTATGCACTTTTTAGCATGTAATGAAAACCATACTTTTCACAGGCTTTTCACAGTTTCACAGTAATTCCAGTGGAACATGCAAATTTGACTTCATACCAAGAAAGAAAGTCAGCAATTTTTCAGTTCGCACCCCCCCCCCCCCCCCACACACACACTTTCAAAACGTTCTGACGCCCCTGGGCCCCGTTGCTACAGGTTTACGACAGAGTTCCGAGGGGCTAAACGTTGCTCCAGAAATTTTGCGGATCGTGTCATAATCGCATCGCCGCGTAAAATACGGCTATTAGCGATACTTTTTACGCGGACCCTCACACCAGGGTGGATCGTCTGCGGATCGCAATACTTTGGTTAGAGATGGCTTTGTCTGAAATTCTGAATAACGATGGGTGGTGGCACTACGATCCCCCGCCCCTTGTTCTTCTACCTATAGAAAATGGCGATCCACACTCAGATCAGTTTTAACTCTGGTGCCATCTGTATTTAATTTAAAAAACTAATTAATCTTCCCCTGTCTCATTCAATATGTGCCCCTGAATTGTTGTATCATAATCGCATCGCAAAAATTAGCGATACCGCAGAAATATAGCGATACGATCCGATATTACTGGAGCAACGCTTTTTTAGTCGGATCGTTAAAGTAATCGTAAAAATAAAATTACGATCCAAATATATCTAGCGATACCACAAAAACAGGAGCAACGGGGCCCTGGGCCGCACCTGTCAAGTGTCCGCCCGCACTGCCAACCATTTCAGATACCATCCACCCACCATACAAGAACCTTCTTTTATCTCTTACTATCTACTACTAGGTAGGGATATTACAATAGCTCGTGACCACTTTTTCTCACTCGTAGCATATAAGTATTACTTCTAATGTGGAAAACGGTTGTCTGTAAATGTAAGGCTATAGCGCACATGTATACAAAATATATTTATATTTATTTGAAAAAGACATTCAATCGAGCCAAGTAGCTGCTGGTCTGTTTTCTCGGAAGTGAGAACCACCGATACACCCCCAATGGGGATACAGGTGGATCACCACCCCCTTCCCGCACAGGGAAATTACTATTTGATATTGCAAGATTGAATGAATGAGATAATTATATAATGTCTTATGATATGCTCTACTCAACATGGTATACTTTCAGAACGAATTAAATTCATCGAACTTACTCCTACATCTTTTCTCATTTAGCATTACTTCTCTCTCAATTGGACAACCAAAATAAAGCCTACAAGCCAAAGAGTTTTATACAAACTTCCGTTTAATCTGGAGTATTTCAGGTACAGGATTCAGAATACCATCACAGACATCGGAGTTGACTTAGATATCAAATATATTAAGAGAAATACGATGAATGTTGCTATCATAACATCAAATATAAACATCACAATGACCATACTGTGCAATAATGTGGATATGTAATACTGTTATGAAATTATGATTTGACGGTTTATTTGAGTGTCAAGAATAGATACTGTGCACAATATTCTGTCAATCAGACAAAATAAGAAATATTCAGTTTCCCATTCATGGATTTCTGTGAGCAAAAAATTGAAGTTTCACAAATTGCCACATCGCCTAAAGATATGGTATACAAAATGTCGATTTGTCTTTCTGCCAATAAGACGAGAAACCATCGTATATTTCTGTGGTTGGCGAATAATAGAATAGAATAATGAAATTAACGATGGTACCACATAAGTAGCATCCAGGATGATGATTTGTCCGCATTGCGTAGTCATATCCACGACACTTTAATCATTATACCGTAGCATTCTTAGACATCCAAATAAGGTAAAGGAAGGGAAAATTCAAAGGGGAGAAACATCTCTCCTCTGCCAAAGATAAAGTAAAACTATCCCATAAATATTCAGGCAGAACTAATGGGATGGAGTTTCAAAATGTATGCATATCATGGGTATGTACGAACTGATCGGAAGCGATGATTATTGACAAAACATTATATCACAAGGGTTTCCTTTTCAGATATTATATACTTTGACGTAAGTCTTTTTTTGATTCTTAAGATAGGTAATCACCATGTATTAGGAAATACCAGAAAACCAAAACGACGATTCAATTTCCCACTTTAAAGCCGTTCCTACTTATATTCAGTCATAGAATCTATGTTCCCTTAAGCTCTTCTAATTTCTAGTTCTAATTTCCAAAAGAAAAAAACCCCAGACTTCATATTATTTGATACTGTCAAGAAACATCTAGATATAGACACCATAATATGGTAAGCAGATAAAATGAGAGGTACCGGAGGTACCTGGATGTATGGATGTGGAGACCTCCTATAATGTCGCAACTCTTCAAATTGTATAGAAGTATGAATATGGAGAAATATGTGACAGACGAAACGAAAAGGAATAGAGTTGCCTATATTTGGAAATTGATGTAAGGACATTGAGATGAAATAAAAGCTGCTTAAAACAAAAAGAAAATGAAATAAACAAAACAGCGTGACATCGGTGGGCCGCGTCTCTGATAACCGGTGGTGGCGCCATCCGTGAAAATGGGAGGAACTACGCACTAATTATTAGCAGCTTTCCCCAATAGCAATGGCGGACAACAACACATTGTAGGCCTGGTGCTTCTTGATTCTCGGCTTAAAATACGTAATGTTCGTTACGAAAACATTACAGTCTATGATATATCTGTGAGAAAGGGAAAGAAATATAAAAGGGGTGATTATCAATGGATTACAGTACTTTGATGATGAATGCGTCAAACATGATATAGTATTTGGGGAATGTTCAAATAAAGACAATGTTTTAGTACAATATCAAGTATCCTGTATTATATCATGTATGTCACACCCTGAATGTGGTTCTTCCTGGTGACATTCGCTGATAATACACGTAAAGTTGTACCAGTCAGAGTGTCATTATCATGAGCCATTTTACGTGAAAACCAGGACCAATAGTAAATGCGCACGTCTATAGAATAACTTACTTCAAGGTTTTGAAAGAATGGGGTTCTCTCCCATACTGGAATCGGCAGCAGAGGAAATAAACTTCCATGTCCAGTTATTTTCACTATTCACATATGTAGAAGGATCAACAGATAATTAGACGTGCTAATGTCTACACGGAAATGCCCATGAATTTAACGTGCAAGTATTTTCCCCAGCACGACAAAGAAAATGTATATAAAATCTAGTCAAGAATAACGCACACCAAACATTATCCTCAGAATCTACGACCGATTATTGCCCATCTTATATATAAAGGTTAAGTCCGACCACCCCGTGGCTAGATAATCAACCTTTACAATTTCTCAGTAAGAAATGATGTCGAAATGTCAATGTATAGAGATCCTCTCAGAGACCTTTATGAAAATAGTGTAAGAATTCGAAGTGTAAAGTATCAACATGAGCAGCCCTTTATACACAGCCCTTCTACTAACACCTGAACACCCTTTTATTTGGAAAGAAATATGGTTAGAATCAAGACGGTGTATTTGTTACAAATATTACAATCAACACCGAGGTAACATCAATGTAATCATTGTGATATAAACCCTAGTTACATACCACAACCATAATTTCACATTCACAAAGTCCACATAATCACAAATACCACCGGGGTTGGGCCATGTAACCAAGACCCAGGAGAGAAAAAATCTGATAGCAACTGTCCTAACTGGACAGCTGTTGTCTGAGCTTCCTATTCACAACAGCGCTGCCTTCTCGGCGTTCCATGCTCTTGGCTTTGCGCAACTCACGGATTGTCCTTTTGCGGATACTGCGGCGCTCCTTGTCTTTCCGGGCACGTTTGTATCCTATCTGGGCGAGCTGGTAACCTCTGTGGAGAGTCAGGAAGACCCCACAAAGGCCGGCACCGATGCTCCAAGGAGTGGTGGTGTAGATGAGATACGACTGTTCCACGATGTTGTTTTTCCACTCAAAGAAGATGAAGAATAAATGTTTCTTGCGGAACTTCTCCGGACGTCGATCCCAGAATTTCACCACGCTATACTGTGAATGAGAGGTATGTGTTTCAGTGAGAGAAACGTAAGAGAATTTAAAAAGCCTCATTGATAAAGGCACTCGTGTTACAGTCGTTTACAGATGTACATGTATTTTGCTACTCTGGTAATCTTGGGGAAACAGTTTACAATTCGACATTAATGTAGTAATTAGTGGAGGATACGTTATGTACAGGGATGCTTCACTGTTTACGGTCAGGCAGGAGACTGGTTCCTCTTCTGAGTAGAAAGTATGTCTTTCACTGCTATATACTGAAGAAGAAACCAACAAGTTTTGGTTAAAGTCGTCGTTCTCCACGAGTTTGATGCGGAGTGATATGAACGAGGCGACAGCTGAGTGAATATCACATAGCATTCATAAACAAGTTACAGAATGACTTCTTTGACCAAAACGAGTTGCTTTCTGTACTTATCTCACCCCTATACACACTAAATGAATGGGCAACAAACAGGATATAGACCATGGAGAACGGACTGCAATACTTGAAGGGGCATGGAGAACGAGATCTCAATGTTAAGCCTATGGACATTTATTCCAGGGGTGAGATAATATAACCAACGCCAATGTTAGGGGCTACATTATAGTTGGGTATAAACTTCCAATATATGCTGCTTTGTTCAAGTATTACGGACCTATGAAATGAAGACGAAGATTACAATTCTAATTTCCGATGTACACCATTGAGCAACTATACCTTGAAATCGTGATATGAGATTGTATTGTTCAACCCAGGGTTCTGTCTGCTTAGAGGAATTCTAAATTCATCATTAATATTTTCCAAGAAAAGTTTTTTTCAATCTACTTTATGTTCGAGTTTCTGTTATGAAGAAAGCCGAAAACAGCAGATCTCCTGACTATTAATGGGGAGAATGACGTGCCCCTGCTTTACCATGGCCGACTGAGTTTGTCATTACGCCTTGTCGATTGTGGCGCCGCCTGGTGTTTCAGCATGACGGGAAACATATGAGATCAGTGTAAAGGATGTTTAGGTAATAAGGTGTGTTGGCGAGAAGGATGTATACCCCTCCTATATACCACAGTATCAAAATCCTATACAACATATGAGGAGATAATGTTTTTAGGGGTTGGCTGAAAAATACTATCATTAGCG
Source organism: Alentia gelatinosa (assembly GCA_950022655.1). Lineage (NCBI taxonomy): Eukaryota > Metazoa > Annelida > Polychaeta > Phyllodocida > Polynoidae > Alentia > Alentia gelatinosa. Next base: position 75,048,087 of record OX465581.1, read on the forward strand.
TTTGAAATATGAACAAAACCTAAAGTGAGGCTTTGATGGGAGATACATATTATAAGATTTAGGTATCCGACAACATAAAGGATACGTTGGCTTTGGGTATATATATATAATCTCCCTTAACAGCCATAACAATGGAAAGACACTATTATTACAAGTTACGCAATAAAAAACGTTCTCGTCTTTTTTTCACTCAATTCATATGTTTTAAAATATGGCTGAATTATTGATTTAAAAACCACATCCGCATCCCCTTCAAAATCATACGTTCGACCATGGTTTCCATCCTGAACCAATTGACTGGAATGATAAATAACTTTGGAGGGGATGAGAACCTAACCCTGGCATGCATTCAGAGACGATTCTAGTATACTATGATAATGCAAATATTCTTTGCTGCATTCAGTTTGATATTGTGTTTTGTAACCTGTGGGTATTTTGGATGTGTAAAAGAATTGCATTGTTATAATCAGACAACATAAAAGAAGAAATGTATCATTAAAATCATATTCTAATTCCCCTTTATGTAGACAATCCATAAGTCACTGACGAATATTTCTAACTAAAGATAATTAGGAAAATGATAAATGAATATCTTTCTAAATACACATTTTAAAGGAAAATATAATGGTCCCAGAGCGGTCCGTGATACGAGGCACACATGCTACTTATCAGACGTGTTCGATCAGTAATTTTCAGTTCATCACCTTGCAATGGATCGTATAGTTGCCATTATTTCATTAATTATCATCAAGTACACTGAGAATGGGCAATATGAAAACCCTCCTTTGGGATAAAGCCAAATATTGTTAAAGGGGTAGGGAATGGAATAAGATAGATATTTGTGAAACATGCAGCATACAATACTTTCACATCACAATTAAGCCTTCAACTTGCAAACTGAATCGACCACAACAATTAACATATCATCTTGTCCTAACAATATAGTGTGACTCGTTCTTGGTACTATACTTCAAAGATATAGGGTGTATATTCCACTTCTTGACAATAGAAAGGTAAAACAGCACAGATATTCAAGTAAATAAAGAAAGCATGAGATCACCTATGCAGGCACATTGAAGCCTTACCTCTACATTAAATTCTGTGTGTTTTGCTTCCTCTTTCTTTCATAGACATAGGGGGAAAAATGAAAATCACAATATATAATCGAATAAATTATGCAAAGAGAACAGAAACTATAGAGAGGTGTTTAGATTGGGTACCTGTATGAGATTGTGAGATATTTTGTTTGTTTATTGATTTGTACGTGAGTACAACGACCCTGGAATCAGTTCTAATTCTTTATTTAAATGAGCCACGTAGAAATATAATAACTTGAAATAAAACAGTCAACATAGATTCGATAAGAATTAGTTTTCAAGGTAAATAATCTTCCGTATATGCAGATGTGAATTTAGCTACTTCGAACAAGAAGGAACTGTTTCTCCCGTCAACCCTGGTAATATTTCAGAAATAACATATTAATGGCACATCTAGAATTGATGCCACCTACTAAGACCCTATAACGTCCACTACCAAAATTAGTATAATATGTTAATTAAGTTAAAGAAATAGTACTTAAATCCTCATGAGATGAGTCACATGCTATTTAAGATAAAGAATGTCTAATCAATTATAAATATATCTGAAACTGTATGTACACGATTATGAAATACACTGTGCTGTACAACAATAAGTTTTTCCGAATAAAACGCCCCTTTTGTACACTAAAGTTCATGCAGTGTCACCCCATGGGATTCGCATGATAGACCCTCCCTGTCGTGTTCCTATTACTGTACCTAGGGTAGGACCGTCTCATCGCCACGGCACGGGTCTCTAACGACCGACGGGAGGGAAAAGTGACTATACCTCGACCCTGAACTCGGTGTGTTTTGTATCGTCCATCAGGTACGTCTCCGACATGATGAGTTTGATCCACATACGGAGACCAGAAGAAAGGGCGAAGGTCGGCATGTATCGATGGTACTCTGTGAGTTTGTCGATCTGTCCGGGGACCGTGCTGAAACAAGGAACTTGCATGGATACAGTCTGACATGGCAAACACATTGGGCATACACTTATGTCACATCCGTGACAAACACAAATCCCATGTTAAGTCTATGACGTTTTTTTATTAGGGGTAGGACAAAGGTAAAGATCCTAGAGTGATTTTGTACGATGAAAAACTAGAAGCAAGAAGGTTTGTTTAAAGTGGAATTCACACGGTGGAATTCATGTACCTTACAGGGTTCAAAATTTCATGAGATTCTGTTACCTTTAGAGGGGTAAATGTCTTTAACAATGACAATGGGGAAACAAGTCTCAGAAGAATTGGAACCGTATGATTTAGATGAAGAGATTGTGTTCTAGTACAGAATCTAAGCAGGATTTTGACTCAGAAAAACACCCTGCGAGGTACATGAATCCCATTGTGTGAATCCCACATTGACTCAATTCCATCTCCATCATCTTATATCATTCTGTAAATATTTTGTCATGATACTTGCTTCGGAAGAGATAATATATCCATTTGTAATATTGAGCAGAATACCTGGAAATACCAGAGGTCAATACCTGTACTTTTTCTGTTCTCAGTACACATAGACTACCGACTACATGCCCAAAACCTGAGCATCAGATATTTTCTCTGAAAAGGAGGCTGAATGGACAGGAGGGCCAGATATAGTCGTACAATATTTTTTGGACATAGATTTTATTGAAGATATGAAGCATACATCAGCATTTGGATGATCCAAAGTAATGAAATTCAATAGGGTCCTTACTTTCAGCATACTAGCCTGGAGTTTCTTGAGAATATCTTTCCTCCTCATTCTTATTCTGTAGGCTACACAAATATCTTTCGCATTGAAGATGAGGTGGAACCTTTGTAGGCCATTCATATAGGTGCGGTTTTGATGAAACACATTTCCATCTATAATTATCAAATTTAACTGAATATAAATAAGGCTTGACGCGATTCTCCTTGACGTGTTTCACCTTAACAGGCAGGGACTTTCAATTGAACTGAGGCTAGGTGAGCTTACAGACGGGAGCAAATAATTAATACCGATTTAATTCACATCGGACAATGTCATTTCACGCGACCCTTGGCGACTTTTAGGGGCAGATCATTTTAATTATTACAAATAAGCCAATATTGGTCGACGACCAATGTAATCCCGATCACATTCGTTGGGATTATTTTGCCATGCGAAAGGAAAGAGACTATGTGTTTTCGTGGAAAGAAAAAATTTCCCTTTCGAATAACTTGAGGTCAACTTTAGTGTGTAGTAACAAAATGTGGATACTGATTAAAGATTGAATGGCATATTCTACAATTTATTTTCATTGTGAACAATCCTCTGGTGAACTGTGCGTTGTGTGTCACTTGAAAATTAAAGCATCATGAGGTCCGTAGCGTCAGACATAATCATTACCATACTTGACAAATGGTTATGAATGAAACTCAAACAGTTTTTTTTATAAGAATCCATATTTACCTCTTATTGAAGAAGTCTGTGCCTTAAAGATATATACAAAAAAATAGGTTCTCTTTGTAATAAAACATCATACGGAATAACACTAACCAGCTTCCCAGAAAATGATATAACTGCCAGTTGTTAAGAAATTCATTAAGGAACCCTATTTAGTCTTTATTGAAAAAGATTTTTTGACAATGGTGGTGAAGGGATCATAGATATAAGCCCATTAACTCACATGCATGTAGGTCACCAATGAACGACCAAAGGCAATCAAATAAAAGAAAGGATGAAGAACATTCAGTTATTGGTCAATGATAACAATTTCTCGAGGGAAATAATCAGGGTCATAGGTGTGCCTTCTGTAAAGGTCTCAACTCCGGGGGTTGCCCTCGAGCTGTTTTGTTTACCACTTAATTGGCGATTCTGTCTTGAATAAGAAATTTTTAATACCATGGGGGGAAATGTGAGAAATTTTCGGAAGAGTATCCGGTAGACACGTGTGCGTGTTGATCGGCCTTCGTCACACACAAAAGACATTCTGTGACTTTGCAAAGAAACCATCGCTTGAGTTAAAACGAAATGTCACGTACAGGATTTCACTACAACATGATATGGAACAAGGAATAATCCACTCTCAGGTTAGCTGTATCGGACACTTAACTCATTCATTTTAAAGGGTCAGAACCTCAAAGGAAAATTAACACATGGTCCCTGGCTTCCACCTGTTATTGTGTATGGCAACTACATATTACCGCACGCACTGGACGTGTATGAATTCCAATACCAAGATATAATGAACACCTTAATTGAGGACGATTCACTTTAGTTGACGGTTGTCTCAGTGGTAATAGCTACTGAAACTAGAGTACCTTAGTATACCCTCCATACGTATATCCAATGAGTATAGAGTATAGAGGCACAGCTATGGAGGCTCTGTTGGGGGGCGGATGTCACCAGTTTATTTTCGGTTTTAAAACGCTCAGTGGGTGGTAACCAAGCTCTCCTGGTGACCAAATATATAGTATGGGATTAGGGTCGGTGGGGGGGGGGGGGGGGGGGTTAGACAAGGGAACTCTTTGAAAATAATTATATCAAACCATGCATGCATGTTTAAAATATTGGGGGATAGGCTTCATTTCTGCATTCATGTGACAATAGATTAGTAATTCTATTTATTTATATCAATGTTAGAGAATTTCAATTTTGGAAAAAGATAGTACTATAAAGAAGGTGCCTTGAGAATTCCAAAGATTTGATCAATCATCAATATTTATAGATCTACCAACAGCTTATATCTGTCACTGTTGAACAATCTGCTTAAAATGTATTCTTTTCTCTGCCTTTTACATGCGTTCGAAGTGAGCAGACTGACTCCCCTATTTTTAAACTGGGTCATGTGGTCCTATAGCGGTTCCTGAAAATGTGACATTTCCGAGTATCCTCCATGGTGTCCAAACGGGGTATCGCCCTATAGGGGGTGCTTCTATAATCAGGCGGCCTTGCCTCCCTATCTCTATACTCGTTCGTATAACATAGAATGATATGAAAAGCAATGCTCAAAACTAGACACATTTCCTAGCCCTCCATAGATAATTCCATCAATAATATTTTCCTACCTACCAACGCATAATTAATCAAATACTAAAGTTAATAATCGGTAAGCAGCTGTAGCCATTTTGTCAAATACTGCTTTATGCTCTATATCCACATGTTTAACCTTTAGTTTCCAGAATGGTTTAAGGGTGACACCATCATCGGATGAACCTTGTCAATTATAAAACAATTTTAGGTTAAATTTGCTTCCGCGGGTTCTTCAAATATCACGTAATACCACCCCTAGTTTTATGCTCCTCTCGTGTCCCATTTCGAATTAATAGCCAAAATGTCTCGAGTAGTACATGAAAATATGGATTTACCGCGGGCTAGTCCGACAAAATCCTAGACAACAGCAGACAGATGAAACTGCTCTCCCGTATCCGCTCGAATCTGCGTCTCTATCATTGTCCAGGAAGTTATACTTATAATCCTCTTAATTTGACATTGATCACTAATTAGGGGTCATCTGGATATTGCGTAATGCTTAACATTACGTGATCTAAATATTACCAATCACTTTCCAGGTTTGAAATAACATGTGGACGACCCTCACATTTATTTTGCTTACTTGAAGCTGAATTTACGGATTTCTGTTAACGATTTCCCCTGGCTTCTTTCCAATAGATTAATAGGCGTCTTTAGCAACACCCCTTACTACTTATTAGCATTGTTATCTTTTTCCAGTTATTGTTCAGCGTTGGAGTGAGCAAGTGTGGTCTATTGGATATACAATTGTACATCGATGGATTGTTCACATGTTCGTACAGTATAGACAAGTTACTACTTTGACTATGTAACTGTTTTTTCTGGATTAATAAACGGAGTTCAGCTCCTTATTAGGATTATTAGTGGCATATAGCCCTCGCACTCTGAGACAGTGCCTGGAGCCAGGAACAACTCACAGAGTTCATACATCTAAATCTGCTCAATATCTCCCTAGTCTGACACATAGAGAGATAAATGCCAGTTGATTCCATCAAATAAAACATTCGATGATTCGCATTTACAAGAATTCCCTTTACGGGTTTCCTCAACTGACATTTTAGAAGTGTTAAGATTTAAGGGTCAAACACCTATAGAATTAGAACCAACAGTCGTTGCCTGAAGTACAGTGACACTAATATCAATTTCACCAATATACTGTCCTCTATCTTTGAACATGAAGAATAGATTGTAGTTATCTATAAGGGTTTCGCAAGAGACTTCAATCTATCTTTTTGAATCCAGTTCACTAGATATGATAATACTTTTCTACGATTTTATGGCATTACAGTTATACGATATCAATAAGGTCTTACCTGGCATTGAAGTTGTCCCAGCCGGGAAAGACGAAATAACTGACGGTAAAGAAGTCTCTTGTCTCGTCCTCCAATTCAAAGTGTAGAAATATCGCCTCTCTTTTTTCAAAGCTGGTCGGCCCACGCACCACAAGGACGTCCCTCCGAACGCCAATGTAGTGCGGGTCATCATAGTTCAAACGTGTGTAAGTGCAGTTCCGGTTAACAAGATCGAGATCAGAGGTCCTGACTGTAAAACAACGAGTACACGCGTATTAGGCCTAGCTTCCACCTAGTACGATATGGCTCCGATATGGTCTACGATGCACCTCCCGATAAAAAAATCCAAATCGCGTCGGAAGGTCCTCTAATATCGGGGCAGTTGACCACGTTTCTGCGATTAGACATCGATAAAAACCCCATACAATGTGTGGTGGATTGGCATGTCTAGACATAATTCTACGATTTTGTACCCGATTATGTCTCCGATATTTGTTTTTGTATCGGTGCCATATCGGTAGGTCTAAATTTCTATCGTAGTAGGTGGACGCCAGGCCTTACAGAATAGATGGTTTAGTTTCATTTATAAGTAGAATAGAATACCTAGACAAATCAACAGTATGTTAATATCATTTGACTTAGGAGGGTCATTTACGTTCCAGCACTGAACCTTCTATACAGTGAAATATAGCACGTCCATCTTAGAGTGGCAGATACAATATGACCATTGTCTCTTGCGATCATACCCAGAAAATACGAATAAAGAAGGCAGGAACGTAATTAAAGACTAATAGATCAAACCTCGACATGAAGAAACGAGGTATTGTGTAAAGGATTAGACATAATTGAAAAAAAGTATAATTGCAAAGTCTAATTTGTTTTAGAAGATCGACGGCTAGAGAAACAGCTGCTCGGATAATAGAAGGAGAAATTAATCGCACTGAAGAATTTCAATTTCAATGCCTACGTTTTGAGCAGCACGTATTGCAAATAATTACATCCTAAGATTCAAGCACAATGAGGAGCAAAGAAATGTGTGCTTTAACTCAACAGCCGTCTGGCAGAATAGACCTGATGTGGAGAAACGGGAGAAGCACCTGCTTAGATGCTCCCTTTACACATACCAAGAAAATAATCTATGAAACAGTGTACAGGCTGAATCATGAATACATAGCACATGCTCCTTTATCATTATCAGCAGGCATGTTAAGGCTGTGCTGAATGATATGAATGAGTTAAGGATGTGATTAGAGATTGTGGGATCAGTTGGAAAGGATTTCAAAGAACATCACCATTCAAGATATAAACAACATGGTACAATAATTTATCACTTTTCTACCATTAGCTATGGGGTTAAAATATAATATGACCTTATCACAAGTGAAACCATGTACATACCGTAGAAAAATGAATTAGTAGTTCCAACCCGAATTGTTTATAATCTATAGCATAATACAGTCGTTGTTCATTATCAATAGCAGACTTACCCTTGGATGTCACTACATTATTATAATAGTGACCACACGCTAGAAACTTGGCTCCTCCTGGGTACATAGATATACCTGGAATGAAAATACAAGACTTATGAAAAAGATTCCGTACCGAAAGGATAATGGTTTGTTACCTTAATTTTGAACATTTACATTTTGCATTATGAAACGAGTGGAAATAGGATGACAAAAAATAACTACCTGCTAGATAAGATGTAACTCCACAATAAACTCTAAGACTGCGCACCCACAAACTCTGATTCAGCTGCCGATAGGCCTTACGAGTGACTTCCTGATTCAAATAAATGTTTTCATCAGGGGGTCAGACAAAATCGTAGTAGTGTACCACCTTCTACAAGTCACCCTACGATGCACACCGATACGCCGTGATTAGTTCCCGACACACCATGATTAAAAACACGAATTGTAGGCCTCCCGATAAGATCTACGCTAGGTTAAAATAATAATAGAATAATAGAATAGAGGGATCTGTCCCGAACAAAGGTGTCCGTTTATGTGGGGTGTCTATTAGGCGGGGTTTTACTGTATTTATTCACAGTCGAAATGAGATACTTGAATTGTAAGATTTAAAACGGGTCCAGTTCGTTACGGGTCCAGTTCTCCAGTATTCCTGACTGGCAAATTATTGTTCCCCAGCATCGAATATGTCTACCCAGTGACTCATTTAAAAATTCGGATTCTATATTTCCATCGTAGCGTTGAACTTGAGCTAGCAGAACAACAACAGAGCACATAGGCGAAATTCGGTGGGAAGGTTTAAAATTCTAAGTTTGGCCGAAAACAATCGCAGTGAATCGGAAGCCATCAATATTCCACATGATTTATCAAGATATTTCACGATATATCTTGTAGTGTACTTAATGTTTTGTGAGCCCTTTTGTTGGGTCGGAGAAGTGTTTACAGTGATACGAAACTACCCGATATTTCCCGACATTTTTGGCAACATGAATGGGCCTCCACGAAAATCGCGTGATCACCCGAAAATCGCCGAAAATTGTTACGATTTTGACATAAACATTACGAAACATTCCGCAATAAATTTCGGAGATTTTCTGCCTACATCAGTGACTCAGTGGGATCGGCATTCTTGGTTCATTACAAGATTGCAACTCAGATAATGTAAATAATTTATTATGGCCTGATCTGTTTTCCTGAAGAGTCATTATCTTGGAAACATGTTCTTCAATGAAATCACCTTTATCTATTTTGCCTAATTTCCCAACCTCGTTGGATGAGGCTATTGCCATCAGAATCTGGGGTCATTGATATCAATTGCCTGGAGGGTCTATCATGATATACACGCGGACGTGTTATGAATACCAGGGAAAAAATCATTTGACTTATAAAAGATAAGCTAGCTGTTAAATAGAGATTCCACGCTAAATTTAACTAAACAGATGACGTTGGCTGTATCTAACTTCGCTGACATCATTATTGATGTATTGTGCATCGTGATGAAAATAAGCTACACAGTTTAATGAATAAAGGATAAAGAGTTGTACTGTTGGCAATAATCAAATCGTGGAGTCAGGACCCACAGAATTAATTTGAACTTGAAGGCAAAAATACGAGGCCAGGAGTGTTACTATAGTAAGAATCAAACTGAAACGGCCTAATGCTGAAGAACTCGAGAGATCTCCACTATACCAAGAAGTCAGACTTGGGACCAAATACCTGATACTATCCAGAGGATTGGAGGTAGGGATTTCTTTTTCAAATGTAGGAGGAAAGACATTTTACCGATATTCTTTACATATAACAGTCTGATCGTATGATCTATTGAGTGGTATGTATGAGATGTGAAAGAACTAATTGTTGTAAGGTAGCGTCCATGTAAATGTTCTTTTCCTTAAGTATTGTTTTAATGCTTTTGGGTTGTCTTTTTTTTAAATTGTCTTGATGTTCGAAACAACATGTTCTAGTAATTCAATATGGATATCGTTACAAAAATGGATATTTCTTGTAAAAAGACACTTCTAGATGAACTTAAAAACCTACATAGGAAAGGCATTGACGGTTCCTCGGCCGAGAAATAGGATAGTGAATCTATTAGTTTGTTAGAGCCTGCGATCCACTTCTAACTTATGCCTACCAACTGAAGGTTTGAGCTTCTGACCATATGTCTATTTATTTCTGAGACCCATGAACGCCATCAGCTACTAGTAATAAGGGGTAATTTAATCCACCTCTTCTGTAGGTGTTAATACTGCAAGAGGACCGTCATCGCTACAGCTACTTAGTGTGATTGGCCACTCCTATGAAACCATTAGGTAATAAGGACCTTCAGAAGTAAATTACAAGTGAGAGTTACTTCTTTTTTGGTAATTTCGTTTTCACATCGGTGCCATGCGCAGTTGGGTGTCTTTACTTCTCCCTGATGGTCAAACAGATAGAAAGTCTTACAACTTTCCTAGCAGATATATACCGGGTTGGGGGCCATGAAGCAATTGAACAACGCCAGTTAAGGCTGATAAGGAAAGATCCATATTTATAATGATATATTAAATAATAAAGAAGATATAAGAGTAAAATAGCATATATAGATAAGATTACGTACAGCTCTCTAGTATTCTTTTACACAGACTGTCACGTACAGTAGCTAAGGCCTAATCCTATAGACTAGCTAACCCAGTGACAAGAAAAGAGAATTCAGAATATCTTCTATACTAAATGAAGAAGACAGATAACCATACACAGATATGTATTAATAACATATATTATAACAAAGTATACAGTTACATAACAATTCTCATCAACATACAAAATCATATACACTTCTGTAGTGTACATATGATATAAGTCCTCTTGGTCTAAGCAGTACTCACAGTCTATCACTTTCAGTTATTGTTCAATGTCTCCTTGACTTGTGGATATAGATGATCCAAGTAGTGGTAGCAGTCATCAGTGTCTTTTCCTCCAGTGCTGGGGTGATAGTAGCTTATGGAGAAGCCCAATCCTCAGTAAAGGCCTCTGTAGCATAGAGTCCTATGGTGTCTCAAGCCTGACACTGCAGTGGTAGTAATGCTGAGTAGCATGGAGATGTTGACGCCACGGTGTCTGGGTTCCAAGTGAGCTGTGAGTTGAAATCTGCTTCCTTATATACCCTATCGGGGGGTCAGTCCAAACGAAGACAGGGGATGGTTCAAACGCTGGGGGTGGCAGTCCAAACAGTTAGGCCTTAACCTCTATCTGGAGCGAGGACCTGTTAGGAAGCACCCTGTGATATTCTCAATACATACATCACACCTCCCTCCTTAAACAAAAAAAAGAATTTTTCTTTTTTTCCTAACATCATACATCAAGAAATATGTAATACAATGTAATATATGGCATTCTGCAACATACATTTACCTTTTGTCAAAATCACATTTAGTACCTTTTACCATCTTTGGGTAATAACACTTGAAATCACAGTATGTACATAATCAAAAATAGCATTTAAGAAGCTCGTGACAATGCATCAGCACAGACATTGTCTACACCTCGTACATGAAAAATCTCAAGATTGTATTCTTGCAACAGCAAACTCCAGTTCAACAATCGCCTGTTTTTGTTTTTCATCTTCTGCAAGAATGTCAGGGGGTTGTGATCTGTATACACAAGTACTGGATCTAGAGGGGATGACACATAAACACTGAAGTGTTGTAAGGCCAACACTAATGCCAAAGTTTCCTTTTCAACAGTTGAATAGTTCTTTTGGTGACAATTGAACTTCTTTGAAAAGTAGCATACAGGGTGCTGAACACCATTGTCGTCATTCTGCAGTAGCACTGCACCTACCCCATGGTCACTTGCATCAACCATCAAAATGAACTTCTTGCCAAAGTCTGGAGCCGTCAGAACAGGTCCAGAACACAAAATAGATTTCACTTTATCAAAAGCATCATCACATTCTTTGGACCAAATGAAGTTTTCCTTTTTCTTTAACAAGTTTGTCAGTGGAGCAGTTATGTCAGCAAAATTCTTACAGAACTTCCTGTAATATCCAGCCATGCCAAGAAATCTCATCAAACTTCTCTTGTTTGCTGGAACTGGATATTCAACAATACTCTTGATTTTGGCTTCAACTGGTGCAACCTGACCTAGACCAACAACATGTCCAAGATAAATCACCTTTGCCTGTCCAAACTCACTTTTTGTCAGGTTTACAGTAAGGTTTGCTTGTTTGAGCCTCTCTAACACAGATTGCAGCCTACACAAATGATCTTCCCAGGTGTCACTGTAAACCACAATATCATCAACATACACCTCCACGCCTGGCATACCTTTCAAACACTGGTTCATCATTCTTTGAAAAGTTGCTGGAGCATTCTTCATACCAAATGGCATCACTTTGTATTGATAAAAGCCATCAGGAGTAACAAAAGCAGACACTCGCTTTGCTCTGTTGCTCAAAGGAACAGCCCAGTAACCTTTGAGTAAGTCACACTTGGTGATATACTTGGCTTTGCCAATTTTGTCTATACAGTCATCTATTCTTGGAATAGGATATGAGTCTGTCTTGCTGAGATCATTTACTTTGTGAAAATCAGTGCAAAATCTAACAGAACCATCTGGCTTGGGTACAAGTATACAAGGAGATGACCAGTCACTGTTGCTTGGCTCAATGATGTTGTTCTCTAACATGTAAGATACCTCTTTGCTCATTTTCTCAGCCTTGTGTGGGCTAACTCTGTAAGGATGTTGTTTGATAGGGAGAGCTTCTCCCACATCTACGTCATGGATGGCAATATCAGTTTGACTAGGAACATCAGGAAAGACTTCCTTATATTCTCTGAGCAATATGCTCAATTCCTCTTTCTGTACTGGAGGCAGGTGCCCTAACTTGGCATCTAGATTTGCAAGAACATTTGAGTTGTTCAGTTTTACACTGTAGTCTATAGGTACAAAATCAGTTGTTTCTTCCTCATTACTCAGTGCATTCATGCACCCAACTGTCTTGACACTGTTGGAACTTTCTCTGTTATAGTAAGGCTTCAACATGTTGATATGACACAACTGAGTAGATCGTCTTCGGTCAGGAGTTTTGACAACATAGTTCACCTCACCAATTCTTTTGACTACCTCATAAGGACCATGGTAACGAGCCTTGAGTGTATGCCCAGTAATGGGTAGTAACACCAGCACCTTGTCTCCCACAGAGAATTCACGCTCTTGGGATTTCTTATCAAATTGGTCCTTCATCTTTCTTTGGGCTTCTTTCAGGTTTTCACGTGCTAACTCACAAACACGAACTAGCCTGGTTCTAACTTTGGAAACATAATCCAAGACATTGTTGTTTTCAGGGTTATCTCCTAACCAATGTTCCTTCAATACCTTCAAGGGACCTCGTACTGTATGACCAAAGACCAGCTCAAAAGGACTGAATCCCAATGATTCTTGAACAGACTCTCGAGCAGCGAACAACAACATACCAATACCTTCATCCCAATCTTTCTCATTCTCAAAGCAGTAAGTTCTCATCATGTTCTTGAGGGTGCAGTGGAATCTTTCCAATGCACCTTGAGACTCTGGATGGTAAGCACTGGACTTAACCTGCTTTATACCTAGTTCATGAACTACTTGTTGAAACAAGCCAGACATGAAGTTTGAGCCTTGATCAGACTGAATCTCTTGTGGAAGGCCAACCAGTGAGAAGAAATTAATCAAAGCTTTGACTATCTTTGGGGCAGAGACATTTCTGAGTGGTATAGCCTCAGGAAATCTTGTAGAAGCACACATTATTGTGAGCAAGTACTGATTACCAGATCGAGTTTTGGGCAGAGGACCTACACAGTCAATAATGACATGGCTGAATGCTTCTCCTACTGCGGGAATGGGCCGTAGTGGAGCAACAGGGATCTTTTGATTAGGTTTCCCAACCATTTGACATGTGTGACAGGTTCTACAAAATTGGGCAACATCTTGCCTCATCTTAGGCCAATAGAAGTGCCTCATGATCTTTTCGGATGTCTTGTTAACACCCAAATGACCACCCATGGGTAGTTCATGTGCTACATTGAGAACCTCAGAGCGATAAGCCCTAGGAAGCACAATTTGGTAAACAATAGACCAGTCCTCTGATGCTGGGACATCTGGTGGTCTCCATTTTCTCATGAGAACACCATCTTTAAAGAAGTACCCTGTGGAGACTTTGTCAAGCTCTTCTTCTGAAAGTGCATGGCGGGTAAGCAATGAGATCTCAGGATCTTGCCTTTGTTCAGTAATTAACTTACTCCTGCCAAGAGGGACTTCACTACTCAAGTTAGTCTTGTCATCATTTTGACTTGACCCTGGTTGAGAACCGACAAAAGAATGACCTTTAAGGTGTTCATCCTTTGAGTTGATAAATGTCAGAGACAAATCAATGATATCATCCTCAGTCTCAACATCCACAGAATGCTTTTGGCTTAACTCTTTTGCCTGAGCCCTAGTCACAGCACAAGAGGGATAAACTTCACCTATCTCCTCATCAATGACATCATCTTCTGATGACAAAGTGACTGGCTCAAGAACCATCTTTGGTTCTACAAAGACTTTTTCCCCTGCTAGATCATTTCCTAGCAACATTGATACACCGTCAACTGGCAGTTCAGATTTTACTGCAACTTCAACAGACCCTGATACCAAATCAGACTCTAGTCTGATTGTGTGAAGAGGTACACTCATGAAACCACACTCAACACCACGAATAATGACATATTCACCAGTGGCTGAACTTGAACTGAAAGGCAAAGCATTTTCTAAAACCATGGATTGAGATGCCCCAGTATCTCTCAAGATACGAATGGGGACAGAATCTGCAGTGTCACTACCTAGAGACACATTAGCTTCAAGTACAAATGGTTTGTATTCTTCTCTGATATCAGTTACCTTATCTGTAACAAATGGCACAATAACACACTCTGACTTTTTGGATGTTATGAATGCATTTGGCTTGGGCTCAGCTTTCTTCTTTTTCAGTGCCCAACACTCAGACATAATGTGACCCAGTTTGTGACAGTAATGACATTTTAGACCTGAACTCCTTCCTGAGTACTCACCTTTTGGCTTCACACTAGATTTCAGATCTTTGCTATCACCACCTTTTGCTCCAAGACTAGAACTGCTCCCTTGAGGTGCACTCTTCTTTTGTTGAACACTAGTCTTATGGGTTATGGCATAATCATCAGCAAGAGTGGACATTTCATGCAAGGACATTACTTTCTTTTCATCGAGATAAGTCTTGAGATCATTGTATGTGCAACGCTTAAATTCTTCAACAAGGCACAGTTGTCTGAGTTTATCAAAACTATCCTCCACTTCCATGGATTTGCACCACCTGTCAAAGTACACTTCCTTTTCATGAGCAAACTCTACATAGGTTTGATTATCTTGTTTACGGTAACTCCTAAACTTCTGACGATATGCCTCTGGTACCAGTTCATAAGCCTTGAGAACAGCAGCTTTGACCTTTTCATAATCTAGACTGTCATTCAAAGATAGTGCCGAATAAGCTTCCTGAGCTTTACCCCTCAAAACACTCTGTAACATCAGTGCCCACTTCTCTTTTGGCCATTTCATGCTTTGGGCAACCTTCTCAAAATGTTGAAAGTACTTGTCAACCTCATTTTCATTGAATGATGGCACTAGCCGTACATCTTTACTAACATCACAAATGTTCCGTTGGTTTGTCCTCTCAGCAGCAAGCTGTAGCTCCATTTCTTTAAGCCTAAGTTCTTTGTCAGCCTGAATCCGATCATGCTCTCTTTCCTTTTCAGCCTGAATCTGAGCAAGCTCTCTCTCTTTTTCAGCCTGGACTTGAGCAAGCCCCTTCTCAGCCTGAATCTGAGCAAGCTCTTTTTCAGCCTGGACTTGAGCAAGCTCTTTTTCAGCCTGAACCCGAGCAAGCTCTTTTTCAGCCTGAATCTGAGCATGTTCTACTTCCAGTTGTTTGAGTTTTATCTCTCTCTCTAAAACCTCTCTACGACCTGCTTCTGAGGAACCACTAAAATCTGATTCATGTAAAACATCTTCTGGTAATAACTCATCATCAACCAATATTTCAACAATAGCTCTTTTCAGTTCAGCTTTTCGGCTAGACCTTTTCACATCAAGTTCTAACTCCCTAGCTATTGCTAACAATTCATCCCTTCTGAACTGTTCTAGTTCCTCCACAGAGGGTGACTGTAGAAAAGCTTGGTACTTAGACATTTCAATTTGTTGTACTTATCATCAAGAGAACAGTTTTTCATATATCCCGGACAAGCCCCCAATTTCTGTCACGTACAGTAGCTAAGGCCTAATCCTATAGACTAGCTAACCCAGTGACAAGAAAAGAGAATTCAGAATATCTTCTATACTAAATGAAGAAGACAGATAACCATACACAGATATGTATTAATAACATATATTATAACAAAGTATACAGTTACATAACAATTCTCATCAACATACAAAATCATATACACTTCTGTAGTGTACATATGATATAAGTCCTCTTGGTCTAAGCAGTACTCACAGTCTATCACTTTCAGTTATTGTTCAATGTCTCCTTGACTTGTGGATATAGATGATCCAAGTAGTGGTAGCAGTCATCAGTGTCTTTTCCTCCAGTGCTGGGGTGATAGTAGCTTATGGAGAAGCCCAATCCTCAGTAAAGGCCTCTGTAGCATAGAGTCCTATGGTGTCTCAAGCCTGACACTGCAGTGGTAGTAATGCTGAGTAGCATGGAGATGTTGACGCCACGGTGTCTGGGTTCCAAGTGAGCTGTGAGTTGAAATCTGCTTCCTTATATACCCTATCGGGGGGTCAGTCCAAACGAAGACAGGGGATGGTTCAAACGCTGGGGGTGGCAGTCCAAACAGTTAGGCCTTAACCTCTATCTGGAGCGAGGACCTGTTAGGAAGCACCCTGTGATATTCTCAATACATACATCACAAGACCACTGCACGAAAACCTCCACTTATTTCATATATACACCTACGCGTAAATTCATATGTCTGATGTACATTGAATTGTTTTTGTATGTATACACTCACATTTCACGCCAACATATGTGGCGTATACATACACAATATTACCACGATTTCGATCTGAGTGGCCGTATTCTCCGCGTAGTTGATGCGTTCGAAGTAAAACTGCGAGTGATAGCGAGGAGTATTACGTAGTATTACACCTTTCGAATAATTATTAGGAAACAATCTTATAAATAATTAGAAATTCGACCCAAGCGCCATGCATTGTTTACATTAGTTCCCATAATGCCCGTCAGGTGGCCCAAAAGCCGTATTCTACTCAGTAGCGATCTGGAGGCTCTATAGGCTTAGTATGGAGACTCCAAATTGGGTGGGTAATAAAACACTGTTTTTCCATGTACATGGAAGCATAATAGCTATTGTGGCGCCAAGCTTATATGAGAAGAAATATCCAGTGCGCAACATGTATACGCTGGTCGTATACAAATCATATATATACGTTTGGCATATATATACATGTTTATGTAAGAGATCGCTGTGCTTGTATATATATATTACATTTTCAGCTTATCCAAATACGTTTAATATCGTACAACAACTAGATCTATGTAGATTTTAAAATCAGCTATCCCTATAAATTACGGGAAAAAAAAGGGGAATATCATTAATCCTAAATAACAAAATAGTAGGTCTATCAAATTTATACTGACGTACTGAGCTGTAATGTAAAAATGGTTTCTCACAATTAGCCACGGAGCGGACGAACTAATGAGAATTGTAAAAATAGATAGGATTGTCATAGGACAAGGCTCTGGCCCTTTATAATCTCTTTATAGATGATAGAAGGAGCATACGAAAATTTCCAAATATTTTTATCCTCCACCGGCCCCAACCCCTCAGTGCGTATGTAGGCGTACTTTATGGATGGTCCCATAGGTACTCGCTGAGCTAGAGGGAGAAGGCAACAAGGTACTAAAGATGTCAGTTTTCAGGGAATCTCAGTTTTTGTTCAGAGACTCTTCAGGTGCTTCCCTAACTCTAAATATATCAATCAATTCTGATAGATATTTTGGAATTTAGTCTTTTAACGCATTTTCATTGCACATGATCTGCTATATTAGCAACTGGTGGCCAGCACCCGGCAGAGGAAGCCCGTTGGCACTGGGCGATATGTCTCTGACACTCTGTTAGTCTCAAGGGTCTGCAGCTTCAGGGAGTCTCGCAATCCACTGGCACGATTTGTTTGCCATGCTAGGTCCAAGCGTGAAAACGCAACAAAAACAAATGAATTTGAATCTTCCCATCCAAAATGCCTCCTACCTTACACCCCTTTCTACAGCACGTATCTAGACTGCTCTTAGCGGTCTCCCTCCAATCCCTCACGTTCAGACACAGAATGGACTATTCCACTCTTCTCTTGTGCGAAGTTGTCGAAGTTCTAAAGTACATAAAATCTCGTATAGGTACGGCAAAATAAGATCGAGCAGGTCAACTCGCGGATGTATGTACGTTGACACGCTTGGGATATGTTTTTGCCGTCGCACAAGACAAGATGAGGACAAATTATTGACCTCATCGGTCTTGTGGAATCACTATTTTGTCATGTATGATCTAGTGGAACCAACCCCGATCTAACGCTTTGTATTTACAGAGGTCTTCCTCCAGACCGACACAAGCAGGAATTAGCTTTCTATTATTCATCACGACTAACCAGTCAACTGCGTCAGGCAGGAAATGCATAATTAGACCAGACATGTGTGTTTGAAGTGAACATAAAGGTAAAGTTGCTAGAATGACCTCAGTCAGACTTAAGATAAACATTACAGATAAATGGACATTTCAAGATTGTAAGACTTCACTGGCATCCCTGTTCTATTATGGGTTGTTATATTATGGGGAACCATTGACACTGGAGTTTCAATAATAGTAATCAGGACGCAAGATAAATCAGGTGATTTAAGGTGATAATAAGGAGAAGCCTGTCAGTACATTTTATATTTTGCTAAAAGCATCGTTCAAAGAAACAATGCAGAGATGGGGACAAAGTACAACGGGAGTGGAAGCCCTCCCCATAGATAAATCAAAAATTGCTAATTGACAGACTACACACTGACCCCGGAAAGAAATCCATAACCAGACACTCTAACTAGAATACCGACTTCAACAGTGTTTCCTTCATCGTTAATGAATCAAAACAGTCTGCAAGACGATGCCAGTCAAATAATGGACGATGATTTAACCTCGAGTCCTATTCCTAACCTAAATCTCAGGGTTTGATTAATGGACTAGGAGATGTGTGGGAAAATCGAAAGATTTGCGATTCAGGCAGTACAGAATCTCAGCAGGGTTTGTCTCAAACAAACACCCTGTGAGGTACATGAATCCCACCTTGTATATTTCCCTTTACGATGAAATAGAATCTGGTTATCAATCACTCAACGGGAAGAGGCAGCTCCTATGGTTTTCATAATGGTACTCAAGGGATAGGTGAGGAACGATGTAATCTATTAATAACTAATCTGCAATTACGTCTACTGACATAGCTTAATCTATACTGTCTAAGTCTGGTTTTAACCTATTAATGCGATGGAACGTTTTATGACTCATCTGTGTTGGCTAGCTAAGTTGATTATTGGTATAAGGGATCCAGCGCTATCACTCCACTCTAATTAGTAAGGCTTACTTTATGAAGTTCATGATCGTATATCATGCTTAGAGGTAAAACAGGGTTTTAACATATGATATATTATCACAGTGCGCAATCGGCTACTCTTAACCACCCAGTTAATGGTGTATGGTAACAACTTAAAGTGTATAACAGTTACATGTCTCTGGAAAACTCAGTACATGTACCTTATTGAGAGATGCAATAAACAAATTTGAAAAAAAAGAAACCAACAATATCATATATGATGTTGTTGGTTTCTTTTTTGGTTAATATGTATTACAATGACTAATAATGGCGTGACGATTGTAGGAAAGCAGTAGTACCCTAAATGCACTGGTAAATTATGCAAAACGATGGAACAAACCAATTCCATGGTAATTTAGAAATAGGAATACAGATGAAATATTCATGTCCATTTTTACTCTCATTTATACGACAGACGAAATGAAATACATTCACATTCATGTCATGGGAATCCGCTATCAGTTGGACTAGAATGCTGAATGTTGAGAATTTATCCAACGGTGTAGAAATGCATACAAGTATTGCCTAGCAAAACGCAGAAAATGTCTTCAAAGATGAAAACGGCTATTCAGACTACGCTTAGATCCCTAAACATCTGTCTTTATAAAAGATAATTCGCACTATCGTCATCAATATAAAGATTGGAAGACACCAAGAAAAAGAAAACGAAACACGAAACCTAATCAACTTAATCAAAATCTAGATGATCATATAGTATTTGTCATCACATGCATATATAGGTTTTATTTCACAAACGTATTGTGCCCAGTTCCTTCAAAACGAGAGTGTATCACGAGTAGCTATAATTTTGGTGGCAATAACAGGTGCACTACTAGAGTACATGATCTGTCTGTAATCACGTCTTTGGCGCCAAAAACTAGCACCAGACGACATTCGTATTGGTGGACACGCACATTCCTTGTTAACCGGAGGGACATCGTTCTCTACATGTGTAGTACCCCGAATCCGTCCAACAATTTGATAGGGCTTTGATCTCAACTTTGGATAGAATTAATGGTCCATATAACTCAAGCTATTCGAGGAAGGAACATAGATGGAGTGTTATTTCCCCCACATAATATAAACTCCCTTTTGGCGACATTGAAATTCTGTCCCAGCTCAAATCGTATCATTTCACTAAGTTAATTTCCACTGAATGATGAATGACCGTATGAAACTATGATGCAATATCGCCAAACAAATAACATTTTACATTCCGGCGTGTAGAGTGAGAGGGTGCGACCACCAACCACGACAGGGCTGCGACAACGGCTTTCCGACAAGGTCCACGACAGCTCTACGATTGGAAGGCGTGTCGTAGCCTTGTCGTGGTTGGTGGACCCTAGTTCCCGACAAGAGGCTACGACAAGGCCCCGACAGGCTGCGACACGAAGCTTGTCGGGAGGTTGTCGGGGGCCTTCCGACAAGGTTATGACAAAATCGAACATGTTCGATTTTAGAGCCGTGTCGTGGCGTGTCGTGGCGTGTTGGGAGGTTGTCGCAGAGGTCTATGATAGAAAATTTAGGTGGAGCTTGCTCTTCCCGACACGCCCCGACAACGCTGTCGCAGAGCTCCTCTCCTCACGACAAGGCACCGATTGGAAATTTCTTGTCGGCGCGTGTCGCAGCCCTGTCGTGGTTGGTGGACGCACCCTCTAAGCATATGAAGAATATTGAGCACCTGCCTCTCACTTTCCTCATCCTAAATGATCCTTCTCACTCATCTGCTCAAAGGACATCTGAATCTAAGACCGACCACATTGAGAGACCGATGTCTTTTGCACATGGGTTATACATACTACATACTAGTGTATGGCTGCAATACATAAGGCAGCCGATGACTAAAGAGAAAGACTTCCTATCGAGGAGAGTTCCCTTTGATTGAATTTGGTTTGGCAGGGGATCATAATCTGCAAATTCGATATAAATCACTGGTTCCTTGCTACTACTCTTCGCAATGCGACTTAAAGAAGCAGCTCACTTTATAGTTCAGTTTAAGGATGAGGACTCATTTATCAAAATTAATTATTTAGATACATAAAATGCACCAGAAAGAAACTCTAACGGCTCGAAAGTGCTGACATCATATCCGTTTTCTCCCTTCTCGTTTTCTCCACAGCGGCCTTTTACTTTGTGCAAATGAGTTTAGAGAGTGACTCTAAACGTAGATCTTGCCGTAATATGACCGTTTATCTGTTGAAAACAGACATCTATGGCGTCAAACCGAGCGAATGGAGCATTGACCAGAACACCCGGCGAATTGTTACACTTGATCAAGTGATCATTCGTGAGCCCCTCCATAATTTATCACAAGAGCGCCAAACGCAATATGATTCAAATCGTATTTCATCAGCATTCGACGGTTTAGAAACTTCCCTGAAACATACTGTATGTCATTTGACACTTCTTTCCAAATGTTTTGCAGAGAATCATCGGGGTTTAAAACAAAGGTATAGTGGTCGTTAAAGGCTAGATG
This sequence comes from Alentia gelatinosa, assembly GCA_950022655.1. Lineage (NCBI taxonomy): Eukaryota > Metazoa > Annelida > Polychaeta > Phyllodocida > Polynoidae > Alentia > Alentia gelatinosa. Next base: position 75,070,054 of record OX465581.1, read on the forward strand.
TACAGATGGAATATTGAAACTTTGAGACGTTGAATCACCTTAAGAAACAGGCATCAACCCAATTATTGCAGCAGGGTGTGTGATAAAGGGACCCCACAGCTAGAAATATCACCATTGATCATTTAAGCTATCAATTATCATATCCTCAAAACCCTCTTTCATCAACAGAAGTCGACCACATGGAAACATTTTATTTGGTTGTTTATAAGAGGAACTGTATTGTTATAGAAAACAAATGTTATAAAACAAATCATATATTGATGGGTTGGTAAAGGCAAAAATGAATTATTGAACCAGAGCGAGTAAATGATGAGATAGCTTTCTGTATTATAACATTCAGTCAGGGAATAAAACAAGTCGAGGTCAATAAGTGACACGTTTCCATTGAATGTTTATATTGCCCCGTTCAATCTTTATGTTTTGAAAGTTCTTTACTACGGGTTAGTGCGTGAAGACGTCTATTTCCGCATTTGTAAAAAATTTTTAGTTTGTTTTTAATCGCGGCATACTGAACTGATCAAGGGACCACATTACAGAATTTTGCATCATTGGTATTCATACTGAAGGTGTTTTCTCAGCCGTATCTCCGGATAAAATGACCCAATGGTAATGCCTTAGGGTGAGATCTGCGGCTCTGTCCATTTACAGATAATGGATCCTTTGGTGGGAAATGTCATTCGCTCTACACCTGTAGGCGCACAACGTATTTCCCCTCACAGTTACATTCCGGGTGCTTCATGTATCAGTGCTACATGTAATAGTACGTGGAAGTAAACCTTTCTAATTGATATGGCCTAACCACATCAAGTGCTATAAAGAAGGGTAAATGACTCATTCTTCTCGGATTGATCGAGTATGACATGAGATGAATAGGAGTGTTTGGGCTGGTCTATCGCCCTCTGTACATGGTGGTCATGAAACTGGGTAGCCTTTTCAACGGAAGCGACAGCCTATACTACTACAATCATGGACAAATAATAGCACTGCATATCGAAAAGCACCCTTGGTTAATAATTTATATCTAGCTATGGTGTAAAGCTACTCATTCCCTACTGTTCACAAATTGCACACGCTGTATTTGTACTCAGGGAGCTATCGTAATACTGAATGCATTTTAATCTTGGCTCCCACATGTGACGACTGGAGTTTGGCGTAGTGATATCACGAGACGGAGAGGCTCTCCGCCTCGTGATATCACTACGCCAAACTCCATTCTTCTTATACGGGAGCCAAGATTAAAACGAATCTGCTTTTGATTTTATCCTACCCCTCTCTACGCTCTTACATTATTAAAAAAATGAATACAAACTGCAGCACTGATCGGATAGCCTTACTATGACTAGGAGACGAATACACTGATCTGTGTGGAATATTCTGATTGATGTTAAAGCCGGGGACACACCAAGCGAGAAACACGATTTCCGGAATCGCCAACACAAAATGGTCCATATGCGAGCTATTATTTCATATTTCACCTGATTATTGCTTTTGATATGCTAAACTATCCGTGAGAGATATTCCTATGAAATGATATCTCACATATATGCTATTTTGTATTGGCGGTTCTAGAGGTCGCCGCCTTGACTCGCTTGGTTTGTTCCCGGTATGATTTTATCGTAAAACTGGATGAGTTTTGATCTTGGCCACCGTATGGCCACCGTATGCCACGACTGAAGCCGAGTGAGGTCCGGAGCCAAAACTCCAGGAGTGGAATGCGGTGGCCAAGATATAATCGAATCAGGTTTTGATTTTATCCTACCCCGTCTCCTCGATTTTGGAATATTATGTGATAACAATGATGTTTGCCACTAGTGGCATATACAACTCTGAATGCCAGTCAGCGTGGCATACGGAAACTCAATGTTAAGCCTATGGGATTTTATGTCCAACGTCAAATGGATTTGAACTGCAAGAGAGCTCGGCGGGATCTCAGCTTGTCATCGTGTTATTTTGCTGACCGTTCAAGTTCGACAATGCATGTCAAGAAGCAACATGTATTCTAGACTATTCAATTTAAACCGCCACGCCAATGCTTGTCAAGAAGCAACATGTATTCTAGACTATTCAATTTAAACTGCCACGCCTATCTGAAAAAACTTACTCTGAATGGGAGGAGACAAACAGATCTTATTATGGATATAACGGCCGCATCGAATGGATTTGAACTGGAAGCTGACCCCGCTGAATCTGAGCCTGTCATCGCACTCGTAGTGTCGCCGCCAAGTTTAAAACAGGTCTTATTCTCAGGTTGGTTTCAAATTATAATTATGCTGCAAAGTCTAAGGCGTAGGCAGTGTGTTAGGTCGTCTTAATTTAACAGTGTCAACAAAGATGGCTTTGACCTGAAGTTTGAGCGCAACCGGAACTTTTCATAGGAGCTATATTTCTGGTCTCTGATTGGTCAACTCTTTGGTCACTTGATAACAATTCTGTATGCCACTAGTGGCATATAAAACTCCGTACGCCAGTCAGCGTGGTATACGGAATCTCAATGTTAAGCCCACTGGTTTTAATATGGTAACTGGAGAACTCGACCCGAAACGAACTCGACCCGTAGTTGTCAGGAGAACTCGACCCGTTTTGGAGAAATCGATTGGAGAACTCGACCCGTTCGAGATACTTATGAATATGACATTTTCATATACAAGTAAAGGGCCGTTTAGTTAGCCTTTAGACAAATGTAAAGGGCTGTTTAGTTAGCCTTTAGACAAATGACTTCAGGTCAATGCCTTTAGACAAAACGGGTCGAGTTCGTTATGGGTCGAGTTTTTTACGGGTCGACTTCGTTACGGGTCGAGTTTTCAAGTATTCTTTTATATTAGGGGTAGGATGAATTATAGTCTTCATATTCATAATACGAGGTCGCCTTTTTCATCATTTTGATATTTACTATGCTGATCTATCATTTGAAGCTTGATTTATCTAATGTAATAATACACAGAATCTAATATGATAATACACATTCTGATTCATCAGGAGGGTATAAGATAAAGCGACATCATCATATCAGGGTTGAAGTGCCATCTTGGGCATTAACCACTGTCTGGATACCTAATTAATCTAATATAAGCCCATTATTATAGACATAAACAACTCATTTGTGTGCATTAGTATCAATCAGAAACGTGTAGAGTGATTGGATGAGCAGAATAAAGAATAACATCCTCTAATGTATTCCTAATTGTTTCCTACGACGTCATAAATCCTACTGAAACGGAGCACACTGTCTCACAGCAGGTCTAGAGTTTCTATTGATCAGCACCATTTGTCCTTTGGCGTGCCGTGTAAATTGAAAATTTCGGCCATTAGCCAAGCAACTTTAATGACATCTTCAGATATTAAACAGGACCGAAATTGCTTTTGTTATTGAAATGGTCCCTCACTCTCCAAAGTGGTGTTTCGTACCATGCGAGTGTCAATGTATTCTTCATGTCAAACAACTGTGATTCATCAGACTGTATCAGATATAGTTTTAACAAATATGATACATCGTATATGATTACACTTGGTTCTACACACAATATGGATAATGTTACGCATAAACTTTACGATATAAACTTTATAAATAGTTGTTTCCAGCTTTTGAAATGAAGGGAAACATTGTTATAGAAATAAACCCTGTATACGGTACAAGATACCTTCCGGAAATACTGTCCAACTAGGTTTTGTTGCTATTCCTCATCTGCTCACAGGCAGAATACCTTATTTTCCAATACAAATAGATGCCAAATAGATGGGATTCACATGGTGGGATTCATGTACCTCACAGAGTGATTGTCTGAGACAAATCCTGTTGAGATTCAGAGATTCAGTACTGGAACACAATCTCCTCGTCTGATTTTAATGGTTTGCTGAGACAATCTCCCCTAACAAGGAACAGAATCTGACATTTGAGTTCGTTCGCTAAGACAGTAATAAAATAAAGGCCAGAGTGAGGATAGAAATTTGTACGTTTATAGGCACAACGTTTTATCTTTACTATATGCCTCAAAAACATTCATATATTTACCTTATTTAAGTTTTAAGAGCCATTTTAGCCACAGAATGGTCGACATGAACCCTAGCTTTTGCTTCGTCCGTGGAATGCGGCTGTGACGTTATCGCATAGCAACGCGCATAGCAACTAGCATAGCAACATTTGTTGTGGCTTGGAAACCGGCGGGAAGAAAACATAGTGTCTGCTCTCTCATTGCCATCCCATCTTTAAGGTGCTTGCCATGTTTATTCACGTTTTTATTACTGTACTTCAATGTTTTTCTGTAATTCATATATGTATTTTTGATTTTACAGTATTTCAGTAAGTCTTCTTTATGTACTCTAACGTTAACGTTACCGATATCGAAGCGGATACCACGTCGGCCATTTTAAGATATCGACGTCGTAATCATATCCGTTACGACCGTGAAATGAACCCTGATATACTGCACAGCTGTGCAGTTCATCATAGGGAGTAGCGTGTAGTAATTACGTTACTTACGGCAGTAGGTATATAGTAAAGTCTTAGCCGTCCATAAGGTCGTCAATAAGTGTTGAATAAACTTTACCCACATCATTCCTAGGTCTCCTTGGCGTACAGAAAAGGGTCTTTATGAACGAGCCTAGATTGTTCAACGGGCCCCCGGTGATAGGAAGTGTACAGATCTATTCGCAAATCATAACAGTTCCCATTGCCTTTTGGTTATGAAATTCAGTTATACGCCATGGATTTTGGAGTGAGTGACAATTCCCGAAAAAGGTATACAGGACCCAACATCTTTGACAATAGAGTCAGCCTTTATTGTATGAAATGCAGGTGAGGGCTATCATTATTAAACCAGGAACATGTTGTATGGTATGTTCATCTTTGATAAATGAGTGAGGAATACCAAAAGAAAACAATTATAAGGCCAGTGGGTCGTTACTGTAACCCATCTGGCACTCAGCCAACCAGTCAGTTTTACATCCTTTGAACCAGCAAGCGAATTCAGGCTTAGAGATTGCTGGCTAAACCGAATCAGACCATAATTCCTCTGAGCTGCGAATACAAGTATATTCATAAAGAGGTGCCAGGAAATCATGATGGAGGTTTACTTTCCATACCTGTTCCTGTGAACTGAATATGTAAGTTCATTCTGAAGTCATTTCCTGAAGGGATATCGTAACACCTAAGCCTAGTATGAATGTGTCAAAGGCTTTTGCGATATTTGACTATGGTTCCTTATTGAGAATTTTATAGATGATGTGAAACCCTCTTGTTTGCTGTTTAACATGTTTTGATCTATGTTGCGTCACTAAAACACTTCTAGGACAAGGTTATTAGGTAAGGTAATAAGAAGATATCAATAATGATTTCCCGACCAGCTCGTGCTCCTGACACAATACACTAACATAAGCCGCCTAAGAATGCACTGCCTCAACGGGCTCCTCAACCAGCATTTGCCTGAATTCCAAAAGTTAATCTGCAAGTCCTGCATAGTAAAGTGAGGGAAATGTGATGTCAAATATAAACCTCAAACCCTTTATCAATGGCTTTAGTTGATTAGAACTTATTTCACTTCATATGACTTTCTATAAAGAAATCGTCCTTGAGTTGTGGCCCAGTTTGTAGACGACTTTCTGCTATGAACTATGCGCATGCGTGAACGTTACTCGCTGTTTACAGCGCATTTCCGTAAACAAATTTCAAACACTTTGAAAATAATTTTCATTGCATTATTCATAATCGTAATATTATTTTGAAATGTTCGGTATAAATTTCTAGTCCGTATTATATCTATTTATCTACATGTTGTTACACATATTGGCTTGCTGACTTGATGCCGCGAACATTACAATGTCTCATATAGCGGTTGTTGAAAACGTAAATAAAGTCGATCGTAGCAAAGAATTATAGAAATATATGATGTTAGTGTGTAGAGAAAAATATAGCTCCTAAAGATTAAAAAAAAAGACTTGAAAAAGGCTACTAATCAAGCCGAAACGTTGTGACATTTTACTGTTCGAAATAAAAGCCATCAACAAAACCTATTACGGGGAGTTGTGGAGTTTGCTCGTATCTAATCTTGCGATTGCAAAAAGTAATACTGATATGCAGACATACAAAGTATTATCATATACGAATGTCTCGTGTATACACCCTAGTAGTAATGATTTCATTCGTCCACACTGTGGCGTAATATATATAATACTACCCTCCGTACCACGTGACCACTTGCTCTTCTACTTAGTGAGTTGTAGAATGGCATTTTTAATGATTTCTAGGTATATAATAATAAAAAGACATAGTTAGTGTGTCTGAATGGAATCTGTTCCTCGATATATTGGTCAGAAATACTCACCTCATTCCTCGAATTCGGTGAGTATTTCTGACCAAAATATCTCTGAACAGACTCCATTCAGACACACTAACCATGTCTTTCTATACTATATGATGTATGACCATAGACCTCTACTATTTCCTTAACCAATCAGATTGTGTATTCAAAGTATGGCGGGACGACGACATACCGGCACAATATGGTGGTACGTGTCAACTACCACTTCCATAGCAGAGGTTGGTACATGTATTCGCAGTACTTATTTTTCGGCATAGGTATGTAATACTTGACTTAATGACACAAGACTACACGATGCGTCAGACATCAAAGAAGAGGTCAGATTGGCCTCTCATGAAACGTTTCAATTTTTCGATGGCCATTTTGATATGAGTATGGAGCAAGCCAGAAACAGGTACATGCACATTTATGCACATCTGCACAGAATTGTTTTTATTGCATTTGATAAGAGTGGGCCTCTCTCTCTATCTGCGACTGGTTGTGGAAGATTTTGCTTTTTCATTTTGCATTCAACAAAAGTAGGCCTCTACATCGATTTACAACTGGCGGGGGAAGATTCGCCACATGCAAGAAACACAGATATCACTCCATGAATTTGATTCTCGTTGTTTCGGGCGGATAGAAATTTCAACAAAACAATACGGCCAAAAGGCTCTGTGGGGGTGATATCAATGGTACATCAATTTTGTTTCATTTGCTACAAACCTTTCTATCCAATATCCATTTCCCAGTGTCGGGATAATGTGATAACATGATGTACTCTGGAACATTTTGAGTATCCGCTATGACCCTCCGTACTGACATCGATTAGTGTTAAACTCTCACCCAAAAGAAAGAAAAGGATGAGAATGGTTATTTATTCGACAAAAGTTGATAAACATGGAGGCAGCCTCTGATCCTCTTCAAACCCAGAGGGAGGGTTATTTATCATGTCATCTCAATTGTTTTTAACAATATCTCATCCGGGAATGTACTGTGCATTACATCTGCGGCGTGACGTGGAAAATCGTTCTTTTCGGTCAGTAACGCTGGGTATTGAATGGGACACGTGATGGTGTACGTCACGATGATGACGCTTCGACGCACGCAACGTATCAATGCAGCAGGATGCAGCTGCCTGGCTGGCAATCTTTCATCTGCATCTCCATCCCCACTTGGCACCTTAATCGCTAGTTTCCAAACACAGCCCGAGGGACATACCGTAGCTCGCTCACGGAGAAAGTTGTAATTTTCATCTTGGATAAGTAAGGATGAATTACGATTGTAGGCATAGCGGTATCGGGGATAGTTAGTCTTGGTGCATCACGTGAGAGATAGGCCCGTGTAAAATCACGCTTTTACGTACCTATCGCCAAGAGCTTCATTTTCATACTCCGTGTACGCCCCAGCATTTGTAGACCAATCCCCTCAATATCTTTGCACGAGTCATATCATATTCTTTAAATCAAATCATGATATCATATTTAAAAGGTGATAAGTGAAAACCCCTGACTGGAATTGAAATTTTGCACAGTAGTGCTGCTGTGTTTTACTATTGTCCAATCATGCAAATCCCGCCAGGTTTCGATACGGACGCATTTTAACGAGTCTCCTATGGTTGATCCTATGAAAACTAATCCTTCCTTTCAAAGTGTTTGGTACATATTATGTCCCAGGCTCTTCAAATTCCTTGTGAAAAGAGTTGGTAAATCTCCATTGATCTATACGACGGGAAATCGGATCGATTTACATTTAGATTTCGCACGACTAGAAAACCGTGATTTGACAGACCTGCCCACACTCACCCAACTCCAATAGGAATGTCAACATAAAGTGAAATTACACACCGCCCAAATAGTAGTTAGTAATAACTGCTGAAAAAAGTTGTAAAAGCTTATATTTTGTAACACAGAGATAGTTTACCTAACTAAAAAACCGTACAATGATTTTTGAATCCCTAGCAATGTATAAAGGCATAAAATGGCAAGCCTCACACCCTCAATTCCTCATTACGTTCCTTCAATTATTTCTCTTTAGAAAAAAACAGGTAATTACGTATGGCGCGAATCCTAAGGGCATGTAGTGGTTGCTGTAATGATGGTGTTATTCATTGAAAGGTTTTCCATGAGTGTGTCTTTTTAAGTACTTGGCAATGTTGACTGATAGCTCTGGGGTGATGCCAACAGGATATTGCAAAACCGCAACTAATATATCCTACCCACCTCCACCCACATCCCCACCCCCACCCAATAGATTGCAACATTGTTCATTTACCCATGGAGATAAACTGTGATAAACATTTAGATATTGGTATGCTGGTTATAGTTATGGCCTGTCCTTCACCTCTTTCTCTGTTTTGGATGGAGTTTTACAATACAGAGATACATATGTACTATATTTCCCTCACACGTAGCTAATTACTGCTCCTAGGTTCCGGCAGGTTGTTCCGATCCCTCGAGATATATAGCCTATAAAGCGACCCTGGGACGCTGTTGTATATGTTCCTGTCTGGCCTCTTTTTGTTCCTGGCACTATACGGGAAACAAGCCAAGCATCACGTTTATAGATATGCATGCTTTGTGTGCACGTGGCCGTATGGTTTGGTTGCCTGGTAATCTGTTAGAGCGGAATTCAATATGCTTGGCACACCTCATGAATATACAATTTCACCCTTCAACACAGGAAACAGCGAACTATCAATTCAACAAAAGACCATAACTGTAGATGCGACTGCAGAAAAGATCTAGCACATAACACAAAAGCATACTGATCAAACTATAAACGGCCAACATTTCGTAGCAACCAAGTGATTGATCACAAGCTTTTCACTGGCAGCCAAAGCAGTTGTAATTGGCAATTAGATTATTTATATACAAGGTTCATCGCGAACGCACCAGATTACAGGTTACCTCAGATTACTGGTAGAATAATAAGGCAGGACTCATTAGAGTCGAGGGTCTTAGGCAAGCAGGTGTATTGAATAGGTTGAGTCTATCCCGGGTCCTGAAAGAGCTTAAGTCTGACACTATACAGACTGCTTGGATCAGACCAGCTTTGATATATTATTCGACAATCTGTGGCAATCTATAGCAGTATATGACACGAAGACAAGCATAGATTTAACTACGGCTACTGACATACGTTATAGTTACACAGGAAAACATGATATCCCAGATCTAGACCTAGACTTCAGCCCGAGTAGAAAAACAAAACCTGTCCTCAAAGATATTGGTATATGAATATGGGGTCTACTGCATTGAATAGATTCGCACATTTGACAGCCTCCACTCAATTGTCAAGTCTGGGAGGTATGATAACAAAGAAAGCTGTGAAAACGGAAGGTTGTAGCTGGAGGTGGAGGCCGTTGTCCCCAGGCTTACTCCAACATCTGGCTACATAATTCAGTCCATATGGTTACATAATTCAGTTCATCAGCACGCAATACAATAAGGTCTAAAGTTATCTATAAATGAGCCATAGCTAGTTTGGGTTCTCATCAATGTTTGTTGTTATTCTTTGGCAGTTGGTGGACCGTTCAAATACATACTATTTATCACAACGTTGGTCCCAAGACAAGGCAGCTTAGAACAAACAGTGTCCTTAGATTTGAAAATTCTTTGCATCTTGTCTATAATCTCTGCGTTTTTTTAATTTCTAAACAGTAACACCCGAAGCTGCTTCGTTCTTCGTTTTTGTAAGGGACAAGCGACTTCGTTGCCACCACAGGCCATGTGACGCCCACCTGGTGGAAATGGTCTTTTGATCCCAACACTCAGAGCCTGCCCTATAGGGGACAGAGCAATTGTTAGTTCATGAAGCAGTCACTAGTTGGCTAGCAGTATGACAGGCCCCTTGGGGGTACAGATATATATTCTGGCTCTTTGTTCTTACAAAATTCAACTGCCTTTCAATGTTTTACCATAGTTCCCTCGACTCTCTACACCCATCCCAGAACAGGATGAGATAATGATTAAACCCAGGACATGGTGTTTTTCACATGGGACACTTTATATTCATGTGTGAGCAAGGCTCAGTTGTGACACTTCCCAATTATCACTCACTTCCTTCGCACCTCCATTAGTGAAGAACACCTGCTTTTTCACCTCCATTAGTGAAGAACGCCTACTCGGGGGGCGTCATGGCGGCCCCCATGGATCATAGACTATGTGCCGTATACCCACAATACACAGAGCGCTTCACGTACAGGCATGCAGCTGGTGTTTACAAAGTGTTACCTGATCAGACACATAAATGTAAATTAGTTCTCTTCGTCATCACTTCGTAGATTCGGGTTTTCAGCGACGTAGCTGCTTGCTGTAAATGGTTTAAAATATTACCAAGCAGCCAGTAAATCATGGCTGAATAAAATGGTAGAATGGAAAAAGGTTTTGCAATGTTGAAAAAGAATACTACAGAGGAATAGAAAATACAATACGACGTCCTATTAGAAAATCAATTCAAATGTGCATCGAACGAATTCTTGCTGTATGAAAAACATTCAAACCAGTACTGACTGCAATGCAGGTGTTGAAAGCAAATGTTGATATGCCATCTTTTTTCGCATTGGTGAGTCTGTTTATTTGACTCTTTCATTCTGCTAAATATTTACTTGTCTACATGTGTAACGCCCTCTGTTGTCTGTAGATATTGACGTTTTGTGGGAGAGTGGGAACTTCCATAGTGCTCTGATGTGTTCCATCTTTCAACCCTTATCTGTGTCTTTATCTTAACCTAATATGGACCCATTATACATTCATTCATATTTCTGATTGCTCCCATTAAGATTTTCCTGTATATTTCCGGATCGTTTAATTATTCATCCATAAAAAAAGATTATAAAATTGAAATTACCGATAAAAGTAAACCTTAAGGCCCGGCGTCCACCTACTACGATAGAATCGTAGACCTCACGATATGGCACCGATACAAAATGTCAAAACCGGTGCCATATCGGGAAGGTGCAAAATCGTAGACATATGTCTAGACAAGCCAATCCACCATGCGTTGTATGGGTTTTTTATCGGTGCCTAATCGCAGAAACGTGGTCAACTGCCCCGATATCAGGTAACCTTCCGACGCGATTTTGATTTTTTATTGGGAGGTGCATCGTAGACCATATCGGTGCCATATCGTAGGAGGTGGATGCCGGGCCTAACATTTCTGCATTTTATATGTAAAAGATCTACCTGTCAGACATGTTAATTTACGTCTTGTGTTTACTGGGATATCAGAAAAAATCCTCAAAATATTTCCAAATTTCAATGGATTTTAGCAATTATACTGTATAGTCTTGAGCCCTACTTGCGTAAGGAGTAAACCTTAAGAGAAGAGAGTAAGAACTCAAACCCAGAGGTACCATGTACTACTATGAGCCAAGAACTTAACTGTTTATTGACAAGAGAGGGTCCTTATTTTATACCCTTAGTAGGGGGTTGACATGACGGGCTTGGCATCTATGAGCTCTAAGCTCACATTGGCTGTTGTACCAACAGCCAATAGGGGAGGACCAAATCCGTTCTGGTTGAGCGCCCATTACGGTCATGTCAGGAGGCCGCTCTTGACACTGAACAACTCAAAGTGCCATTGGTAGAGCGACCTGCCCCCATGTGGACATAGTGGGAGCTAGAGCTGAGTGGTAATAGGGGTATTATATGCCATTCAAAGCATGGCAACCATACTGTAAACATAAGGGAGGAGGATACTAACCAAAATGGTGACTGTTCCAATTCAGTCAATTTGTTTTGCAATAATTAAGAGTAATTTAGATAGTTACTTTCTTCTCATATAAACCAATATTACTTAGCCACGATAGGGATGTGTTGACCAGAACTTTACAGAATGACACATATGCCTTGAAATGGTCACTGTTACCGATTGTTGTGACTGAAATACATCAATTTGTATCTGGCAGGTGACTGTGTATAGAACCTACGACATATCTATATGTATCGCTATGAACGATAGATTTTGCGGCGATCTCCGGGGGCGTGCTACGACCGGCTCTATATGATGCCCGCCATATTTTGTCATCCAAACTGTTGTACATTCCTCAGACGATCTTAGACTATCGTTACCTACGATTGTCGTTACTGAACCCCCTCCCCCTGTTTGCTTTGTAAACAGGGGGAGGGGGAACAGGAACCCTATTATAGCATGAGCCCTGGTGGTAAAGGCAAGTCTTTCTTCAATGTGCTGTACTATGAATCTGAATGCTAACCTCAGGTAAGACTCAAATTAAATTGTGAGTATAAAGGTATAAAGCGTAACACCATTCGATGAATGTAGAGTATTTAATCCAAAAATCAATCTTTTGTTCCCGGTAGCACATTGGGATTGACAAACAATACACTGCATGCTTCCAGTCCCCATCTGTTGCATTCACAGGGCCAGCGGTTGCAAAACCCCTGACATTGGTCGCCATTACAAGGACCTATCTCGAAGTATACTCATGTGGTTTTTATTTCTTTTTTTCTAGCGCCTTCATGCTGAATCAATTCCCGACTAAACACATGTTCTGCAACATGATCATCACGTGTGTTCACAAGTTTCTGTGATGCAATGAATCCACAGAAAGTACATAAACAAATGACAGGGATTGGTTAGCACACTGCATGAAAACCACCATTTTACATATGAATGTGTCCGGCGTATATAGGTATGCTTTTCCGTATACAAGGTCCTCCTATTTCCCGTGTGTCTATGCCTCATCTGTAGACGTATATATATAAGCGTCCATGTTGCGGTCATATATATTTCATATATATACGCCTGATTCTGTTGTATTTACGCCACTATCGAATAGTTCCGATCCCTGCCACTTGGGGACACCACTGTAGTATATCTTATTTGCCATTAACCATCCAAGTCTGTTTGGTTTTTTTATTCAGGTAAATTAGACATAGTACAATCGCCCAGAGGCGTTCTTCCCCGTACAAGTCGGTCATCAAAAACAGAAAGATAATCACGGTAATCCTGTCCAATAGCTGGAGAGTGATTTGCATCAATTGTAGGTATAATATATGCATTCTGATTCAGTACATAGGTCATTTGACTATATGCTCGGTGGTTATTGTTCATTTACAGTGAAGTCTCTGGGTTGTAGATCTCATATGTCCATATCATGGTGATGCAGTTAGTTATTTTTAAACAATTGACACAAATAAACAGACACAATACAAGGCAAAACAAATATGAAAAATGCAATCTTATATTAACAATTTATTTCATAAAACCTTCATAAAACCTGATTGAGCATAAATTGATTAATTGGTTGCCCATGGCCTTTGGTCAGGGGTGGTCATTGCCCCCCCTGGTGAAACTACTGTACACTCGCGCACCCCTGCGCCACCTCTCCGCTCTCGGCCGCACTAAACATCAAAGTGCGCGAGTGCGACACTGTCCTCTGTCTCATTCGCTTCACTGGTCTCCTTCGCTCAACACCTATTTTTTCTATCGCTCCTTGGCCTATCGCCCTCCGTACCTTCGGTCTCCGTATTCCCCTGAATATCGGCAGACGAGGACAGGGTTACCAAGCGATTCAGTAAGGAATTATAGTATAGCCATGTTGACCAGAAGCGCTGTGGCGGCATCCGCACCCGCGGAGGCCGAGACGGACTCGGAAATAACGATAAGACAGCCGGCAGCCGAGAGCGACCACGTGGACTCGGTATCTCAACAGGGAACGAGCGCCAGCGCACGGACTCGGACTTCGCGCATCACAGCCCTGGAGGCCAACCTCGGGGGGGTCAGGACGGACGTCAACGAGCTAAAGACGGACGTCGGTGAAGTAAGGACGGATATGACCAAAATATCGCGCCAGATGGACGGCATGATGGACGCGATCATGCAGATCTCCAGACCGACCTCGCGCCGGGCCGGCTCACGGGCTTCCTCAGCGGCCGAACGGACGAGAGACTGGGCCCAGGATCAGAACGAGCGCCTCCTCCCCGCGCCCAGGGCACTCCGAGAGGCATACACGACCGAGGAACACCTCCAGCGTGAATTCGGCCGTGAGGCCATGCGACACGACCGCACAACGGGTAAGAGCCTACTTTCTGATTTAAATGCCCGGAGGCCGACGGCGAAGCCGTACATGTTTATGGACAGAGATGGGGTGTACACGCTGCACCAGAAACTGGACCTACGGTCGAGCCTCGGGCCTCTGGAGTACATTTCATGTTTTGTGGCCTTATTGAATGACGATCGCGCCTTGCACCCCGAGGACAAGGAGCATATGTTCAAACATCTATACCAGGTGACCGTTGATGCGCAGGCACGGCCGTGGGCCGGCGTCAGACGCTGGTCAAACTACGTTTTCGACCAGGTCGAGTCGGGCAGGATGCGATGGTCGGATCACGGCCGGATACAGGAAGAACGTGTCCGGCTCGCGATGACCAGTGCCCACACCGCAAACAACAGTCAAAACACGGAGACCGGACGTGCCCGGGGGAGCGAGGCCCCGTGCCGGGACTTCAATGGAGAGAGGGGGTGCCGCCACCGCAGCGACCACACTGAAGCGGGTATCCGGTGGTTGCACGTGTGCACGTTTTGCGACTCTGTGGGCAGGAAGTGCGGTCACTCGGTGCACGCCTGCAACCGCAAGCTGACTTACGGACACGGGTACGACAACACGGCGGCTCCCCCTGTACCCACACCGCGGCGGGTACCCCAGGCGGGGTATCAACTACAGGCTACTACCAGGCCGGCGGCAGCGCAGAGTGTGGTACACCAACCCCAGTCGAGTTCAAAAAACGGGCCGGCCGCGCCCCGCCAGTAGACGAGGCGCGCAACAAAGATGAAAGGGGTGCCGGCAGGACGGAGTGTTGTGTTACGAATCCGGCTCCCCCACGTGACGTCATCGAACACGTGACCCCCTCGGCACGTGGCCGAGGGGTAGTGATAAACAACAACATTGACGGGGGGAATACACTCCCGGAGGAGATACCCCCCGTTTCAGCGGCGGGGGCCGCCCCCGGCACTGTGGGGGATGATGGTCTCAGTCGCTTGCCGGGTGTTAGTGTTAGTGCGCCGGAATCTAACACTCCCGACTTTAAAGCACTTCGCGATGTCTGCGAAACGGGAATCCACCGGGAGGGCGTGAGTACGGACCCGTTAGCCTTCAAACAACATCGCCGGGAGACTTGGCCGGAGTTCACGGCCGTGGGGCCCGCCAGGCACGCGGAAATATACCGGACCGTGCGTGACACGGGAATCCCCAACGCACTCGGCGCCAGGGTCGAGGTGCCTTCGGATCTAAACCTACCTGCGTGGGACCATTACCTAGGACACGTGGAGGAGGCGCAGGAGCTCCTAGGCTTCCTGCGATACGGTTTCCCCCTGGGATACCTGGGACCGGAGAGTGATACCAGAGGGGTGGCCAACCACCCCAGCGCAACATCTCACCCCGTGCAGGTAGAGAAGTTTCTCGAAAAGGAGGCGGGCTTTACCAATATGATGGGCCCGTTCGCCGAACCGCCTTTTAGCCCGTGGTGTCACGTGTCGCCACTCATGACACGGGAAAAACGCGGGACGGACGACCGGCGCATCATTACCGATATGACTTTCCCGAGGGAGTGCAGCGTGAACTCGTTCATCATTAAGAACTCGGTCTACGGACTGGAGCGAGAACACGGCCTCCCTACGGTGGACGAGTTTGTGGCCAAACTCGTCAAGGCAGGCACGTCGGCCTACATGTCGTCCATCGACGTGTCGCGTGCCTACAAGAACTTTAGGTGCGATCCCCTCGATTGGCCTCTGTTATGTTTCACGTGGGGGGGCGGGCACTACTGCGATACGGCCATGCCGTTCGGCGCCCGTGCCTCCTCATACCACATGCAGTGTGTGGCGGAGGCCATCGTGGGGATACTCTCATCAAAGGGAGTCACGGCCGCGATGTACCTCGACGACCTCATCATCCTCTCCGAGGACCGAGGTAAGGCGGCCGAGGACTTCAGGATCGCGCGAGACCTTTTCTCGGAATTGGGCCTGCCCGAGGCACGCGACAAAGCACAGGAGCCGAGCCAGACCGTGACGTGGTTGGGGATAGAGATCGACGCCCGTGCCATGTCTCTATCGATCCCCACGGCCAAGCTGGAGGACATCCGTGGTCACGTGTCGGCCGTAGCTAAACGACGGACGTTGACGAAACGACAGCTTCAGTCGGTGCTCGGCCGGATATTGCACGTGGCCAGGTGTATACGTCCGGCCCGGGCATTCGTCTCAAAGCTACTCGAGGCCCTCCGGGGGATGAGGGGGTTCTACATGAACATCAATTCCGAGATGCGCCAGGACCTCGACTGGTTCGTTAAGTTTGCCCGGGGCTGGAACGGCCGCGCCCTCATCCCTCGGGGTCCCCCGACGCGGAGGATCACGGTGGATGCGTGCCTGTCGGGCGTCGGAGGAACCGACGGGCGGTTCTCGTACTCCGGACAAGTGTGCCCCGTCTTCGATCCCGTGGAGTGCATCTCAGAGCTCGAGGCTCTGAATACCATCTACGCACTCCACACATTCATAACAGACAGGGATCGGGGATCACGGATTGAGGTGTTCTGTGATAACCTCGGAACTGTACAAACCCTCAATAGCGGGCGTGCCCGTAACCCTGTCCTGGCGGAGTGTGCCCGCCAGGCATGGATGGTGCAGGCACGTCTGCAGGTGGAACTGGTATTCAGCCATATCCCCGGGGTGCAAAACGTCATCGCAGATGCCCTGAGCAGAGCCCATCTGTCGAGGACGGAATACGATAAGGCCACTTCCCTCATTCACATTCATGAGTTGTACCCTATCGTACCGTGTACCCATGCCTCTTTTGTACCCGTACTCCGTCTCTTCTGCAGATCGGGCGCTTCTCTTACTCCAGGCGAAGGCATCTGCGAGGCAGTCAGAGGCGCGTGCCCCAGGTACGCTCGCAAACCAGCGATCCGCAGTCACCACCTACCTGGCGTTCTGCAACCGGATGAGAGCGGACCCCCGGGCACCGACCGTGAGCCTGATCACGTCGTATCTGGAATACGTGGCGGACCACGCCCCCTCGCCGGCCACGGTCGCCAACCAGTTATCGCACGTCCGGGCACACCTCCGACTGACGGGGGGGGACGTGCAGCCGACAGAGGATCACCGGGTGAAGCGTGCCCTCGAGGGCATGAGGAGAAACAAGCTGTACGTGCCAAACGTGAAGGCCCCCATACCAATGGATGTGTTCAGGGCGGTCCTCGACGCCCTGTCGGGATCGCCCCTCCATACGGCAATGAGGGCGGGCATGCTCCTCATTTTCTACGCGGCCCTACGGCAGGGGGAGGTGGCGCCGCAGTCGGCTCGGGCATTCGACCCGGCTCGGAACCTCACTCGCGGGGACGTGGTCCTCGGCCGCCGGCATCTCACCATCACCATCAAGGCGGCCAAAAATCTTCAATACGTAGGGCAACAGAAAGTGATGCGCCTCGAGGCCGCGGACGATATCCGGGTGTGCCCGGTAGATGCGGTTCGAGGCCTACTACGGGCGGCCCCTACGGCTTCACTGCGGGACCCGTTTCTGACACTGCCCGATGGGACGACCATCACATCACGGGTTATGACCAACGAATGGGACCGCCTTCTACAGGCCACAGGCCAAACGGTGAAGACATACACCCTCCACAGCCTCAGGAAGGCCGCTGCCACTCAGGCATTTGAGGCAGGAATACCTGAACTTAACATCCAGAGGTACGGAGGGTGGAGGTCCCAGGCTCATAGAGACTACATCAAAGTATCAGACCAAGAGACTGTCAACAAGTCTCTCATTGAGTCTCTCTCCTTCAAAAAGTGACTATAAAAAACTTTCCCACCCTCCTCTTCCCTTAACTATTGGCTTCTTGGCTATTTCTATTATTTTATTATTACATGTTATGTTTAACTATGTAATATCACATAATCGTCATTTATCTTATATCAAATATTATCACAATTGACAAACACATATCTATGTCAATTTCAATATTTGTCATATTGTCACAAATCTTATCACAATTGACAAACACATATCTATGTCAATTTCTATATTTGTCTTATCATTGATACTCATGTATTTCTCTTATTCATATCAATAAGACTCATAAAATTAAATAAAATTTTATAAGCCCACTACGGCCTTCACTCTGTTTCATTGGGGATCTGGGGTAATGGGTTGCCCATGGCCTTTGGTCAGGGGTGGTCATTGCCCCCCCTGGTGAAACTACTGTACACTCGCGCACCCCTGCGCCACCTCTCCGCTCTCGGCCGCACTAAACATCAAAGTGCGCGAGTGCGACACTGTCCTCTGTCTCATTCGCTTCACTGGTCTCCTTCGCTCAACACCTATTTTTTCTACCCACCCACCCACTCCTTTTCTCTCCTACTCCTTACACTCGTAGGGCTATTTCTATTATTTTATTATTACATGTTATGTTTAACTATGTAATATCACATAATCGTCATTTATCTTATATCAAATATTATCACAATTGACAAACACATATCTATGTCAATTTCAATATTTGTCATATTGTCACAAATCTTATCACAATTGACAAACACATATCTATGTCAATTTCTATATTTGTCTTATCATTGATACTCATGTATTTCTCTTATTCATATCAATAAGACTCATAAAATTAAATAAAATTTTATAAGCCCACTACGGCCTTCACTCTGTTTCATTGGGGATCTGGGGTAATGACATATAATAAATCCTGCATTATAATGGGTTTTTTTACAGTTTTTCTTATAAATTTTACTATGAAAACACCACTCTTCTGTAGGGTTCTGGGTATTCCCCTATATAAGCTTGACTGCGAGTGTAGGGAGTGACGTGAGAGACCACCACAACCTCTACTCCCATACCAACTCCTACCTCCGCCTAACCCTCGCCTAACCCCTGCCTATACCCCGCCTAAACCCCCTCCTAATACCCGCCTAACCCCTGCCTAGCCTCCGCCTAACCTCCGCCTAACCCCAATCACAACCTCTACCACTACAGGTGGGACTAGGACTTCTCCAGCTATAAGCCATGTGATACATCAGAGGGGGACAGCCGGGGGACGCGGAAGACAGCCGGGGGATGCGGGGGCGGCCGGAAGGCAGCCGTGGGGACTTCCTACTGAGACCACCTATACCTCTACCAACACAAATGGGCGGCGGGTGCTGGAGGGAGGTGGCGGGAGGTGGCGGCTGCTGGTGGGAGACTCTGGGGGCAGGGTGGGACTAGGACTTTTTTTAATTTTTTTTTTTTATTCAAATTAAGGACAAATGTACAATCACTTCTTATTAGAAGCGTTCTTCCCTGCACGGGTCCGTGAGAAACAAAACAACCAAATGAAAAAGAAAGAGAAAGAAGTCATTACACTTAGAACTACCAGTCCATATGTTGTTCTTAATATTTACGGAGACAATCATTGTTTGTAGGTTTTAGCCGGTCATTTGACGCTGCTATTTTAAAAGTTTGTGGTTATCATCAGTCCTCCGTATATGCTTGTAAGTGAGAAAGAAACGTGCTCATTAGCACAGTACATATGGGTGATGAGTTCATTTCATATCATATCTGTTGTGTCAAAAAAGTACAAGTTAACGGTTACAGTATAAACAATACAATACGGACAATACAAGACAATACAGACATGATGGTATCTAGAACATTCATGTAGTAACAACATATAATTTCGATTTGATCAATTCTAGTGGTGTTAACTCTTTAAGCTAGTCAAATATAAGCATTTATCCCTCAATCCTGAAGTCCTTCATATATAGTATCTCTTAATAAATATCTTTTTACTGCGGTCTTATAACAATCTTTAGAGTAAATGTGTTGTATATCAGGCGTTAACATATTCCAAAACTTCATCCCTACATATAAGGGACTGTTTCTAAATTTCTCAGATTTAGGTCGGTCAAGTTTGAGTAGAACCTTGTTGCTCATACGGGTTACCATTCCATTAGTTTCTATAACATTATCTTGATTTTTTGTCCAATCATATGTATAAGTTAATAGATGCACTGCCCTTCGATAACCTAATGGTCTCACTTTACACATCTCATGCAGTTCATTTACTCCTAAATCTGTAGCCCTTTTAACTTTCATAATTGTTCTTAAGCAGTCCTTAAGACATATTTGACTTCTCTCTGTCAATGCGGGGGACGTGGGGTGTGCTGGCGGGAGGCTCTGAAGAAATAACTGAGACCACTCTACAAACACAAACAGCAGGAGGCGGTGGGGGCAAACCTTTTCTATTTTCTATTGGTACACATATATACGCCCGGCGTATACATATTGCACAGAAGATGTTTCCTTGAATATCTCGTAAACCCCGGGTTTGAAATACAGCCAAGACTCCTGCTTCTGAAATCAGAAAATAGTTCTCAAAACGTCATCGGGCTCCTGGCGAGCAAAACTCAAACTAATAAATGCCACTGCACGAAAACCACTATTTTACATATGTATACGAAACGCGTCTAACAGTAGGATTTTGCGTCTAGAAGTTCGACCTATTAGACGTCTCCTAGACGCCTTATCTAGTGGCGTGTATACATGTCCATGGTGCGGTCTTATATACGTCATATATACGCCTGATTCTGTTGTATATACACCAATCTCAAAAAGTTCCATTCTCTGCGTCTTGGGGACACTACTGGTAGCATATTTCATACAAGTCTGTATTATATGAAACTTGCAATCTTATATTACCAATTTATTTTATAAAAACCTAATTAAGTATAAATTGATTAATTACACACAGTAAACCATGCATTATGTTTTTTTTAATTGTTTTTCTAATAGATCTTACTTTCAAACACCATTTCAATGTGTGGACAGTGAGGCTTACTATATAATGACCCTCTTCAGACTTGAGGTTGAATCCTGAAATCATCTTACCCCCGTGTGAAATTCGGCCGCACAGGTGTGAATGCGGCCGCACATGTCTACCCGGCCGCCCCCCGACACCATAACACCTCGTGGCGGGCAGCGGCGGGCAGCGGCGGGCGGTGGGGGGTGGGCAGCGGGGGGCTTCTCACTGAGGCTGACTGGGGGTGGCGTATATATATGTAAAATAGTGCTTTTCGTGCAGTGTGCACGCTACCTATCGTGATATTTATTAACCACCGACTACGGAGTCTCCATAGGAAACACATTGGGAGTGTGTAATTTACAAGAAAGAGATTAAGGGTAGCCGTAATCTTCTTATTTTAAGATCAGGAGATCAAAAAAAGTCCCCAAAGCACAAACTGATTAAAGCATGCCCCCCTTTCGCTATATCGGCGAATGTTGTTTTGAGTTTGACACAAGATGACAACAGCAGACGATATTGCCATCACAAGATCGCAATTAACAGTGTCTATAGTCCAAGTTTGGTGAATTCATCTGTGGCATTGTCTCCAACACTGCACGAAATCCACCAGTTTATTCCTATATATGCCATCGCAGAAGTACATCTATCGGCTGAATATTGACTTGTTTTCATATACTTACACCCATATTTCACGCCAGCGTATGAGGCGTATACAGGACTGTTTCCTTTTATATACGGACGCGTCTTGGCTGTATTTCATGCCAGGTGTATACGAGAGGAAATATACTATGTGCGATATATATACGCCGGGCGTGTATATGTGTAGAAAATTAAAAAAAGTTTCGGCCCCACCGCCTCCTGCCCGGCTGTGTTGGTACAGGTACAGGCAGCCTCAGTGAGAAACTCTCCCCCCTGCTGCCTGTGTGACAAGGCTTATAGCTGGAGATATCCTAGGCCCTCCCGTCCCACCCGAACCCCTAGACTCTACTTAATCACCTCGCTATCGCTCGAAGATTACTATGTATCTAGTCTTCGGAGATTACAGCCGCTTGTATCCGAAACCAGTTAATATTGTGTATGTATACGCCTCATACGCTGGCGTAAATATGGACGTATATATATGAAATCATGGCAATATACGGCCGATACATGCATTTACACGACGGTGTATACATGTATATGGGAATAGAGTTGTTAGTTTCGTGCAGTGGCAATACTTTTCGCTATGATATTTCTCAACATGAATTGAGGACCCCGATACCTACCAATACAATCTATCCATCTATCCGCAGGAGAATTTTCACCTGATGCGGGGCTTTATTTTCTGCTAACCAGGTGCCAGATTAGTACATGTATTATAGCAAGCAGACTACAAGATCGAGGTGGTATGATAACACACCGACAGGTAGTGCATCGGTGAATCCTCTTACATTTTTAGTCCTCCTGCACGAAATACAGCCATTTGAAAAAATACTTTAACGAGGATTAGACACTAAGATAATTCAACCCATGCACAATATACACATCCCAAGGCCACGACAAGCTTGCTTCTAGAAAGCGAATTGGGCAGATCAGCTCTTCGGGTTTCACTCTCTCAAAGAGAATGTCCTTGAGGATGTCTCGTACACGTGCATTTTTCCCTTTTACCTGTTGCAGGTTACAATGCAACGACAGTTCCGTACCGTGCCCGTATGTCTTTTTGACATTTCATTTACTTCTTAAGTAAGACTATATCACAGGTGGGAGGGTACTGGCTGATTGTCTTAAAATATTTATATTACAGTATTACATATCATATTTATATAAATCAATTAACCGCCTATTTATGGGCATTCATTTACTGCTCTATGTATGTAGTTGGTTATTACGTTATTGTTGGGTATCTACAGTTAGGTTGCGGTAATCAGGGTATCAAGTTATCACTTGTCACAGAACATTCCTGATAACGGTCATTCCACCGGTTCAACCCACCTGTATAGATTTTCTAGATGTTCTTATCTTGATGTTTAGGTGGGGTCTTTTTTTTTTATTGTAACTGGTTCTTTTTTTAAAGCCACGTTTCCATATCTATAACCGCCAACCCACGCCTTCGTGTTCATCAATTATAGATTAATATGATAATATATAAATATATTCTGATGAAGTGAAGAAGGTTTAGTAAAATGTCACTGGATAGTTATTATATTACGATGAGGGCACATTTTATCGTGGTACCCTACGTCGTTATGTTATGAAATGCTTTCATGAAGTACAGCAAACCCTGCTCTCGTTAATCGACAACATGGCACACATCCTATGTCTACTCTAACTGACAGCCTTGTAACGGTGAAGATGTCATCTAATTTAATGGACGACAGAAAGAGGAGTAGTGAGGATTTAAAAGAACAACCTTACCTTGGTCGTTCATGATACAAGATGAGATGAGGCTTTATATAATTTACAGAAGGAGGCCTGGAGGGCGAATTCCATGAATGATGTCAATCGAGACATGTATCATGTACGACCATAGTAAGTTGTTCGATATTTATAACCAAAAATGATTATCATAAATAGACATAGAAGCAAGTAATAGTAATGTGGCTCTTTCAAGCTCGCTGAATATCGAAAGATACTTGGAATGTAAGGTTGTCCCCACAAGGTGAATGCGTTTGATTAAGGTACCAATAATTCTATTTTGATTGTTTGCAGCACATGATATCTATTTTGCGCCACAGTCACTTAGATATGGTATGTGAAAGGTACAGAATGTTTTAGTATTACTGTAACACTTTTCATATTTTCAGTAATAAATTTACTGCACACAACACTGGCGACGTTTCCAATGTGGTTGACGTCACTAACCGGAAGTAGTATATTGGCTAAGTGCAAAGACCCTGATATCGTGCACCTGGTAATATTTACATGTTTAGTATTAGAATGGCTTTCTGTATTCAACCGCAGAGAGCCTGTCTGTCGCGCCATATAATGTCGTCTTTTATCTCGCCTATAGTACACAATACAATAGCGAGGTAGATTCAATAACATAAGTCTTGTATTGCACTGCCGAATGTGTTAGTTGTGATAGCAGATCTGAGTGAAATTTATCCCCATAGACGCCTAGGTTATATTTACACGTGTGATTTATCAGTTCTCCGACCTAATTGGCAATATATATGAAATCATAGAATAACTTATTGATACATGCCGAAGTTCTGTTTCTATGCATACTGTTGCCACTATATGAATGGAGCATTATGACCTATTGTCAACACTCATGTAGCCTATGCTGACTTTATGACTGGTATGCATGCATTTGGTGGGCAATGGTACACACTCTATTCAGACACACGTACCTACACAGTCTCATACGCTACGCGTGACTAACAGGTCTCAGAGCACCGGAACTGTTCAACATATATGCTAAACAGATCCGGTTGCGTATATATGCAACCAATGCCCATATGCCACAGGAACTGAATGAATTGGGTGAGAGGCCGTGTCCATGCAGTCACCATTTATCCACATCGTGTGATGGGTGTTGAGTGTTTGAGAGGTTAACGTATTAGGAGGGTAAATACAGTGTTTCGGGTGATTGCTTGGTATAAGTGGCTGATATTTATGTAAGTATGGAGAATGACCTGTTACAATCAGCAATAAACCACAGAGCACAGATGTCTCCTTGCCTCGGCTATGACGCACCATAGTCCATACTGCCGAGCATGATTATTAGGCCCGGCGTCCACCTACTACGATAGAATCGTAGACCTCCCGATATGGCACCGATACAAAATGTCAAAATCGGTGCCATATCGGGAAGGCACAAAATCGTAGACACATGTCTAGACAAGTCAATCCACCATGCATCTTAATGGGTTTTTCTTTCGGTGCCTAATCGTAGAAACGTGGTCAATTGCCCCGATATTAGGTGACCCTCCGACGCGATTTTGATTTTTTATCGGGAGGTGCATCGTAGACCATATCGGTGCCATATCGTAGTAGGTGGACGCCAGGCCTTAAGTTATTGTAAGGTTCTTGAGGGGTTATTTTCATATTTTTAACTATTTCCATAGTAATGACTAGGAGGGATTAGAAAAATACAGGAGCCACTGGATGGTATTATGAGGAAACTAGCTTACTGTCTTCCTACGACGTGCGTTTTATCGAGTAGATTGACGTTCGAAGACAGTCAGCCTGTTTAATTATTATTGTTATTATATGCCTAAAAATGGCGCAATCGTATTTAGACACGTTACCACATACACTTATACGTCGAGATGTGATGTACGGCCATAAATACGACATGGATGGGAGCGGACGTTATACGTACGATATATGGCTATGGGTAAAACAGGATCTACATTTAGAGTAGGAGCATCGTAATCGGTTTTCAGGAACATCGTAAGGCCTATCGTAGACGATTTTGAGTCCAGTGGACGGCGGTCATTACACTGGCATGGCACAAAGAATTCCCTGTATCACACACTGTGTTTCCAGCATGGGAAAACAATATATCGTTTCTGACCTCCATTACTCGTTCTTCAATGTTCTATAGTAGGAAAGTGGTAGACGCCGAGGTGCAGGGACCCTTTACATAAATATCGACAGCTATGAAAGTGTAGTTTAGCAATTCCGATGGTTACAATTAGTCTGTACAGCGACGAATTTTCATGTCATACCATCGCTTGCTGGCAATCATTAAAAAAAATCCGCGCCGATGAAACGTAGCGACTACGACCATTACAAAAGACACTTTTCATCGCTGACTCAATCGCTGGAGGCCAGAGGTAATCTTTTTTTTCTTAAAATGAATGGAATAGAGGTCGAAGCATGAAACAATACCACAGTTTTGGTCATTATTTGTAGAGCAGTCAAAGTTGCCTGTTTTTTATGGTTTAGTGACAGCGATCTTCGTTTTTGCACTCGTCGTTAACCTTGTCGCTAGCGACAATTACAGCTCCAGAACAGAAAACAAAAATTGGTATAGAAAAATATAGCAATGAAATCTTGGGAAACCTCTCCCAACCTATAACGTCACAAAGGAATTTGCTGCTAAATTCATCGCTAAATTTTCATAGTTTTCGCTATATAGGGTCTAGCGATATCTCAGCGATCATGATTGAGCGTTTAATTTTAATAGAAAAAAAATCGTAATCGCTAAGAATTTGTATCGCAAACAGTTTGCGATGGTCTTGGCTACAAACCTATGTAATGGGACTCTGGTGTCCGTTTATGCAGGGCATTATGAGTAAAATCATCATATACAGTTTCCTAGCAGCTTGCAGGATCTTTTACACATTGTATTTCTGTTTTATAGGTGGACAACCTTTCATCTAGCAAGAAAACTATATCACTTGCCTGTTGATACCTTAAGTAATAGACATACCGATCACAACGACTTCATCCTACATTAATATCCCATATGTATGCATATGGATTATTGGCTGCATATAGGTAGGTGTAAATTAATGTTTGCTTACCTGGCGCCTCATAATCCTTGAGCTTCTTGTAGTGTATTGATCGTACAGGGTTGTTCATGGCAGTAATTAAATCCTGGATCATAGAATATGTCACGATCACAGCAATGAATGCCAACATAACGTAGACAAAGTTTAGGAATGCTCCTAGACACCTCTTCCTGAAGGGGTCGTCTTCGATATAAATATCCTCATCCAGCTCACTGTCATCGCTCTTTTCTTTGCAGCTGCAGCTACCATGTCGGAATAAGTTGGTGCAGAAGTTGTGTAGTGACCTGCCAGGTGTGCAGCATGTCGAACAAGACGATCCGCAGCATCCACTATGTCCGACCCGATCGGCATCGCTATGCGTGATGTACTTCGTCTGGTCCGATTGAGTCGTCGGGTCGTGGGAAATATCCATGAAGTCCTGGGTCGGGGATAATGGCCGTGGCGGTCGCACTGGCAGTGCGGCCACGTCCCCAGTAGATTTCCGCAGTGAACCGTTACTGGATACGTCATTGAAGTGTTGAAGTTGCTGGGTGCTCTCGAGGGTGCCGGACCAGGCGCTACCGTTCTGCATGTCGGTCGGGGTGCGGGCGGGCGCCGGGGCCAGCCTCGTACGACCCGTGATGGCGCTGTCCAATGAGAGCGCTCTGTTGATGCCGACGTTCCCGAGGGCGGGCGCCGTCTCCTCTGGGATGACCGCATGCTGTTGCCTCGCTGCCCACGAGTGGCGCTTGCTTTCCGCCCTCGTCGGCACAGGAGGTTGCAACGGTGGGTGCGACTGATCTGCGTCGTCACCTGCCATTGATGAACGCCGGATTGGCGTCATAGCGCCCAGCCTTTCACTTGGCGACAAACCTCCTACCCGCTCTCCTCCATTTCCTGCGACCCCTTTGACCTCCTCCGTTGATCTCCAGTGGGTCCCGTTAGTGTGGTTGTACGGGCTTGTACTGCCCCCGCTTCCACCATCGCTCCCTTTCCGGTAGGCTTTGTCTCGTCTCGAGCGGTTTGCCTCATTGGAACCGATACACCCGCCCCCTGGTGGCCCCAGAGCCGAGGGCCGCGTCGCCGGTGGAGACGCTGTTAGTCCGTCCGGCGGCGTCCCCAGAGGAGACGACGTCATGGTCTGGGCGATAAAAGGGGGCTGCGGACGTCGGGACCGTGCCCTCCGCCCCGCCTCCACGGCCGGCCGCACGCAACAGTCTGGAATCAAAGCACAGAGAATCAGTGACTAAAACTCACAACGGGAATTACCCATCAAATATTCAACACAGAAAGATGTCCACACAAACGAGCGGGAGAGCGCGCCCCGAGCCGGGAGGTGCACGCAGTCCCGGACAATGCCGATTGTGTTTAAGTAGAAATGAAATAGTAACGGCCGCAGTTAACCACCATTGGTGTCCCACAATGAAAAACATATAGAGGCTGGTAATAGTTTTGTCAAGCAGACTTGTGGTACAATACGCTTAATGTGTTTCTAAAGGTCCTCTGCTTCGTATGCATACGCAGACCGTCACGGCCTTAGACCCTGTTAATGGCACAATTCACACAAACGACGGGCGCTACGCCTCCCCGCATTCGAGTGGGTGTGGTTGATCGATGTCAATGAGCGACACCACCCTCGTTACTTTACCAGGAGGAGCGCTACAAATGCTGCCACCCTTCCCGGAGGTCCCACTACACCGCGAGCAGCTCTCAAGCAGCTCACGGCCGCCTATTGCTATTAATATCAACTCCTGTTAATGTGGCGATCATAATCACGACTAAATACTCCATGAGCAGTTCTCAGTCGGGTTCACTTGTGACGGTCTCACAAAATGAGCATAAATGAGCATACCTTTCAACGCGAGCAACTAGAGCCGCTGTGTGACAGACTGGAGCAGACGGGGCCGCGGCGACTGACTAACGGGAGCCGCTCCAACTGCCGAGCTGCTCAACCTCCCGACCCCGCAGGCAGCCGCTCAGTTATCTGTGAAGTATTGGTTCCTGCCACCACCAATGATAGAGAGCGGGCTAGTTGTGTTGGAGCATGCTATTTTAGTTACATAACTATAGTGTTGGGGAATTATAGAAGCGTCGTACTTGGATCAAATGTTGATAGTTTAGTTAACGAAATACGTATTATCATTTTGAAAAACGGTGTACTTTATTTAATCATACCGGTTCTTCGATGTGTCTGCATCCTTATAATTTCTGTGAAGGCCAACAGATTGAGAAGATATTCAATTTTACTCCCCACCCATTAAAGTGGCCACATAAAACATATTCAGTGCATAGAATCAATCATTCGGAGTTTCTATGAAGTCAGAATCTTCGGATTGGAGATGACAGAAAACTAGTTCCTTCGGCAGGCCATCATTTTGCATGCTTAAAAGACACGGGTTAATGGGTAACTATAGACTGCGTTAGTCTACACCGAATTGCGGCCATGCTTGGCAGTGCTGTGGCCCAATCTTGAAACAATATTTCTTGCAATCGACTCAATAGGGTTTGTAGCCATCTTATATATTGATTTATAGTTCATTCCTATTGATAAGCGTGTAGGTGGGTAATGAATACAATAACGACTGGTTTGTGTACGAGTGGCCTGTAATCTCCTCGTAGTTGACGACATAGTGTCCTCGCCTTTATTCTCGGATATTACTACGCGTGAGCTACTCCGGGATTACGGCCGATCTTATACAAAACAAGTCATTATTGTGTATGTATGTATGTATGTATGTATGTATGTATGTATGTATGTATGTATGTATGTATGTATGTATGTATGTATGTATTCATTTTTTTTCGATTCGGCGAGGGAACCGATTAGGTCTTAATCGGCACTAGATCGTAAGCTTTTGAAAGTAAGTATGATGATATTGATTATTTTGTCAGAAAGAGCATGCTAATTGTAATTATTGCTTTCCCCGGAAGAGGTTTGGTGGAGGTTTTTTTAAAATGAATCTTTATGAAGGAATCTGCTTTTACTTTAATTTCTTCGATGAGTTGTCCAGATTTCTGGAACCATTCCTGTGGACAACCTTAGTGATAATGGCCTCGGATTCATCCCATCAACTGTTCATGCCCACTATGTCAATATGTCAGACACAAATAAGTATCTGCAGCTACGTATTCCCTAAACAATATTTCTCCTTTCAGAATCCGGCATCCTTTATAGGAATATTATAATGTGGAACATAAGAAAGTCTGTGCACAGCTTCGAAGACTGAATTTTGGGAACCAAGCCAAGAGAGTAGCTCACGACAAGGTGCCGAGATGGTTGTGGTTCTGGGTTTTCTCGGAGGGACAAAGGCTGCTTCTAAATACCCCGTGAAGTTTGTCGGAGCTCAGATAAACTAAAGGAGCGCATCCCTCATGTAACTCCTCTTCCCTCTACTG
Source organism: Alentia gelatinosa (assembly GCA_950022655.1). Lineage (NCBI taxonomy): Eukaryota > Metazoa > Annelida > Polychaeta > Phyllodocida > Polynoidae > Alentia > Alentia gelatinosa. The sequence continues at coordinate 75,099,964 of OX465581.1, forward strand.
CCCTGACCTGTAGGTGACCGATATACAAGTGCAGCATACCTCGCTTAAAAAGGAACCATATAATTAGTTTTAAGACCGACATTTCGATGTGAGCAAGTGGTTTGGCTTGGTGGCAAATGGACCCCCAGCATAGGCTTGTTTAAACAGTGTGCAAAAGGGTAAACAATTAATACTGTAAACCAATCGTGTTCTTCACATTTCAACAAAACAAAGACTATATCACACATTGTAGCTTTCAGCCTTCTGCTAGTTTGCACACGAAACCTTTTTATACCTACTGAGGGTAGTATTTCAAAGAGTCATGATGAAATTAAATCATTAGGAGATTATTTCGAAAGGCAATAGGAATCCTAATATGTGGTATGACGTAGACTTCCATTGGGCGCATTGAGTCTGAATGTTAATTGAGAGATCCTCGCTTATCATGAGCATACTCACTGCTTCGATTTATAATAAATAATTAAACTTGATTATCTTGCAGAGTAATATGAGTAGAGCAGTACACCCCGTACCGTGTCAGAATATTGACAGGTAGGTCTAAAACTATCATGACTGCAGAGAATGTACAATACTCTCAGAATGAAAGTTGCTAGACGTTCATACCTTAAGGAATAATAGGGGGAGAACAAAACCAAAACAAGGCAGCAGGAATTACATGAATATCTAATCAAAACTATGAAAACCTATTTGTTTATTATTATTTTCTTCTTTTTAAAAAAATGAATGATGCTCTATTATTTGTCAGGAGAATCTGTTGAGAATGTTAAAATTACATATGACTATCCTGCGATGCTACATTTGTACCATCCAACGTTGTCGATATACTTGTGCTGTTAAAATACATTTTGCTATACCTTTTTTAGACTTTTTAAAACTATTTTTCTATTAAGAGAATATTTTGTGTACAGTTACCTAATTCGGCGATATGTCAACAGTTCTTTTACTCGGGCCCTACACTGTAAAACATTTACGTAAAATATACAGGATACTACCGTAAACATGGACGGTATATCACTGTAATCTTATCCACAGTTCTATACCGTATATTTGATACAAAAAAACGGTATTCAACTGTAAAAATATTCAGGACTGTAATCCACCCAATCTACGGTCAGTTTACAGTATAAATCTGTAAATATGGACATATTAGATACACTTAGATTAACTCCAATATCAGCAACAAATCAAAGTTGAGAATAAAATGCAAGAGTTAACTTCATCAAAATGTGTAATAGATATTCATCGATCTCCTGTGAAGTTCCTGCCATTTAGAGCACATTTATTCTCAAGTTGTCATGACATCAATATCATAAAGGGGATTAGACACCACTTTCATAGGACATTTATAAAAGATATGTAGGATTGACTTCATCCTACTTTATCAAATGCAGCCTTGTACTGTCAGATTCTGATGAGTATAGCATTAGAGTTGAAAAACTTAAATATTGAAATATCATTGATAATAATTATTAATGATACTGATATGCCAATAGGCCGATAGAGAATATATGATGGTAGCCAATACAAAATATTCACTTTTATGTTCATAATCTCCTAGGGGCCATTCATAAAATGCCATGTGCACTGAGGGGGGGGGGGGGGGGGGGGTTGGAGGGTCAAGGATTTAGGAAATTCTGCATATGCTCTTTCTTTGATCAATTGCATAAAAGTTTGGGAGGAGGGGTTGGAGGTTTGAAATTTCAGAAATTCTGTATACATACTCTATAGGTGGCCCTCTACATATAACAATTCTCAAGAACCTCAATAACAAGATTTCTGGTATGTGTATAATGAAGGTCTGTGCAAGTAGTATACTTCATACAGCTTTGCTCCTCGGTATTTACAGGTCTGAACCATTTTCAAAATACAGTTTATTACAGTGAAAATTCATGGTCTGAAATATATTACAAGTTTAAACCGTTAGGAAAATGCAGTCTAGGACAGTTATAATTTACGGTCAAAAATATATTACGGTCACCCGTACAATTTACGGTATTTCCCTGGCACCCCAGTTGCCTGGGAAATACCGTAAAATTCACGGGAATTTTTTTACAGTGTAGACCTATCTACTGTTCATTCTAATGGCGGGTGCTAAAGCTTATATAAAGCAATTAAGCTCTGTTGATTAATTCACAAGAGTAAGCCCCACCCTCCACACCATTGAGCATGCGTAGAGCAGGGCTACCAAGGGCATTTATTCACTGGGAGTAGCTTGGGGCACTGTCAGGCCTTGTGTACATGTATCCTGGGCAACTTTAAGGCAATGGTCGCCTATGTGGGCTCTGGGTCAGACACGCCTGACACTCAGCAGTGTACACACAGCTGTGATTACCGACTATAATAAGCATTATAGGCACTGCAATGACCACAACAATAAAATATGGTAACTAATACTATATATGCTCAATATCTATATATTTATATAGAACGCCCTGACCATGCTGTACAAGCTGCAAAACGAGATGATAATTTACGATTCGTACGGAACTCGGCGAAAACGCCTCGTTCCGTAAACCTAGTTCCGTAAAAATTGTAAATCATCGAGTTTTGTTGCTTGTACAAGCATGGTCGGTCGTTCTATATTTACTATATACCCGAAATTAGGAAAAATCATTCATTCATTTTGCCTAAGAACTAATATTTTAGTGGGATGTTTTCTAGATCCCAGGGCAAATAAAAAACTTCTTGATGATAGTCATACATGGAGGTGTAGTAATATTTTAGCGATGGTTTAGAAAGAACCGTATTTATCATGTCTAGTTATACTGAAGTGCTTACCTTGAAAAGCTTTGAATAAAAATCAAAACGCAAGTTCCACAATGCACAAGCACGGGTAGTCAACATCCTGTCACGGCAAATCAAACTAACATTTCCACTTTGTAAATAAAGATGAAATCGAATGAGGATTGGCCGTCTGTGAGGTTCAAGTAATGGTGTGCCTGTCTGGTGTCTTTTATAAAGTTCTATGGACACTGTTTCTTAATAGCAACTATTTCGAAATTGGCCTAATCTTTGGAGTACAATACGTGGCTATCACATTCCTGTATGGACGCCAAGACGAAGTATATACTGCCAGGGTACCTAGATAACTATTATCATAAGTACGCATCGATCTATTTTCTATATCAAGTGTGGTGATCAATGTGAAATGTTTTGAATACTTTCCCACCCAGTGTGCTTCTGCCCCTCGAATTACTACACGCTTTGCTGTAGATCCAGGAAGTATAACTGAACATATTCATGGAGAGTGTAAATATGGCGTGCCTCTCTTGCTAATATGCTACACAAACTCTGCTCAGTGAGTGATATAAGTCATTCGTCAAGCATAGTTCTAGTAGCCCCCAGTGCAATGGAATCTGGGGGACTTGGTCTACGAAGTGCAAGACATACACATCCCTACGCCTTTGGCAAATATTTATGGTAGTTGAATTTAAGTAGGAAATTGAATTCAGGTGAAATTTTAGGTATGTAATAAACGTTGATTTTGTTCATCGCAGGATTGTGCACATGTCATGATAGCAAGAATTTTTTTATGTGGTAACGGTATGGGAAATCTCGATCTGAAAAGGAACTAACACACCTCTATCCGATTATATTGATGAACAAAGAAAGAGCGCATCTCGGATTAAAAATTGAAAACTAAAGTTTGATTGCTACAGTGTTGTTAAACAAACCTGTAAGATTCGTTTAGAATGTAGTAATCAAAGAGTCCTATATTTTTTTTAATTATCATTATGATTAGTTCCTGTATATCAGCTTTGAAGTACTTCTGTATTTCGGCACATTACCTATCGCAAGGTGCTGCCCCTTCCCACCAATGGCGTGTCTCCTTTAGGAGGTGTTTGACTCTTTCTGGGAGTTCATGAAAATAGATATACGAATGATTTATATAAACGAATTAAAGATTAACAAGAATTAATGTGATATCTGCTTGGGGCTATGGGCACATCACACAATCCCATAGCATACGGGGATTAAGATGATACAAAGCCTACTGGAATTCCAAGGAAAAACTTTGGTGATTTTTGTCCCGCCCTTTCTGGCTCACAGGAACTGGATCAAATATTAATTTATCCGATATATTCTTTAATAAAGCAGTCACACGTCATTGTCGGATATTCTTTCACATTCGTCCGCTGATATAAGATTAGAATACTGAAAACAACACATAAGCATTCAATACGTTGGTCCGGGATTTTGTCTCCTGTCTGATTCAGATTACTCTTTGCACTTGCAAGGTTCCTAAGATTTTCATCCACTCAGCATCTACTGACGGCAAATATCACATTGCCATCAGTATAAAAGGGAGAGTTTCTCAGGTTCCTTTTAAGTGATATATAAATACCGCTAACGGTTCAAATTACCACTTTGCAGCAGAGTAGAGTAATTGCCTGGGAAAGAAACCATCAAAAGAAATGGCAGGTAGTAGCTTCTCTTAAGCAGTCCTGCACTTCCTATGATCTATGTCTGCGTTAAGAAATAACCCCGGTTGCATTTAGCTCCTCCTATCTGACGAAACATCCCACAGGTGGTCACCCATTTTCTTCTAATCTTCAAAATAACTACATCCATGCATACCAATTACTATTTGATACCCTGGGCATTGTCGCCAGTGTACGAGGTAATTGGGACTATTCATGACCACTAGTAAAAAGAGGCCGGTACATTTCGTCACTGTCATAATTTCCCGTTTGTTGGTTTTGAGTTGGAGCGAGACTGTTTTCAGAGTTCGTCACTTTCCTAATGGCCGGCGGAGAGCCTGTATAGGTGTAGCGACCACCATTAACCCAGCATCATTTCCATGAATAGTTAATCGCAAATCAATTGGTGGAACTGAGTTACCCTCTCCCTCTTGGGGAGTTCAATGGTCTGTGTCTGTGTCTCTGGCGGTGTGAAATTCTTTTTCATGGTGTTTTATTACTCTAGACCCCGATTGTCATAAAGCCACTCGAAACATTATGAGATATTTTTAAGCTTATCGTATCAATAAAAGATTGCATTATGGGGATGTTGACCTTATAACTCTGCAGTCTGTAATTGCTAACCAATATTTTAACCACACCTTTTCTGACTCAAGCTAGCGTCTCAATGAGTGCAAGCTAGGACCGGCCTTGGTAGTATCTAGTCATTCTTAGTTCTGCAGCCGAGGCTTATACATACGATAGAGCGGATATACATAAAAATGCTTAGAATTCATCCGCAACACTATTTGCCTACTTTATAACAGACGATAAGGCTAGTTTAAATACCGTCATAATTCTCTATAGCAAACTACCCTACACAGATCGAGCTTGCCACTCTAGTCAATTTAACTACCAACCTGGGTTGGAAGGAGACGCATATAATATATATGGAATTCTAAAATTCGAATTTATCTTGGCGGACGTTGATAGAACTGGGATTCTATCATATTTAGATTGGTGTGAGTAGTACATGACACCGGAGCGAGAATTCAGGATGCAAGTCTGAAAGGGAAACACAGCAAGACAACGAGTATAGAGAAATAGAGACGCAGCTAAGGGTGGCGGGACATCTGCGGGTTTCTCCCTGCCTTATCAGCAATTAGTACTACCTCCACTACAGAGAGAATTGGCCGTCTGGTTACATAGTCACCCCCTATAGGGTGGCACCCCACTGTGGTCACCATGCTGTCACTATGGAGGAGACTCCTAATTATAACAGTCACATTTTCTGGACCCCTGAATTAGGATTTTTAATTTTGAAAATTGGTCAAATATTTGAAGGTAAACTTTCATTTATAACAGGAAAGCACTGAATGTTTTGAACTTCCCCATTGCATTTTCTTTGAAATACTAGCTGTTCCAAAATTTGAACTCAATAAATATAACTTTCATATTTCTTTCATATCAATGTAGAAGTAAAGCCAAGCACTAAATAGAAGTTGTGTTAAAACATGCATGTATAGTTTGATAAATCCTGTCCAAAGCTTCCCCTTGTCCTTACCCTTCCCACCTCCCCCAATCCTAATCAATGTGTTCACCAGGAAAGGGTGGCCACCACCCACTGGACATGACCAACTGAAAATATGCTGGTGACATCCGCCCCCAACAGGGCCTCCAGAGCTGTTACTCTCTTTCTCTATACGCGTTGAGTAGAGAGAACAGAAAATGGGATACACTTATCACTCATCGCATGGTTAGAACTCTGTCATTTCAAACCTCAGAGGAAATTCCACTTTTTAAATCTGAACTGGCCATTTCGTCCCAGTAGCAGACATATTACATCGGATTTTAGATCGCATCTCCAATAAGGGAAATGGATATTTTTGCATATGGCCATGGGAATCTGAAGTAATCACGTCGCCATTTGAAATAGTAGGCCTCAAACTGCGTCTCTGTGGGTGGGTTTAATCAGGTATCCATTTAAAAGCTGTTGAGCTATTGGAGATTACAATATTTTGCACCTTCAGGTGAATATATATATCATATAATGTTCATCTGACAATGTAAGGAACTTGCTGAATTATTTGTTTCTGACTTTGAAGAAATTAACCCAATATTTGATCACATTTATCTCCTTCTCATGTGAAACTATTACGGGCAGCTCGACTTTGTAGGGAGTGTGACTAAGTGGCTATGTCGCTGGGGACTGTCAATCATTTTGTCAGTGGCAGGGATACATTGGTTTACTGTGGCTGAATGTCTATAAAATATCCCAATGGCACAGGACGGCTTGGTCGCCATCAGGTCCTGTCACACGTGAGACGCGAATGCATTATTGATGTCGCGCGTTATTGCCGATATATGGCCACGGTCGTTATGATATGAGGTGCCCTGCTTTACTTGCAGTACTATATGACAAGTACATCCCATGGAGTGCTCCATATGTCACTTGGTTGCTTTTACGTTCTCTTCTTAAAAAATGCATTCACTCAGCAGAGAGATAGATATATGTGCGATTGGAAAGTTTTATTTGTCTTATTGTGTCAGAGCCAATATAGAAGGACAATTGACTTTGTATATAAGATATAAATGAATGAGAAATGTTTGAGTAGCTATCAGTCAGAGGTGAAGTGCTCCGACGACTAGTGTTCCCTACAATGGCGATCTATAGATTAACCCATTATAGTTATTGTCACAGTTATTGTCCTGTGTCTATATATTACCTGAGCTAGTCCATACAGTCCTGGACGGTCAACGGCAATGGTCAGCAGATATGAGCTGGGATCATATGCTCTATATGGATTTCAAAAACAACTTTTGTATTACTTCTGTTGTTGTTGCTGAGGATTTCACCAGAAAACAAGGACAAATATTACCCAAGCATGAAACACAAAAAGGTGCACACACTAGTAATTATATTCTGTTGTCGTTTCTGATTGTGTGCAATATCGCCAGATAGAAGAATACCTCGGACGTGTAATAATGAATATGAAAGAGCGTCTCATCGATATTGGCAATACTGTCCAATTCTGTATCAAAATGTTCATGAAAAAGGCAAATAACATGTTGCCTGAGAGACCACATCTTTGCACAGCATACAGGTCACTACAGAAAGAACGTGTATTTCAAAACTTTGACAATTTAAAACAATTATACATCAAAGTAAGGGTGTATAATATAAGTCAGGTCGAGTACATGTATCAGTGTATACGGCTAGGGACAGGGTCCCAACAGGATGATTATGATAACTTGAAAACTTCAACATGTGATATGACGTTATACCTGCAAGCTGAGAAGTATCATGGAGAATGATCGATTATGTTTTCATTTCATTTTTGAAAATCCGATGATTTGTAAATCTTGGGAACTGATGTATTAAGCCATCACCTGATCTGGATTGGTGATGCTTCAAAGCATGACCCACCGCGATTTGGTAAATATGAATACCACTGAAATTTGTTGTAAAATGCGACACGAAGTGCAAACTCTTTACCAAGAAAGATGAGCTTATATTTCTCGGTTTTGTATTGGATATCACTGAATAATTAAACTACAGCATATACATATTTGCTCTTATGCTGAACTGAATAATATCTTATAAAATAGACATATTTTTACACTGGTATGCAATAGTGTTCTGCTCCGATCAGAGAGATGCGGAGATCCGTTATTGAATGAAGCTCATCAAAGATATATGGCTACGATAACTGAAACAATAACAGGTTCAACAGTGCTTCTGTAATAATCTCTAGGCGTAATGAGAGGATTACTCTCAATTCTGTGTTCCACCCCATTCCCAAGCTTACAGGCTTAAGAAGGCTGCTGTAAAGTTGGTTTTGTACTGAATGCAGTGTGGCTAAATCCTAGGGATACTGCTCACTGGCTGTATAGAGGGGCACTTCACTGAAGGCGTGTATACCGATGCTTCCGGTTATGTCAGACAGGGCGATAGACGGCAATGGCGGGGGAAGCCTCACGAGCGAGCTTTGTAAGCCGAGGATGATTGTATGGGGGGGGGGGGGGGGGCGGTGTGAAGCTGTCCGCATAGGTGACTAAGGCAACAGAAAGGTGTGTCGCTTGTCTCAGTGGCATGTCCTGGTGTATAGTTATATAGGTCGATACATCCATTGTGCGGCTTCAAATACGCCACTTCACTAAGTAAAAGTATATAGATCTCCTGGTATAGGTAGGATGACATGTAACCTAGCTTTTATTTCTCTTTGTTGCGCGGTGTGTGTGTGGGTGTACATATTGGTTTGCGTGTGTTTGCAGGCTTTTGGTATGGATTTTTTAAATTGAAATAAAGACCTCGCCACGCTGCAATATATGAGCTTTTGGATCTGTAATTATAATCACTATCTTAACATTTGGATCATAATCACTATCATGAAATTTGACTCAGAAATAGTTTCATCAATTTTTCATCAGCATCATTCCTCTAGTATAAAATCAACGTTAAAATTAGGATTTCTGTCATTAACAGAACACACTGGGGAAATCATTATGTGGACATCCTGTGCGCATAAACACCATGAATACATCTACCAAGTCATTCATCTTCATACTTATTATCTTAGACATTGTTCCCCTGTCCATATCACGAGAGTTACCATGTCCTTCTATGATGCACCTTTGACAGCAGCTTTAAGCATAGGCATACCCTATACCAGGTCTCAAACAGAACTCCCTAAAAGGGAAATGTGATCCACAGGGGGTCACCAGGGGCCATCCCTTGTGTGCCAAGTCTGACCGGGCTGTTTGCTCTCCAGCCAGGGAAAGAGGTGCATGATGCATCAGGGACGAAAAACAGGCATTGCGCCCATCACACGTTAAGTGTGTGCAATGCGAAACCAACGGTGAACTCCGTGAATACAATATACTCCTGAAATCCATTTCTAGACAAGACGTAATGTCGGTTCAGAGAGGCGTTGTGTCTACCCCGCACTCCTTATTGATTAGATCCCTGGCAGCTCAGGGTGGACAGGTCACGGGAGGGCGGACAGGGCAGATGACCCCGCATTAAGTAGGGTGCTATATCTTTCCGGTCATACCTCCCCGACATCTTTAGACGGTTTATAACTATAGAGAGGGTTTGTGAAATAAGAACAAAAATAAGATTCAGATGTGCATCCTCAATATGACCCTCAAATAATGCTCCAGCAGGTTTCAAATTTATCGTAGATAATATGAGGCTTTAACGGAACTCTCCAACGCCATGTCCGGTTTCATCTATATTTGATTATGGAATGATGTTTTATTGAAGGTCCTTTATTTTCTTGCAGGTAAGCATTGAATATACAAACTTCGTAGTTACTTCCTCGATATCATTACTGTGCGATATAGAAAGTAGGCAGATGTTGGAGCTTGATGTATTTGTGTTATATATAAAGGATATGGGACGCTTTGATGGTTCTATTTTCTCAATATTGGTATTCCATAATTCTGTGCTCCTGAATTGCGGTGACCTTTTACAGCCTGTCTTCTTCACTTTAATATTGGCGTCACTATGAGGTTTCCCCATCCTATCCAATAAGTCAAGAAGTTTTGATTGTTAAAGCTTCATGATTAATAACCGTTGCTTTCCTTTCATTTACAGTAGATCTTACTGGGTAACCGGGTGCGTGTGCCCAATCAGAGGCGGTAGTAAATAATGCTTTTATCAAAATTGCCCTCACCAAATGAAAGCATCAAGGCTCATTCTTTAAAACTACTACTATGGATTTCGACCAACGTCACCTTAAGAATCAGTCCAATAATCTGAGTTCAGAAAGACGTGAGGGATTTCTCCAGAATCCAATAAAAACAGCTCCCAAGAGAATAGACAAGTAGCCATTGCTCATGGGCACCGACACATCAAGGTAAAGAAATGGAAATTCAAAGAGATTCCGGGATAAAAAGACGGATAAAAAGATAAAACCTATAGGATTTCACAGAAACCATTAGGGAACCAACGTTTTGGAATGCTCTACAATGTTACCAAAAGTCTGCAGAAGGAAGGACACAATACAGTACTTTTTGTGTCATGAACCTACGGAAAGGAACGCGATCAAAAGATAGCTTCAGAAGCAATACTATGGAATACTGCCAGGTAGAGGGATATTCACTTGCATTGCATTTACCCTTACACACAGGAATACTGTACACGATGGATGCTAACTGGCGCATGCAATTGTTTGCAGACCAATGTTGGCCATAGATTGCGTCAACTTCAAAAGGACTGTGGTATATAAACTGACTCGAAATGGAAGTGTTGGTTCTGATCGTCAATACATGATTAAAGGTAACATTCTCTTTCATGTATAGCAGCCGTCATCAGTTAGAAGCTCACCGCCACCTTTAGGCAGGCCAATTCTCGTAACCAACAATGGCAAGAATCATTTGGTTTACTTTACCGTTTTCATGAAAAGAAAATAACGCAACTATACAGGGTCACCAGCCAAAATCTATTAAAACACAAGATAATCAGACAAGAAGGTCATTAGGCCGATTGTTAAATAACAAATAGATAGACCTCTCATGTGTATAGACAATAATCGATGGTTTTGTGGACAGCGAGTATTACGACGTCAACCTTGAGTGGTTTACAGAGCCGCCTATCCACATAACCATCGTTTGTTACATTTATTATCCATGTTTTTATATGAATTAAACCCAGTAATTGCCATATTATAGGGCATAACAATAGGGACTATATCTTTGCTCTACAGCACAAAAGGACTATTTTCCCCGTATAACCATGGTTTTGAGGCCATATACCACATATTTGAATACATATACCACAATTATGGTATCTGACAGATTTTTCTATTATGGGTGGTGGTTTACTGAGTCTCTATACATTTTCAATTGGTTCTTTGGATACGATGGATAATAAAAGCAGTGACAGAAAAATGTATCAGAATCGGGGGTCCCATCTCATAGAGGCAATGGGGTTCAATGCTCTCAGAGGCGTACCTGTCAGTATTTACTTTGATATTTGTGTCGTGTTCATTTGCATAAAACAGGAATGGCAAATATGACTACATTAGAAATTATCGATAAAACCAACCATTACCTGTCTCATTTGTAGTTTATCATAAAAACTAATTTACAGAGCATTTGGATATAATGGATATTTTGCTGTAAATGAAGGTGTCGTGGCATTCTTCGCCAATGTATACAGCCATTCAATCTGGAATACTCTTGCAATCATAGTAATGCGAAATAGCCCATGCTTAGCGTAGCCCATATATTCTATGGTCAGATCTCTTACATTAGTATTCTCGACTGCTCATGTCCGGACGGCACAAGCGACAAGCCACTCCACAAATATGAATTGATCTTTGACGTTTCTCTTGAATTTGTGCAATTGTCTCCGGTCATGGTCCAGGCATTCCATGATAGGTGCGTGCACTTCTGTATGATGTCCCTGGGTATAGGTATAAGTAGAGTGGCTGTGACTAAAAATGTACAATGTATAACGAACCAAATCGGATATATAACTAGCTACGATTTCAAGAATGGGAAGCCGTTACATTAAGATCTGACTAATTTTCCCAACTTTGCTTCTACATACAAAATTGGTGGGATACTCAAATGGGTACCGTGTGATATAAACTCTACTCTATCCCATAGTTTCCATTTCTCTTTTAACTGCTGAATTCGTGGAATTATTCATGGAAGAGTATCATGCCTGACAAGGTCATAAAGTACTTTGTAAACAAATGCATGTATTTTTTTTCTTACGCATTCACCCTAAAATATTTCCTGACATGCGCCCCCCCCCCCCCCGCCATGAACACCAATATAACAATAACCTCATAAGGCATAGATTAACGTCCTAGACATGCCTGGAAAGGAAATGAATGATGTATGGACTGGATTCAATGTATCTATTCTGTAGCCGTCAGTGCGTTAATGGTTTTGACTAACAATGTGAAAAGAATACTACCACTAGACATTGATCAGCACAAAAGCATTCCGGTTGTAAAGCTAAAACATTTACATGAATAATGTGCGTTTCTCGAAGTTTTGATATCTGTCGTTTTTGTCTCTCTATATGATATTATCACTTAGCGCCATAGATGATAGTTGTATGTTCAGAGAATGTACAACTATCATCTGGGAATGGGCTAATGGCGAATGTTCCCTCTAGCCTTTTGTTATGACCAACCAGCCTTATAAAAAGGCTGAGGTCTCAGCCTCTTTGTTGAGATCAATGTTAATACTATTTGTAACATCTCACATGATTGTAAATTCCAAGTCTCAATAAAGAAATTTAACCAACAAAAAACCCGGTGTATTTGTCCTCCCGGATTTGATGAAGGATGCTGACTGGTAGCATCTAACAATTTTTTTTGTCTCTCTCCAGAATTTACGGGGATAGATCTTAGTTGTAATGAGGGAGTGAGGGGAAGTTGCTATCAGAAACTGGTAAGGGTGCAGAAGGTTTATAAAAGGATGTTTTAGGTAACGCAAGAACGGAGTCAATGTGATATTAGCAGGCGCATAGTTGTGTAAAGCGGTGAGGCGTTGCGCAGGCATAAGTTTCACTTATAATGTTAAGTGAATTAGTTTTTCTTATGATATTGAACCTGCAAGATGATCGATATTACACTGGGAAGAGGTCGCTTTTAATCGGTTACCTTAAAGATCATTTACCTTCATTACGAGCGGATGGAGAGTCTGACATTCTCTCTGCCTTCAGGGTTAATCGCCGTAATTGATAATAATTACTGGACTCTTCAAGTCATTAACATGCACAGCTGTTTCATTGGGTAATACGCACATGCTGACGATGGAGACTCGTGCATTAAATATATTTGTATATAGAAGTCCAACACGGAATATTTTAATATAGAAAATCAGATGTTTTCCCATAGTCTCACACCTATTGATGTAGATGTCGATATGGGTTTTCCTTCCGTTAAGAAATCAAAATGAAAGTATCTCGGGTTAGTTTCCTTTACTTACTTGAATGGATTGATGGTTAATTTGGTTAGTAGGCCTTAAAGGTAAATGTGCAGTATAATGCTGAACTGGAGAGTGTTGTAAAATTAAAAAGACATCTCTGAGAGTTCAAAGAAGAATCTTTTGAAAGGATGGTATCACTTTATTTTGTATCATCATCGTTCATTATAAACAAGTATAAGTAAGTTTTTTGGGGAACCTCCTGGGGGAGAGATGTTGTACTGGTTCTCCTTGCCAGTGCAAATCAGCGGGAAACCAGTGAAAGTTCAAGGTCGATCACACGTTGCTGTCGCTGGGCATTACCTCTCCCATTGCTCATCGGGGCAGGGAACCTAACAAGTTGGCCACAATGACCACAATGAGTAGACTAGCACGAGGATACTACTATAGTTCTCTCCCCTTATGGCCTCTTTATATCCCATAAGAACCTTTATTTCTAAGGTCCCTGGACTCAGGCCATAGTCAATGACATTACTACATCCATTTACTGAACAATTGTGTTGGCCCATTCCTGATCTGTGGAATCAGAGCTACACTTGGAGAAACACTGTGAGAGAGGTGTATAGATCCCATGGCTTTCACAGCTTTGTGAGTGCTTTAGCAGAGAGCACAATACAATAGAGACCTCCGAAGTCAACACCACCAAGCACTTAGTATTTAAAGGGAGGGGGGATGAGGAAGAAAAACAACAACAGCATGAAGAAGAGACGAATAACAAAACTAACAAGAACAAGAGAACATGAATAACAAGAACGGCACCAAAGGGAGCAGATAAAAAAACGAAGTCAAACAGGATTAAGAAGAGTATTAGAAAAAATATTGTGGTGAAAGGGCCCCTGAGCCCGCAAATGAGAGAGGAGGATCGGGGCTATTATTATAGGAAAATGCTCGATACTGTATACAATAACACCTCTCCCTCTTCAGGGCCCCATGTACTGTAGCCGTTTAAACACGATTACTCGGGTTTCTCGGGATTGAGTCAAATTCGTTGTTCGTCAGTTACAATATGCACAATATTAGCTGGTACAAGATCCAAGCGGCTGTAATCTCCGAGGACCAGACACGTAGTAATCTCCAAGCGATAGCGAGGGGATTATGTAGAGTCTGATCCGAGGAGATTACGGCCACTTTTATCTGAAACCAGTTATCTGAAACCAGTTCATTGTTTGTTCATTAACTACCGTTCCTCGCTAATAATTTCGGTGTTCTTCCATGTCCAAAGATTTGAAATTTGATAGATGTGCCTCCTATTGTTAATCTATAATATAGTTCCTAAATTGCCCGTCAGATGTCAGTACTGTCGAAAATGGCGGTAATTCAGCGTAAACTTACGTGAAATATAGAGTTTTTCATCTTTGTCTTCTGTCTTTTTTAATTATCAATATCGGAATCATTATCATTTTCATGTTTCTCAGGTTTTTACCATCATCAAAGCAGTGTTACAGTTTGTTACAAAATTTCGATTATGATAGCTCTTTAATCACCAGTTAGTTGATATTGCTCAATCATGGTGGATCTCCATGTACTCCGGAGGATGAATTACACACTGAAATACGGGACAAACCAAGGTAAGAACTCTATGACAATTATAATCTGACAGATTATGGAGTTTATGAAGCACCGCCACAGATGAATTCATCAACCTTGAAATATTCTGTACTTCACATTGATTGTGATTGCAATATTGTCTGCTGCTGTCATTGCCTGTAGTAGTTCGCGTTTGGCTCGCTAGGGGCCTGATGACGTTTTGGAAATATTTCCAGTAATCTCCTAATTTTACAATCAGGTGACTACGGGCCTCAGTAATCCCCTACTTGCAAATTACTCACACCCAATTAATGCTATTCATATGAAGACTTTGTAATTGGTGGTTAATAGATAAGCAGATTGTGGAATTAAGGTCTTATCCTAAAATAGCTGATTTATAAACAGCACAAAACCAATGCACCAAAAAAAGGTCTCAAGGAGCAAAATCTATTAACAGTAACTAGATTGAGCTCCAACTTCTGTGTGGGTAACTGCTGGTGTATGGTTCGATACAAAGACATGGAAAACAAACCCCTTCCCCCTTGACATCATTTGAACCAAGGAATTCATTTATAGATGCTGTATGTACATATTTGTAGACACGTGTTTAGAAATATGACATTGAATGAATGCATTAGGCATAGATAAACTGGACTTATATGGCTGTCAGTGTGTTTCTTATCTATTTCCAGCTTTCTGTCTTGTTGTAGTTATATCTAACCTAAACACAACGGTACCAGTATTCTGTCTGCAAGCGTCTGTTGTAGCAGTGAAAGTAAGTTGATCAGCAAGGCTTCCAACATAAGCTGGTTACTATGTTGCTGTTACCGCCATCTGTGCTCGGGGAAACACATGGTTATATAATACACAATATCAACAGAGTCATTTCATTGGATCCTGTACGGACCAATCATACAGTAAGATTCCAAGTATCATCTCATTGGATATGCTATCTTCCAATGGGTAGTGTCCTGTAGGTGGCGCCGAGACCAGGGCCGTCCCGCCACCCCTACCGGTGACCGTGTGAATACTTGATCTATCACACATCCTCCCCCCTCAAGTAAATTCCAAGTATTTGGAATACATTTTAAAATCATGTACATATATATTTTACGATTCGTGGTAACTCGTCCCACATAAGGCTAGACTCATTTTTCATTATTTGTTCATTCAGGTGGGGGTAGACCGGGGTACACTGTGTTAGTGCGAGTCTCCAATGGTATCATGTGAACCTCCACCTCATTCACTGTCTCGTTTCGTGGTGTGTCGTCGAAGGTGGCTTTTATCACTTTCATCATATACGTTCGTTTCACATATATCAGGATACAGGTCGTCACGGCAACGATTATCATCAAGTCACTCAGCCCCAGCGTGATTCCCGACACGGCCAGGTGTTTTAGGCTTGGTTCATAGGTGATTACTGGTACTATCCATTGGCTTATTTCCGGAATGTCTACCGTGATAGTTCCTAGTTTATTCAGTTCCTCTTGTACCTCCACGTTCACTTCCTCTGGCCATGTCATCCTGATCGCTGGCAATTCCAGTGGTTTGGCTGCTTGGATTTTTACTCTTCTAAATCCTATGTTGACTCCTTTCAGACTCCAATCGGTGCTCTCCAACCCACAATGTTCTTTCAGTACAAATTGCGTAATGTGGCTCACTTCTTCCTTGCGCGCAGTGAGACCGGTGCACCTGTGTGTTATTGTCACATTTACAAATGGGATGACTGTTACTACGAAGGGTTTTTCTAGATCTCGTTCCGCTTGTGAATCCACGTGGGGTTTTGCCGCTATTTCCACTTTACACCTCTTTCCTCCTTCCCCTTCTACTAACTGTGCTTCACATGATGTCTTCTTTGATTGTATTGTCGGGAAACAGATCAGTGGTGTGCGTCCCAAACATACGTTGGATTTCGGGATAAAGGCTGCCGTTGTTTCCGATGATAGTGCCACTCTGCTGCTGCCAGTTATTGTTCTGGTCAAGTTTTTAGTGAATTTTATAGGAAAGTACTGCAATCTATAGGTAAGGTACACCTCTCTCGTTACTGCCGGTATAACGACCTTGTATGCCAGTGTATTTTGATGTGTCCATAATTGTTCTATTTGCAAGTGTTGATAATACCATGTTAAAGGTAGGACCGCATGTCCTTGTTTTTCCAGGTCGCGCATAATTGTCTCCAACTCTCGCGGGTACAGCACTTCCCTGGATAAAGCCGACCTTTCCAGTTGTATTAGTTGTTTATGAAATACGTTCACTGACTGAGAGAATTGGTTTGTTTCTAGTTCCATCATTGTCAATAGCTGGTTCATAAATTGTCCTATTTGCAACGTTTGGATCGCGTATATGTGGTCAGCTATCCTCTGGTTTATCTGTGTCACTATTTGTCGTAGTTTTTCCGTTTGTGATTGGAGCACCGTTAAACTCTTTCTAGTTTGTTGTCCATAATGTTGTGTTATGTTGAGCAGCGAGAGTAGTTGAGCATCATGTTGCTGTAACCTGTCTACTGAGGAACCTAGATGTGATACTCTATTTGCTAATAGTTGGACATCTGCTTCCGTAGCGACTCCTACCACGGCTTTGGCTAGCTCTGCGAACACTGACCTTAATCCTTTTTTGATTCGCTTTCCATACCGGGTATCCTCCTGTAATTGTTCACTGTGAATTTGTAGCCCTTGGAGTATTCGTTCTAACCTCAAGTCCCATACTGACAATGTGTTGCTGTCAATACGATTTTCCGACAAGTTTCTGTATTCCTGGTACTGATGTCTAAGGGCTGATATATCCGGTAACTGTGGTGGTTCAATTGTTACTACTACTGTCCACAGTGCGGCGATTACTCGTGTGTCTCCTTCTACAGTTACTAGTACACCGTCATTTTGTAGGAGCGGTGATGTTGCTGCCACCGAGAATATGGATAATGTCCATAACATCCATAACAGCACATCAAACTTCTTCTTCAGAGGTGGACGACCATTCTTTGTAATTGACGTCATGACTGGAAAACGTTCCCGATGCTTGCCGATACTGAGCACGAGTCCTTGGAGAACGAGTACTGCCGTTGCGTGTAGTCGAGGTCGTTGTGTGTGTTAACCCTCCCGCACTGTTTATTATATGGGTGGCATCACTCGCCTGGTCCGGTTCCGAGTCACTTGATTCGTTGTTGCTTATCTGATTGTTGTCAGTATCTTGGAGTCCGTGATCGTCACCCTTATCGTTGTTGTCGTCATGCACTTCTGAATCTCCCTGCCACGACCCCGACGCGGTGGCGGACGATGATACGTTATCTGATTGATCCGAGGGCTGCTCTCCTTGATCGTGCCAGTTGTTTGTTGGGCTCTTGTCTTTGAAATCGCTATCAAACCCTTGGTCCGCCGCGACCGTCTGGTTATCGGTGTTATCCGAGGATTCTGAGGGTTGTGTCGTACTTCCACGCTGGTGTGTGTTGGTTATCTCATTATTCTTTGTACCCTTATCCGACTCTCGCCCGCTGGTGTTAGTCGCTGTGTCTCCGGTCGTCTCGTTATCTGTAGCCGTCCTTTTGTTTGACAGTCTGTACATGTTATCGTTCGAACTGTTATCACTGTGTGCATCCAACTCGTATGTTTGCCGATCTGGCATGTTTGATACTTTGTTGTCCCGCCCGGCTTGTTGATTCTGTGAGGAGGCACTTCGGCATGGGATTGATGTTCTACCTCGAGAAGAACCTTGATATCGCCCGTTTATCACGGTGCCCGGTACTAAGCGATTATGTATGTCCACCTCGGTTCTTATCTTATCGTCTTTTTGTGTTTCTAGGGGTTTATCCGTCGTATCTTGTGTGTTTTCTCTCATGGGTCTTTGCTTATCCTCTCGCTGTGTTTTCGACGGTAGATAAGTGATTCCTGGAGGGACTGCTTTCAGCCGATCTATATTGATTTTCAATACTTTGCCGGTGAAATGGTGTAATTCTGCTACATTGTTTTGTAACTTTTGGATGACGTACCCGTGCAAATAAGATGGCTGGAATGTTGTTTTTCTAATGTTTTGTAGTAGAACTTCCTGTCCCACCCCATATTCTGGCGCCATATTCCTTTGATCTAGTCGTAATTTGTTTTTTTGTTGCAGTTGTTGTGTCTTTTCTCGAGCCTTGTTCAGGTTATCTCGGTTCTGCTGTATTCGATCGTTGAGCACTTTCATTTCCTCCCCCATTGGTATACGTGGTCCACACACTTCTCCGTTTAGCGGTTCCCTTCCATAATGCAGAAAATACGGAGAAAACCCCGTAACAGTCGATACTGATGACCTGTATGCCCACAACGCAATGTACAGGTGCTTTTCCCAGTCATTTGCTCGTCCGGCTACCAATTTTGAGATCATCGCTTTGAGAGTACCATTGAATCTTTCGGTCTTGGAATTAGTGGTGGGATGGTACGCGGTTGAGTAACGCCACTGGATGTTATTGTCTTGGCACATTTGTCGTACTGCCATGTTGAGAAACTCAAGTCCTCTGTCAGAAATTACTATTGCCGGTCTTCCGTACCTTGGTATCCAAGTTTCTTTGAAGAACGTCACCACCCATTGAGCTCGTTTATCTGGTATGGGATATGCTTCGGCCCAACCTGTGCAGTGGTCAATGCACATTATTACGTACTTGTTTCCCTTATGACTCTCTGGAAGCGGCCCTATCAAGTCGATTCCCACCAACTCGTTTGGTGAAGTCGGGGTGGGCAGCGGCTGTGTCGGTGGATACGTTCTTACCGGGCGATACAACAAACAGACCGCGCAGTTCCTGAGAATTTGATGGATTTGTCTTCTCATATTTGGCCACTTGTATCGTGCGGTTACTCTCGCGTAGGTTTTCTCCATCCTTTGATGTCCTAGATCGTGATGTATTTGCGTCACTACTAGGTTTACCAACCCTGGGGGTAGCACAATTCGTGGATAACTGGACTTGTGTACCGCCCTTAATGTGTACAGTACTCCGTCTTCTATGAGAAAGTCATCTTCTCCTCGCAGTCCTTGCCTGTATTGGGGAAGTCTTCTCTGCTGCTCAATGAGTTGTTCCTTGTCTACGTACTGGTCGGCCCATTCTTGAGTGTAGGACTTTGTTTCAACTTCCGACGTCTTTTTTGTGATCTGGCTTGTCAAATCTACTATTACCGATCCCGTCTTGTTTGCGCTGCATTCCGCCACTTCCATTGTGCTTTGGTCATTAATCGGTGCCTTTTTGTTCGGTGGCAACCTAGAGAGCATATCGGCGCGTACATTATACGCCCCTTTTCTGTACTCTATCGGCGCGCCGTACTCCGCCAAAAGAACGGCCCATCGCTGAATCTTCGAGTTCTTTACTTCTTGCTGGAATAATGACTTCAACGGTTTATGGTCAGTTATGATGGTGAACTGCGTCCCCCCATGTAAATAAGGTCTCAGTTTCTGAAGCGCATATATTATGGCGAAGGCCTCTTTTTCAATCGTCGCCCACTTCCGCTGTCCTTCATTGAGTTGTTTTGAGACGTATTGTACAGGACGTTCTAGATCCTCATTGTCTGTTTGAGTTAGTATCCCTCCTACACAGCCCATACTGGCATCAACATATAGGCGGTAGGGTTTGTCTACGTTGGGAAATGCCATAATGCTCTCCGATGTCAAGGCATCTCGTAATTGGCACCAAGATGCGTGGTGTTGCGGTGACCACTCGAAGGAGATCCCTTTTCGTGTGAGTCCCACTAACGGCTCAGCTAGTTCGGAAAAGCCTGGTATGCACTGTCTGTAGTAACCGGCTAGTCCTAAGAACCGTTGCACTTCTTTCGTACTCGTCGGTGGCGCCATGTCCTGTATGGCCTCGACCTTTTTGGGATCGGGCCGCACCCCTTTTGTGCTTACAATATATCCCAACAATTTGACTTCTGACTGATGGAGTTTGCACTTGTTGTGGTTGACTGTCAGCTTGTTCTGGGCCAGTAGTTCGAATACCTCTTCAAGGTGTTGCGCATGATGGGATGGATCTTTGGAGTATACGATAATGTCATCCAAGTATACCAGAACCGTACGATCGAGCAATGGTGCCAGTACTTTGTTGATGTACCTTTGCCAGGTGGCCGGGCTATTACAGTAGCCTTGAGGCATTCTTAGGAACTCGTACAGTCCTCCCGGGGCCGCAAAGGCAGTAACCTCCCGACTTTCTGGGGTGATTCTTATCTGGTAATAGGCATTCTTTAGGTCAATTACAGAAAATACACTCGATCCCGCTAAGGCGTCGAAAATATCCTGGATGTGTGGTAGTGGGAACGCATCCTTTTTGCACAACAAATTGACTCTCCTATAGTCCACGCAACATCGAATACCCCCGTCGGTCTTAGGCACAATCAACAGAGGTGACGACCATGGACTGGCACTGGGAGTTATTACCCCTGCGTCAAGCAGCTTCTGTATTTCTTTGTTCACTTTTTCTTTTAATGCCAGAGGTATACGATAGGGCCTCTGTCGTATGGGTGCATTATCCCCCACGTCTATATGCATTTCTACTTCGGGTGCAGCTTGTAGAGGGTGTTGTTCATCCGCAAACACCGTGGGATAATTGACCCTCCATTCGTCGAGATCGGTGTGTATGCCGGCAACCTCGTGTATGAACTCCTTACATTGTCCATAATTGTAACACTTGTCTCCCAGCGTCACCGATTTCTCTGTACATTTAAGATGACAACCTAACTTTTCCATGGCATCTATACCTAATAAGAGATCATGCCTGAGTTCATCACACACATAAACCGATAGTTCACAACCGAGTAGGTGAATTACGGCCATCCCTCGCGTAGGCAGCACATGTCCCGAAAGAGATTTCAAGGTTTCCCCTGCTATGAGCACTTCCGGTCTGTTACTCCGCGTACACAATTCCTTCCATTTATGCGTAGTTATCAGGGAGCGCGACGCGCCAGAATCAATCAATGTATGTAACTCAATGCCGCCCTGTCGTAAAGTAATACACACACGACCGTCTGACGCCGCGATTAGTTTCCCGGACCTGAATAGTACTGTGCCTGCTGCGTGTTCTGTTGCTGTTCCCAATGGTCCATACCGGCTTGACCATTGCCGGAATAGCCTTGCTGGTTATTCTTCTTTGTGGCGCAATCTCTTGCGATGTGGCCATACCCGTCGCAAGTGTAGCACTGTATCCTGCTGTTGTTACCGTTGTTTCGATTCCCTCGTCCGCGTCCTCTGCCTCTTCCACGCCCTTGGTTCGGTTGCGTTCCCATATAGAAGATGTTTTGAGAACCCCGAGTGTCTGGTGTCGAAAACATCCCTCCTCCGTATTGTTCTCCGTAGGCGCCTGGGAGTGCCTGAGGTACAGCGTGGGTGGGGTAGAAAGGTTGCGGCAATAATTGGCTGGACGATGATGCATACAGCGCTGGGGTGGAACTCGGGGCTATCGTGTTCGTTGGCGGAGGCACCGCGGCTACTTCTTTCGTGGTCTCCTTCGCTGGTCTTATCGCCACTGTTAGGTTTAGTATTTGTCTTTCCAATGATTTCAGAATCCCGGACATTTCTTTTATAGGCGCAAGGTCTTCTAACAATGCTGGGGGCGGTGGTGGCAGAGCTGCCTGCTCTAGCTCATACGTTTCATCTAATTTCAACGCATGAACCGCGTGGTTGGCCCGTCGCACGGCCGTAGCCACAGTGTCATTGTCTTGGCAAGCCACAAAATCTCTTAAACGATCACTCCGTAACCCTTCTATGAAGAAGTCCCTGATTTGCCCTATCATCAGTTCCGACTGTTGTTCCTCGGCCGTGTAGGCACGATGTACTTCTTCTTGAAACCGCCTACTGTACTCCCTTACTGTTTCACACGCATTTTGCTGAGCTTTCTGTACTTTTCTTCTTAAGTGCTTCACCTCCACTGGTCCCATGAATTCGGATAATATAGCTTTCTTTACCTTCTCCCATGTTGCTGGCTGTGGAGGTACTTTCGCCGCTAGACTTGCCTTGGTGGTTGTGATGAATCGAGCTAGGCCGTCCTCGGCCTTGGCAGCTGCTGCTTCTAGTATCAAGGCCTCTCCGGGATTTACATTCCCCACTGCGTAGTCCAAGGCGTCCACCCATTTCCGTAAGGCTGCCGCGTCGATGCCATCGACCACCGCTATTTTCTTTGTGAACTCGCCGAGTCGCCGTCGTGTTGCTTCTGTTACTGCTAGGTCTAATTTCTGTTGCTCCATGTTCGGTGGTGTTCGTCTCGGCCTTTAGTTACTGCACGGTGGATCCTGGCAAGATCGCCAATTGTAATGTATCAATATATGAAGGTCCACACGTGCGTTCTATCTAAGTCTGCTTTATTTCGGTTTCAACACATGGTTATATAATACACAATATCAACAGAGTCATTTCATTGGATCCTGTACGGACCAATCATACAGTAAGATTCCAAGTATCATCTCATTGGATATGCTATCTTCCAATGGGTAGTGTCCTGTAGGTGGCGCCGAGACCAGGGCCGTCCCGCCACCCCTACCGGTGACCGTGTGAATACTTGATCTATCACACAATCTCATTCCCGACCACTGTTAATAGTCGTACATAGATTCCTATGTTATTCATTAATTAATGGTGACAAAGGCATTTACTTGTATTGAACTGCATTGTTATTCAATGTCGCCTTATATTTTGAAGAAAGGATATCGATCGCATTAATATCAGCTTGGCTTGTATTGGGATAGTGTTTGCACACATTTGATTTATGCATCAGTATTCATCTTAGCCAAACAGGAAGGATGATGTTTTGGTAGAATTTTTTCCTTTACCTATATTTTAATCAGGGAAAGGGACGTTTGCTTTCCTCCTTAGATGCATGCAACTTGTAGCCTGACCCTCATGAATATCTACCTCATTAACTTGATCTGGCGAGAAGCGGAGGCCCCAGCCTTCTATAGACACTATCCAACTGGATGGGGTTCTACATGTATTGCTCACAAGGTAACGAAAGGAAAATTCTCTATGAACGCGATAATTATCTTTCAGATGACGAGATCCTATTTGGATTGAAGACTGATATGGAAGACTGGAGGGGCGGTGTTGTATTTCAGATGGAAGAAGGCCATTGGAGCACCAGGAGGTAATTTCCATTCATCACAACCTGTTAAAGTCAATATTGATAGCGCAATGAATGAAACAGTAACCGCAACCTCCAGTGTATCGCGTATCAGACTTCCAGCATCGCCATCATTTTACGTTCGCGTGTCGTCTGCTCAAACAAGCGTTTCCCATGTGTGCGATATTATGTCATCAGGTGGCGTTACACGTACAACGAAATCATGTTTATAAATATGAGTCTGTAAGTCGTGGATGTTATAATGCTGGATCGTCTGTAACATGACAAGCAGTTCTCATATATAGTCTGGTGGTCAAAGCCCTTTTGGGGAGAGCCTCGCTTCGGCATCCATAAAAAATAATCTGATGACCCGAATCCTTTGATTCCCAATCTGCCGGATGCAATAATAACATGTTTGTACAAGTCAAGTCATATGCATTCGAAAAAAAGAAAAATCAATCAATATATAAATATTATTAGATATATACCCTTTACAGGAATTTCAACAGATTTAATTTTGATGCAGTTCATTACTGAATCTCATCAGGAACATTATAGACAAACTATTTGGAAGTGAATTGGACAAAATGGGAAAAGAAGAGTTGTTTACCCGTATTTTTGCATTATCTTTTACCCAATT
Source organism: Alentia gelatinosa (assembly GCA_950022655.1). Taxonomy (NCBI): domain Eukaryota; kingdom Metazoa; phylum Annelida; class Polychaeta; order Phyllodocida; family Polynoidae; genus Alentia; species Alentia gelatinosa. The sequence goes on from OX465581.1 coordinate 75,124,541, forward strand.
TTTCCAAGTTGTTTTTCGTGTTTTCTCTTGTTCTAATTCTTTCCCACTTTAATTTCCTCTTCAAGATCTTATTTGGGTTCAGCAGTCTGAGACTCCGAACATAGAAGATGGAAGGCAAGACGGGTTAGGTCAGGTAATGATAATTCCTTCTGGGTAAGATTGGAGATGCATTCCCATGTCGGCTTAGATCGTCTCATGCTGTAATGGGTTATGATGAGTCTGCACCAATGTACAGGTCAGATCAGAGGAGATCTCAACATTGTTATACCTTCATTACCGGCGCTGGTTTGGATGTTTAAACACCTAGATGTGGAGCGCGTGGGTGGTTGAAAGATGGACAGGGGCATATATTCTGAAGGAATGTGGATGGGAGTCTGATAACATGGAGACCTATGGAGAATACCCGTAACACTTGTAAACAAATTATCCTGGATTTACCTTAATATTGGATGTAACAACGGATTCAATTGAGTCGAAAACACTTTGTAATTAAATGAATTTTAATCTCTTAACCACTGAAGTTTAGATTCAACTAATATGCCCATTGAAATAACACGCAAAATAACTATTTTGATAAAAACAGTCACACACTTTTTTGTTATATTGGTCTAAGTACCCACGATGGCTTATGGAACCCAAAACTCATATGTTCCTTATTGATAGTGCTTATCTGCCAATGTGCCCGGTATCTAGCGCAAACCAATTAATAACACTCAATTGGGAGTGATTAAGGGCGTGGTATGATAGGGAAGAGGAGGTGAGGTAAGTACAGAGACAAAAGAAATAGGAGTTGGGGAAATACACAGAAGAAGAGGTGCAAAACCGGTGATAGTGATTACAGATTGCTAACAGCAGCAACGCACGTTCCCACGTCAACTAAACAGATAAATGATGTGCTCGTCAAAATGGTGCCGGTTGATTGATATGCTCGTTATCACACCGTTCACCAAGCCTCTATATTATGTCCCCCTATCCCCTTCAGCAACGACAGGTTTTTATCTCCGTGCCGAGCGATAGGAGGCGCCGGAGTGCCCATTCGGAATTCTTCGGCAACTTCATCTCCCATACGTCTATCAGCTCCCAGGTTATAACTGGTCGCCAGTTGGGATAGGCTTTGTTCAAGGGGTACTAAGTCCGATGCCAGTGGCCAGCAAATGGCCATGATCTACTTTTTAATGGCATTTAAAAAAAGCTCAAATCCCCCGACCATGTTTTTCTTTTCTGTATTAGTTTATTTTATGTTTAAGTGGGTTTTGTGGTGGGTTTTTTTCATTCTCCATATTACCAAGCATTACCTGAGAAACTCCGCTTTCCGTATTTGCTATCGTTAAATTCCAATTTTAAAAGATGTCTCTCTCCATACTAGAAAATGCATTTCCATTACCCATACTGAAGTAGTCACAATGGAAAATGCCCGAGAGGCTTCCTTTAATTTCCTTTCATTCAGGATTCATCGTGACTTGATAATCCTTTACTTGCTTCTATTTTTCAAACAGTGTAGTTCATATTATAGTCATTTGGGCCAATTTGCTTGATCCATTCTACACAAGATAGGCATCTGTTTAGCGTGACTGGTTACAATTCTGCGAGGTGGCGAAAACTATGGATCTCATGAATTCTGCCATCTTTACGGGCGGTTGATCACGTGAGTGTCCCTGGAACACGAACTATTGTGCTGCTTCTCTGTTTCTACTTCACCAGTGAAAAGAAGAAGGGTCTTGACCGAAACATAATAATAAAAAGAGGCGTCTCTCGGCCTATTTAATCCATTGTACTCACGGGAAGCTTATCTACAATCTATTGGGAAGGGTCTGGAGGTCCGTCTACCTGATAAATTGAATTAGAAATGATACCTGTTATATTGTGTAACACACAGGGCATTCTACAAGGTTTGCTTCAATATTTATGATACATGGGGAGAGCAATCAGACTAACTCATCTCATTCAGTGTGAGGCAGCTTACGTATAGCAAAGGGAGCTGCTCAATCTAGGGTCCAATGTTGCCTGTTGCATTAGAGATAAAGAAAGGGATATATGTTTTACCTGTCTCTGGGATGAACATTAAACTCAGTTGAAATCATCATGAAAGGAAATTAACTTTGACGTTAGACTTTTGATTGCCAAAAACCCATCTTTGAAGGTATGAGGATTCTTTACGATTATTTTTTTCTCTTCGTCCATTTTTTAACAAAATGTCTGTAGAAAAGACCCACAGCAGGATTACACACAGCAGATCTATGACGGTAATATCAGATCTATGATGAGACTGCATGAGACGCCACGAGGTCCCGCTGAGTGGGCAATATATGAGGCACTAGACATATAGCAAGAACAGATTAATCAAATGCAATTGCCCATACATGACAGTTCTGGCAGCCATGAGGAAATATCGTGACAGCATCGGAGTACCCTTTTAAAGCCTCTTATACCAAGAACCTCCAGGAAGCCAATAAAGAAAGAGTACAATTAGAAAGACATCCATTCATATGATATTACTATTACTTTTTGACTCCAGCGGAAGAACCAGCCATATGGCAGAACTAGTAGAATAGATGAAAAATTTTGTTGTCTCCAAAATCTATTCTACCAATTTGGCAATGCACATATTTATGTTTCAGTACATGATTTATATAAACAAATTGTTTCTCCAAAGATTTATGTTTTTCACTATTTCCACTTCATTGTGGACTACATTGCTTACACAAAATGTCATGGTGAATTTGGAGTTTATCTACAGTAATATTAGGTATATCAGGTCATAAAAAATTATGTATCTCAATAAAAATCAAAATGAAATAAACGCTATTGCATTAAGTGTGTTTCCTGAACACACAAAAGACTTTTCATAATTGTATCTAGCCGGAAGTTACTTCGACGATCAAAGTACGTTATTCTGGACATACATTCAGTGTCCTAGGTTATATTGATATTCACTAAAATGTACCACTTTGATATCATCTTACAAATTGGTGCCCATGAGACAAACCCTAAGTGGCACTTTTGTTGCGCAGGAAAAGCATAAAGAAGGGTGTAAACTGGAGACATCTGTGATTATAGCCTACGAAGGGCTGCGCAACGGCTATCAAATTGCCAGGTTGGTCTATAATTAGACCTTCTAGGCAAACCCGGCATAGGCTGCTAAATGACCTTCATTGAATGAGCAGGCGAGAGGAAAGCCTCTAGAGGTACAAGAGAAGCCATCCAGAGAAGTCCAGAATTGAAGCAGAAAAATGGGGGGGGGGGGGGGGTGAGTGCTAGACGTCACATACAGAGGTCTTTTCAGTCTTGCATGCATTTCTTTGGGAATCTTCGGATCTTATTTCATTTAGATATTCTTCTTCTTTTTCACACTTTGCTTCTAGTCATCCCTGTTGTAAGCGTTTATGAGCAAGAGTGTTGAAAAAGCAAAGAGATCCTACACTCAACTTGTGAAAAAAAGGATTATTGTACAAACAGTTCATTTGCCCAAATAAGGGATTCGTCGATGTTCTGGCCCCAATCATGGAAACAGAACTCGCCTATGAAGCTGTCAATGTCTCATGGTACAAGAAACATGGGTATCATTGCAATATTTCTTCCCAGCTGTATGGGGCACAGATCTAGGTTTTCTAATCAGTTCTTTTGAGAGAGCTCACAGACCTGCCACACCAAAAGGTAAGTGGTGGAAACATGATTAGAAAGGTCACCACATCCTGCTTAATCATGAAACCAATAATAGAGATCTAGCTAATGCAGATTGAAACTAACAGGGAAAGGCCACCCAATTCACAGTCTGACTAATAGTCTTGTGGCGTATTGCGTCCTTCAGATGATTGCGTTTTGCCGTGTTGAACTGAACAAAAAAGGTTTCCTCTCCTACATAGATATGTCAATGGTAGTTTCAAAAGTGACCTACTGAGAATACCTATTCAAAGATCTGTGGGTAATAAGAGAGGAATATTTCCTGATTGCATGAAGATGGCGGCTATTTTCTATTAGATCACAATGACAAGGGTATAGGAGAAGAAAATAAATACCATCTAATCCATCACGTAGAATGAAATAATAGATATGACACTTGGATTTGTGCTCGAGCTACTGCAAAGGATCCACTAGAGCAACAAGATTTACCATATTTCCGGGCATATTTCAACACTGTAAACAAAATCTCAACGTACGATATGTTTATGCAGTGTTCACATGAGTGGAGTATAATTGGAATGTTGGACAACAGTTTGGTATGCTTATCAATTGTATCAAGGGATTCAATAGTTTTGAACTAGAAAAGAAAGAGACGTCTGCCTCAACTGCCATCATGGATACTCTCGTCATTCGGTGAAGTCAACATTTCACCTTGGTTTGTATTTTGCTGAATAATAGGATGGCAAACTAATATCCAACATAGGATAAAAATCTTTCTGCTTCAGAGGATCGGTGTTATGCGATGACCTTGATGCAGATACGCAGAAGCATGAAGAGACTTCTGTTCAAGGAGATATCTACAATTATAATGTGAAATAATTCATTCATGTTATAGGGCAGTCTGGACGGATCTAGGGAGAAAATGTTAGGGTAAAGTTGATCATAAGGAATTGCTGACTGGATTCCGAGGTAATCAAACCGCACATCATCACACCATCATTTACACTACATGTATACATATTAAATCAGTGTTCTATAGGATAGACTGTCTCTGTAACATATACGGAGAAAAATGTAACACATATATGGTATTAAACCCAATAGATATAAGTGAGTTACAGCCAATGACCCACCGAATGGACAACTTCAACACCTTGTCTACCACAGGAATTCCAGGTTCATTCATCAAAAATGTACGTACCATTTGTTCCTTATTCATTCCTATGGTTCTACTCTACCTAGTTTGTGCCGGATGCTTGTCCTACGTGAAATTCGCCATTACGAGAAAATTATTTGCACGTGCCTTTAGTGATACCAACTCCACAAATGTCAACATTGATTCAGGCGGATCCTCACATATCATTTTCGATAGATACCATTTGCTTTAAAACTAAATATACCAAACAAAGAAAAAGTACAAAATATCATGGATACAAAGGGATATGGGAAAATTTACTTGTGTGGTATGTGCTGAATATAGATCCCTGTTAAACATTTACTACATACCCATGCCGTATATACTGTAAAGGTGGGTGTCCACTGAGCTCCCGACACACTACGACACACTGCGACAAGCCTTCCGACAAGCGTTACGACACAGAATCGAACGTTTTGGGTTTTTGTCGTAGCAGTGGACACACCGTTCCGACACGGCTTCCAATACACTGCGACACACTGCGACATGACTACGACACAGCGCCCGTGTCGTAGCTGTGTCGTAGCCCTTCCGACAAGATTAAACATGTTTAAAAAATCGTAGAGGTCAGCTTGTGTCGAAGTGTGTCGGAAGCATTCTGTACTATGTAACATCTATAAACCGCCCCCCCCCACACACACGTGCGCCTTTATAAACTGTTATAATATCATATATACAACATTTTATCCTCTGTTATATAAGGATATGCATTACGAATGGTCCATTGAACATATTCAGGAACATGATAAACATTTTTAATAAACATATACTTTTAAAATCATAATCCAGGTCTGAGATACATGATTATAGATATTTGTTCCGATATTTAATACTATTGATAAAAGACATCAATTCACTACGTTTTTCTTATCGAAAATTGAAGAAAAACATATTTTTCCGTATATTTCCTATATAAATTAAGTCCCTCAAGGGAGCTGTTTGTGTCGGAGTGTGTCGGTACCGTGGCAACCTTTCTTTTCCCGCCAAACCGTTACGACACACTCCGACAAGGCTCTACGACACACTCCGACACACTCCGACAGAGCCCTTCCAACAGGGATTTTCTTTGTTGTAATGTGTCGTAAGCCTTGTCGGAGTGTGTCGGAAGCAGTGGGTACCCACCTTTAATACGCACCGTTTCGCCATATAGCGTAAAAATACTGGTCCGTACACTATAATATTGGTTGTTATTATATAAAGCTAAATGAAATTAATGATTTATTTTTGAATTTCGGGTATATAGTAAATATATAACGTCCAACCATGCTGTACAATTCACAGAACTCGATGGTAATTTACAGTTTGTACGGAACTCGGCGTAAACGCCTCGGTCCGTACAAACTGTAAATTACCATCGAGATCTGTGATTTGTACAGCATGGTCAGGACGTTTTATATAATTACTACCTCTACACGCGTCTATTTTTTTTGGGGGGGGAGGGGGAGTGATACGTATAGAAAAACAAAGAAGTGCGAATCAGGTCTTCTAGATTGACAACACGCCCACATCCATGAGCTTGAAGCCTATAGACACCGTCATGGACAACATGGTGGGTTTTATTTGACAGTTGATATTTCTAAATACAACACTCTTACTATGAATAACAAGCAGACGTTGTATTTGTGTGCATGCGGAAGGAAAGAATCCCTATCCCTCCTTGAACACCAAGGTAGAGGTGCTGTAGAACAGCCGAAAGTTCCACTGTTATAGCAATTCCTTGTTCGTCGACTACGATTTGTATATCAACTAAATGGAGATCTTCCATTATGATGATGGTTTGTCCTCAATGCCATTCTCCTTCTGTTAATTCTGACGAATGGTTATTTTCAGTCTTAGCTTTACTGTACATGACCTATATGTTTCTAGTTTTTTTGTGTTTTTTTATTCCGATGTGTTTTACTTTGTGAATAAACCGGTGTTTAATTATCTGTTTCGCCACTCACGTCATTCGCGTATCTAGTTACCTAGGTTCAAACATAAATGCATAATAATAAAATATTCTTATGTTACATGAGTACCAGCAAAGAGAGTGTGGCGAAAGTACCACCCCCGAAGGAGTGAGCAACACGATCTGCTCAAGCCAGGGCGGGTGTGGGAGCTACTGCGGCCGAGCACAGGGATTACTACCCTGTGATCTATGGATGGGCCAGGATTTCCTGTCTCTCCTCCAGCAACAGCTTCTAAGCGGCTCTGGGCTAGGGTTTGCTCGATGGGAATTGATGTCGGGTTCCACCACTTGTTGTAAGCTCAATCTCTCTAACATCAAATGTGCTGGGCATGATGCTTGGTTATTTCTTTTAGATCATTTATTTATCCTGGTGATCAAAAATGCAAGTCATGCCTGTTTAAATTATGTATGTATTAACTGGCTGGAAAACTGTGTATAGCATAGAAGTAGTGGGTTACAATAAGAATATATATCTGCATATTCATAATTATGAATACCTTTTGGAATATAGGGGTTAAATAAGGATTGGACAAAAAGCCGTTAGGCGCGTCAATATATCAGAATAATCAGGTAACATCTGTAGATGAAAAATAGCAATGTTAAATTTCATCCGTAATTATAGGAAAGAGGGTAATATTGAAGTTATTTAATTTTTGTAAGAGCAAATCCTCGTTCACCGTGCCATACAGACTATCTGGAGACGGCACGGGTACTTCACAGCTGTTTAAAGTAGAGAGCGGTTCTTGGCCACGCATCCGCATGGCGCCCATCATGGTCGGTGGAGATGAGAGATCTTCTTTCTACAAGGACACCCAATAGCCTCGCTCGACAGTAAGCATACGTTTGTGTACCTACCGGTGTGGCACTGCGATGGTGGCAAACGAGACACTGGAAGGCTGCACGTTGTGCATCAGTATCACGTGAGTCACGTGATTACTTCCTTACATCGGGGTGCTAAGGGAAATACGTCTTCTACATAAACAGAGACCAACACAGCATCCCTGTTCTATTTGTTGTATGGACCCAGGATGTCTGTGTTTTGGTGGGTAGAATTTGCTGGTATCTTCTGGAGGCTGATGGTTTCATACTATTTTTATAAGGCATAAATAAAATTTAAGAAAGTGAAAGGAATAGCGTAGTTCACAATAGTGACTGCATACCATGTGGAGATCTCAACTATATAAAACTATTCCCCTGAACTCGAATCTTAGGTGGGTCGGCAACTGACTATTCTATAAGTAACGTCCCTGCAGATATTTGGCGTTAACGACAAAGTAATTATGAATTACTTTCTTAACCGACAACCTCATGATTGCGGAGGTAGTTATTTACATGTGTGGAGGTAATTATCTACATTTCTTCAATGATTCCTTCATTTCCCATTAAAAAAGGTTAACCTGAATAACACGTATTTGTTGTCCAGACTTGTTCGTGTGCTCTCAATTTTCCATGTACTATTCCACTTCTTCTATACAACCAGCGGGACCTGTAACCAGAACCGCCAATTACCCACGAGTAGCACGAATTCTCTGTTCCAAATAACGGCCACTCCACTCGCTTCTATTGTTGACAAAGTGCGCGGATCAATCCGCAGTTCCCTAGAACAACAACATTGGAAGTTGTCCCCTCGGAGTGGTAGCGGAGCTTCCAGTGGTAATGCGGCCAGATAATCATGGCTACTACCCTCTGTATGTGTGCCTGACAAACACCTGTGTTAGCTTAATAGCTGCTTATTGCTCCCTCTCAACCACATCCATCGATCCCGCAGAGAGCAGAGGTGTTTAGAAATTGCCTTTGCACCCAGAGCCAGGGTCCCTGAGGCTCTGATTTATGCATAGATCACACGGTTCATGAATTGGGGCAACTGTATTTATTAACAAATTGGCACCCTGACCTCCCCAAGGGCTCACGAACGTTTGTGTCAATGGCATTCGATTCTGTGATGCGCTATCCTGGCAACACTGACACAATACTATTCTTTAAAATGCGTCTGAAAACATCATCCTTGGCACATGATAATTTTTCTATAGGTTGATGGGGTTTAACGTCCTAGCAACATTGACGGTCATTTTATATCAAAATGTGGCCATACTCTACATTCTACTGATGTGGTATGTACAAATTATAATATTCCTTTCAATTCACAGTGCTATGGACAAATCTACTTCTTAAATAACATAGACACCGTATGTAGCGCCACACCTCTGCAGGTTTAATTTGGGATTTGCTAATTCATACATAGATCAAAACGAATTTCATAGGGTAACTTCACTTAGCACATAAGTTATACAAGTAAATACACAGAAGTGTTTCTAGTTATTCAACTGATCGACTTGAGAATAACGCAGTGATAAAAGCTTCATATGGTGGAGTTGAATACACTCTACCGCCTTTATTAAACCAGTATTAACCTTCTCTTGTAAAAAATAACTGAAAACGTGTTGATATGCAAAATACGTTCAAATGACGGAGAGATATGTTTTCTATTGACACGAAGTAGATTGCCGCTCGTTCTGGTACAAATACGGCAAAATGTGTAATTGTGATGAAGGCTGTCAATAGCGAAAGGTTGTGTCATGGCATCAAATGAAATTTGACGGTTGTAAAGTAATCTATATACTTAAAAGACTATAAGATGACACTAGCGTTTGCAGTTTTGTTTGTAATTGATCTAAAAATGATTCTTACTCAAACACCCAAATGCACTAGTTTCCGAAATCTACTAACCCAATAAAATTGTTGTTTATGATCGACATCATTTATACAAATTGAAAAAATAATCATTAATCATTCTTCTGACAGCATTCTTTGCCAGAGGCAAAACATAACGTATCACAACGTATCACATCGTAGTAAATCAAATATGATAACATCCTAGATTTTCAGTCAAACACCAGATGTTACAAGGTAGTATGGAAAGGGCTACACGTCTTAGGTATGTGCCAAATGTATAAAGGAATTGGTGAGTAAAGCAAGATGATATTTGCAGGCGACCAATATGATTTCAAATAGCGTTGACCTGTCTTTGCCTCTTCCATAAATCAAGAACCATCCCTAAACTGTGATGGGAATGCACTGCATATAGATGTGTCCGGGCCGACCTCACGGTGGGACATCACCCGCGTGTCTCGTACCTGAACTGCTAAGAGCGGAGGGGCATCTATGCGGGGTGGGTATACCACCAATGTATGCTATACAATACGTCGTAGCACATATATAGGAAGTACGTCCACGAGTCTACAAGTAGGAGGACAGCGAGGGTGCTCACAGATCAACTTACATTAAACAGGAGGCATGGGTCGATAGTGTGTTGTGTTGTTTGCTGGATTATTGTTTCATGCTGAATATAAATCTTACCTAGTCCGATGTCCGGAATATCGAGCGGTTCTCGAGTGGGGATGAGCAACACACGCACACTACCTACCACTAGTTGCTTTCCTGAGCGGTTCAATACGGTATGGGAGGCACACTCACCTGTCGACGTCCACCTGCTTGATTCCGATGGCGGGGATGCTCTATGTGTCAAAACACGATCCAAATTTTGGGAGAGCGTATGTTGATTACCCACGCCCGCCAGGGGTGATGTGGTGGTACGCGATGCCAGTGTTTTGTACCGGTTCTTCCCGCGAGTTGTGCCGGGCACCGCCTACTGCCCCGCCCCTGACCATGTGCGCTGCAGATTGCTCCGAGCAGCTGAAACCCGGTCTCTGGGCCCGCCGCCCCTTGGAGGACGCCTCTCACTACGGTGCGGCCACCTGGTGGCAACTGCAGATAGCTTCAGTGGGCAAGCTGCATCCGTCATGATCCGTCTTGTCCACTCCAAACATCGCCGAAATTCGGGTGAGTGTACACTGTATATCTGAGAGAGGAATATATACGTATTCATGTGTGTGTTTGGTCGTTGCTGATTAGTCCTATCACAAAATGATACTGTACCCAAGTCTGGATTAAATACCACCTATTATCTGCATCTCAAGGTTATAATCAAATAATGATTCACCTAAAGATTATTGTGGATGATGCTCTTTTGTAATGTAAATGCCTTTATCCTACCCCTAATAAAAAACACCATAGGCTTAACATGGGATTTGTTTATGTCACTGGTAGTGACATAAAGTGTTGTTTATGCCACTACTTTCTGATACTGAAAAAATATGGAAACGGGGTAGGATAAAATCTAGACGCCACTCGTTTGAGTCTGGGTTTATTTATGCCACTCATTTTGTTGGCTCCATAATGTCGCTCGTCTTCGACTCGTGAAATTATGGAGCCAACAAAATGCGTGGCATAAATAAACTCAGACTCAAACTCGTGACGTCTCTTGATATTATTACAATGGCGTCATCCATTGAGGTCATAATGACACGATGAAAATATGTATTCAATTATCTTATATGAAGTATCTGTTTATATAACCAGTATAACTAAAGATAAACAAAGTTTATCGGATTTTGATTGCCTTATTTATATGCTGTCGAGGAAACAGATGTCACCTACGATTATGCTTTTTCCCCCTCCCTTCGTTGACAGTACAGTGCCAACTCTTATATCTTCATGTGCTTCTCAGGTAGTTTCTGTACAGCGATTATCGGTATACTTCGCTTGTGATGAATATATCTGCGTAGTCTGACCTATATCTATTTTTGTGAGATAGTCCCACTATAAACATGCTGTGGTATATCAACCGATCTTGATGTTTTTTGACCGGTTCTAGGATGTCTACCTCCTGAACGATTAACCCCAGTATTTCTAAGCCATTTTCCATTAGCCGATTATTCAGCACCGATCTGCAGTCGGAACCATCTATTTGTTCTTGTATGGAAACGAGACATGTGCAGAGAAATGCTCAAAAATGATTTGGCATGAATCATGTAATTAGGCCATCATCATCGCAACCGACTCGGTCAACGAACAACTGAATTAAAACGCTTTGAAGTTCAGGGGTGAAGCTCAAGGTTCAACCCAAAATCCCATCGGTATGGACATGCGAAAATCTTAATTACCACCCGAATACCTGATTTCACAGCGAACTGCCACTGTCTCCCAAACCATCTTCAAACCAATGTAGAGCTTTTAGCAGGGGCGTGCTATCAATAAATAGCAGCATGCTCCAATCCGTTCTTCATTGTACAACCCCACCTCAGAGATAACTCCCTGTGGCCATGTCACTGTTGCACATCATTCCCGTTTTGCTATATCATGTTTATATCTGCTTCCAAATCAAATGGAGTTACATAATATGTCGGAAAGAGCTTTGATGTAACTGTGAAGAATAATATAAAACTATCATTTTGTAAATGATGAGTAGCAACCGTCCAGAGTCTATAATGTAGGTGGCAATCGTCCAAGGAATCGATTGGAAGGAAGACGGAAATTGTCCTTGTGCCAATTAACCTGGTGGTACCCGTCTGGGTGCAATTATATTCCGGTCTTCAGTATTACGTCCAAAGAATTCATATTTAATTTCTTATTCAACATGTTCAAATATATGATTACTGCATTCTTTATTCCTATTGTATATACATATGTAAAATACGAAATCAGTAATATTCTGGTCCTTTGGTGTCCGCTGATTACTTTATCAACCAGTGCGACAGTATGTATGATTTGTTCATTTAATCAAGTTTGCTACCGTTACGGAATAGAATAGAATAAATCTAGGCAATCAATCAGGGGATTTTATACAACTTCCATTGTGACTTCTTAGGGATGCCAAATTTGGGCAGTGCACTTGACTCAGATTTGGCACAGCAAAGAACCATTGTCTATATAGAAGGGAATCGGGGGTGGGGCGTTTAACTACGCGGCCCGAGAAGTGTAGCCTATATACCTGTAAGAAAGGTCTTATGAGGCACAGCGTTTAAATAAAGACGCTCTTGATGGGGGACTCTCCTCGCAGACGATGCACTGCAAATAGCCCATAATTAGTGACCCATATCTTCCATACCCTCGTCCACTTACAGAAAAAAGGTTCTAGCGCGGGACACCCCTTGAGGTCTCCTGGATGATTCAAATTCACAAAGAACAGCCTTATTTATAAATTAAACTAGAGGAACACTGAGTGAAAGTAGTATTATGTAATGCAAAGGGAAATTAGGGTACTAAGAAGAGACATCACATGTGATATATAAAGAGTAACATCGAATAAGATTCAAAAGAATCTGTAAGCCAACATAGACGGTCCCAAACGATTCTGGAGAAAGTTGACAAGCTTTTAGAACGTTGATGAGCAAATGACAACCAACTTCTTGGAAGAAAGACCAAATAGAGGTATGAACGATATCGCGATACAAACTCCGATGAATGAATATTTTACAAAAGCAAGTATTAATGCCAATGCGACGATTGTCTTACAAAATCATTATGAACGAACATAAAGACCTTTGGAAATCTTTAGATATAAAGACTTAATTATGAATTAAGAGTAATATCAATGACTGGATAGGTATAAACGGATTAATGGTATACTATGAAAAATCGAAGGTCATGTGGGTAAGCAACAAAAGAAAGACAGCCAGAGAATTATGCTACAAAATGTCTAGCCGCAAACTAAAAGCAGTAGATTATTACATATATCTAGAGGTCATAATTGACAATTATATGTAATTTGATTTGCAATATGATAAAAATAATATGAGAATTTAATCTAAAACTTTCTAGACTAAAGAAAATGAGGTATTTTTTAACAGAAGATATAGCACTCATGCTGCTACCGGTGATGAATACGGCAATAGTTTGTATCATTCATTGAACCAACAGCTGCAAGATAAAACTCCAAACTATGGTAAATAATAATCTTAGAGTAGGGGCACGGAAAGCACCAGACGTCTATATAGTATGTGTAGAATCAGGGGGTCGTTTAGTTATCCACCCCAAAGATACTTGAAGTGACTACAAGATCTCCCAAAACTCAGAAAAAATAAATAAAATGAAAATTTAAAAAAACAAATGTTATTAGATACCTGAAATTACCACTTTTTGTTACCACACGAACTTCGAATTCGGTGAGTATCTTTGACCAAAATATCTCTTATAACAGATTCCATTCAGACACACCAACTATGTCTTTCTGTATTCTTTCTTATAACCGGTGCATCGTACCCAGAAGGAATTATCATTACCGTAACCACAGTCTCCCGATACAATCAGGTGACAGCTTGTGCTTTATATACATGCCAGGCTGATTCCCGTAGAATAATGGTGTTCTGAAAGTATAAACTATTAGAACAAACTGTGAACCATGAGAGGTTATGATATATATACACGTATATGATTAATCAAAAGATACCCAAAAGGGTTATAGAATTCTTTTACAATCAAGATTGTCATTACAAGATTGTGTTTTCCATACAATACGGACTTGGATGGTTAATGGCAATGAAATAACTAGGAGCTATAGGTATTGTAGGGGTCGGGTTAGTCGAGCAGTGGTTAGTTCGCTTTATGCTAGAGGTTGCGGGTGCCGATCCTGGGCCCCGTTGAATAAAAAAATGAACGATAAAAAAAGTATCTTACAAGTCTCGTCGGTGGCAAACTGTAGTATAAAAAACTATCATGGAGGTAGACGAGCATTGGACGAGAGGATAAAATGAACGACCTTCAGGTTGAGAGACCAACGCCTAACCTCTTTGCCTACAGAATTATACATGTTTAGTGGTCCCCGTGGATATAGGTCAATTATACGATCATTCTACGATAATTGAACGATATTATCAAGTACGACAGTGCTCACATGGACGAGCAGTTTTATGATACACTGAAAATAAATTATCGTTTATTTCTCGTCCATCCTTCACTATGTCTTATCGTCCAGCCTCACGGACGACAATTTTTTATTCAACGGGGCCCTGTTGTGTGGTTGTCCCGGAGAGCCTGTGCGTGTCAACGCTACGAGTGAACCCAGATGACGTACCTAAAGTGGGATTCATACGGAGAGACTCATGTACCTTCAGCAGGGTTTGTCTGAGACGATTTTCCTGAGATTATTTGACGGTACATAGTCTCCTCGTGTGTCCCTGAGACTGAGGGAGATCAGGGAAAATCGTCGGCGTCAATTTCCCCTGCCAAGGTACATAATCTCAAGTGATTTGGATTTTAAACCTGTTTAGTCTAAGTGGGATTCACACGGTGGGATTCACGTACCTCACAGGACGTTTGTCTGAGACAAATTCTGCTGAGATTCTGTACTGGAACACAATTTCTACTCTAAATTATAGGGATTCATTTCCCTGAGACATCCTTTCCTCCCTGTAATTGTTAAAAATATTTCCCCCTAAAAAGGAATGAAATCGCATGAGATTTTGAGCACTGAGAGGTACATGAATCCCATCGTGTGAATCCCATTTTAAATTTGTCGGGGACTTTGCTGAGACTGGCGTACCTCTGGCTGATAATCAGGGTCTCCTAGTCTCAGTGATGTGCCTTTTCACGGGTTCAGACGGGAAGAAGGCGCTGCACTGGAGACTAGATACGTTTTGATCCTAGATACAGGCAGTCGTGGAAATAACAAGTTGACTGGGTGCAAGTGGGTTGGAGAAAACTATCCATAGGCTGAATGTAACCCAAACCTTTTAATTGATAGTCATTCATAATTGCACACTCATTCATCAATGATAAACATATTGTAGCAGTCCGCCAGTTCTCTATTCTGCTTGGCACTTCCCGAGAACTAGATTTGTCTGGAGTGAGACAGTTGCTACCCTATGGGTTTACCGCATTCTTTATCACACCTCTTCTGTTATAGCGTACAGTCTCTTAGCATGGAATGTGCTAAATAATGCCAGGTGAATGGATCTCTTCACTCAACCGCTCTCAAGAAGCTCTGGAAAAGCCGCTTTAGCACACAGCGCCAGCTGGCTTGTTCCAGGAAATCAAATGGAAGAATATTCCAGCAGCTGGGCTTTGCCCGAGTCATTCTACAAGTTTGCGCTCATAACACCCGACCTGCCGGCCTGCTTTCTCAGTGCTACTCAGTGGAACAACTTCAAAATGGGCTATTGGCCCAGGCCAGCAGTTGACGACGACCAACAGGGCAGCCGATTCTGGCCAGCGACAGGGTTTGGAGAAGTTATTTGATGTTGTGAGCTGGTCCACCTTGGAAGCAGATTAATGCAACCTTTGTGAGCTTTGGGGTGGCAACTCCCACCAGCTACCAACAAGCGACCACTAGGTGCTCAGTTGGGGGTATTGCTGGTTTGATGGAAAAGCCACTTTAGCTCGTGAATTTGACTTTCTCTCACTGGAACATACTTTCCGTCTAATATTTTTGCAGGACGATGGAAGTCTGTATGTGAGCACTCTAACCTGGGCGATGTACATAGCGCGTTCGAGCACGCTCTTAAAACAATAGTGGTGTTCCCGAGATGAAGAAATCGGAAAAATCGTAAAGTGGTGTCAATTTGCATAAACATAACTTCAACTGGCCTGGACCGGGATTAACATATACATGTACAAAAGTAGGCATAGATATGATGCAAATATGAGGGCCTTTTTGACAGTGAGAAGACATACATCTGTGCATAAATACAGTAGACGTAAACTCAAGACCTCGGCCTGTGTTGGTTAGGTTCCCAAGTTTATATTAGATCCTACACGGCATATTGTTCGGTTTGAAATGGCCAGTTATGTGGCATCAATTGCAATGGAGAGTCAACTTCTTTGCAGAACGGGCAAAAACCGCAGTTGCTGAGGAGCCCCATTGGACAATACCGCCGCCAGTACCCAGTAGATGGCAGGGCAGATTGATGGAGAGCTGTAGTCCGTTCACGAACCGCTCGCCTTGGCCTTGGCAACAACGGCATGTACTACAATATCGAGGAGCTGCTCCTTTCAGAGCGCCATCTGATGGTCGTGTCCTGCCGTTTGGGCAGGGCGGCTCACTGCTGACGTCTGGTGGACAGAACCCACACCTCTCACCCTCCACTCTCACCTCACACCCTCACCTCTCGCCTCCGTTTTCACTTCGCCACCGTCTCTCACCACATACACACGTATTCATTTCCCACCCACCCACAACCTGTATTTATTTTTTAAAGTCCTACTTCGTAGGGCATTTTTTATATTTTACCAAGTATTATATGTATTTATAATAACATATCTTACCAACAATGTATTATTATCACTCAACTATCTTATCTATACTACTATCATATTATCACAAATGTTTTATCAAACATTATTCATGTATCTATCTACATTAATTTTATTTTATTATTCATATTTTATTGTAATTTATCATCACTGATAATAATGGTGATACGTGATGATGCGTGGAGCGTGCCGGCGTGGAGCGTGCCGGCGTGGAGCGTGCCGGCGTGGAGCGTGCCGGCGTGGAGCGACAAATGATACAGTTCTAGTTCTGGTTTGGAGCCTCTGAAGCTTGGCTAGCCAGAGTGGCTCCTTCTAGTAAAATACAGACATAATCACAAATGGAAAGAATTGCTAACTTGTACACCTTTTCTGCTACCCCCTCATTCATTAAATTCCGATATTGAATGTTTACAAATAGTTTGTACAACACTTTCTTTATGACTTGTCGACATTGTGTTTTTCTAAGTTTAGATTGCTTTCTACCACTATGATAAAATCTGTCGAAGCTTTCTACAGGTCAATTAATACAGCACAAGTAAATTGTTGTTGATCTCTTGTTTCATAGATGTGGTTTACTACAATGTACCCTTTTGATTCCTATGGCCGAATTGTTAAGTCGACAAAAGAAAAAGAAAAACTGATTGCAGAAAGGTACAAAAAATATTGAATAAACACTCAAGAAACTTAATTCGATGTACATGATAATTTACCCTCATTATGGATGGAACTATTTTCCTGGAATCTCCGGGTAGCGAGTTCCAAGGGCTCTATTTTACATTTCCTATGGAGAGTTCATGATAGGTGGATAATGAATTAAGCGGCCTACCGCTATACCTAATGTCTGGTTTTTGATTTCTGTTTCGACTATATGTGTTTGCAACAGTGATAGCCGGAGTACCTCCAGTGACAGCCGGAGTACTTCAAGGCAGCATCCTGGGGTATCTATTATTCATATGTCTTATAAGTGACAATGACTTAATAAACTTATATAGCAATCATCTCTTTTTATGTGGATGGTATATGTATACCGCTGATTTGGACACTATTTCAGCCGTTAATAGAATACAACATGGTTAAGACATTTCTTTCCCTGGTGCAATATAAACAATATGAAAATCAATGACAAAATAACTAAGACCTGTGTTTATGGCTCAAAACAATCCTCGGTAAAGGGGCAATTGCAGTAAATAAGGCTAGACTTGAACTCCAATAGAATGTTTCTAGGTTACCTGTTGCCAAAAGAAGATTCTAATGTTCCATTTTAGAATTCCTAAATTTTCTATGGAACCCTCTCTTATATGATATATCAATATACGTTCATTCAGTCATAATTCTCTGCACAATGTATGGCACAGAATACAAGAGAATAGGCCGATCGCCTATTTTGGTGTGTTTGGTTGCCATGGTAACCATGTAAAAGATTCAGCTCATTGAGATTTTAGATTTGCATTTCATTGATATAGCAATCAAAACTACATTTATGTTAAAACAAACTCATGCAAAATTTGATGCTTGTATCACCATTTGCAGGATTTCTCTAAAAATAGGTTTTTATCCACTTCACTATTGTGCTGGATCTTTACCAACTTCGAAGATAACGCTGTCATTAAACAACCAAATCTGGTTGTCTAATTCCGCATACATGTAATTATCATTTGCTAAAACCTGAAGGTTTTGGGGGTTTAATTCAAAATTCATTTGGAAGTATCCTTTAAGTAGTTCTTAGTACGCCCATGCTTTAGCATATTACCTTCACAATGTTATTTTGTGTTTTCCCCATGTCACTCCATTGAAGGTGACTTGTCTTAGTTTCTTGAAGTATTACAATCGGATAATGTGTTTACTTGAGTAAAGTAACCTTCCTTTGTGAACACAAGGTTAGATAATGACAGAGATCTGTATTCAACAATCTGTCCAGTTTTCTTTATGATACAACTTTTATCAGAAATAATTTCTTTCCACTTATAGACCCTATAGACACACGCTGGACTTAAAACTCTCTACTTTGGGTTGAATCTCACATATAGGTAGTTCAAAATGTTCAAGGAGACCTTTCATAAGTTGGAATGTGCTTGTGTTATCGTATTAGCCTCGGAAACTTACGATCATGTAGAAAGACATTATATGAATATATTGTATGATATTTAATTAAATGAAAGTGAGCAGTGAATTGAATCCAATGTTTTATTTCTGTGTGATATTTCTGTGTGATATCTCTAATTACATGCTACACAGCTAGCGAAAATGAGACTGACATTGTGAAAAGCGTGTGTAGCGAAAATGAGACTGACATTGTGAAAAGCGTGTGTAGCCCTTGATAGAAGAGTACAACCCGAAAAAGCCATTAAGAAAGGTGTGGCCGGCTGGACGATAAACACAACCATAGCAACGTGCATGCGTTGGAACCTCTAGGCATTGACATACCGATGCTACTTAATTAAGACCGCTGATCTACTCTCATTGACGCTGATTTTTCTATCAGCAACACTCAATCTCACTCTTCGGCTTGAAAAGAGGGAGTAAGAAACTAATGTCTGCCCTTAAGAATTTGTATCTAACTTAGCCGACTATTAGGATTAATAGTGAAGAAGGTCTTTGGTTTATATTGATGATATTGAATTTAGATACCAGAGAATATACAAACATCTCACCTATGAGACCCTTATGTTTCGAAATACTTGCTCACCACCTTCCTGTAGTAATTATTGCTTGTTCTACCGGAAAATAAATTAATTAGTACGTGGCTAGATCTTACATCTACACAGACATATAGACATATTTTCGATAACGTAATACCATCGGAATACCTTTCAATGATAGCTCTAATATCAATTTCCGATAGGCTATAAGGAATCGGGCTATACTGTGTGTACATGTACTTTCATAGTGATTGATTTCAGTCTCTTGCTTGTTATCAATTCTGTTTCCATTTACATCTAATTGTTCCACCTCAATGCACAAAGTGTGAAATTACCTCTCCAACGGATTCCAAGACAAGAAGCTAAGAGGACAATATAATGGTCTCCCCATTTCTCTTTCTCGGTGAGAGGGTGCTGATTACCTCCCCTCGTGTTAATAAGTTAGGCCCGGCGTCCACCTACTGCGATATGCCTCCGATATGGTCTACGATGCACCTCCCGACACAAAATCAAAATCGCGTCGGAAGGTTTTGACATTTTGTATCGGTGCCATATCGGGAGGTCTACGATTTTATCGTAGTAGGTGGACACCGGGCCTTACATTGACGCTCCACGCTAGCCTGCAACCATGCCGCCTTCACCACTTTATCCATACTCTCAACACTTTTTTCCCACCGACCAACACCCTTTTTTAAAATCATTTCATCCACTTCATTCACTCAATCATTCAAATTCTATTATCACAAAATGTCGTATATTTCACAGAATACTTAGGCCTGGCATCCCCCTACTACGATAGAAATTTAGACCTTCCGATATGGCACCGATACAAAAAGCAAATATCGGAGACATATAGGGAAGGTGCAAAATCGTAGACATATGTCTAGACATGCCAATCCACCATGCACCGTAAGGGGTTTTTATCGGTACCTTTAAATTGCATATGTGAAGATAATATACAATATATTATTTCTTAGACCTAGTCGTAGTCACAATCTGGGTATTACTTGAGCTTAAAAGGTACCAATTAAACTATATTTATATATATTCAATATCTTATCTTTTAGACCCAGTCGCAGTAGCCATCTGGGAAGTACTTAGATTTTAGAGTTACAATTATACTATATTTATATATTCACAATTTCAACCAGCAGTACCCTGTCGCAATAACAATCAGGAGACCTGGTCACCCTAGTTATGTATATTGTTGTTCAGCCTTGTCGTAATTACAAATTTTGCATTTATTCTAAATGTTTTTATGTCCATGTCATAAGCATATTCTGGTTTCAAGTTGTTCCAAATTTTGATACCTCTTAAGCCCATAAGACACCGACATTTTTTCCCGATTCATCCCGACCATCGGCTCGGCGACAGTCGGGAATAAAATGTCGATGTCTTATACCTATAAGACACCGACACGATGACTCTTCCCGACGACCCCTTCTGCCTTTATAACCTCGTAAAACAACCCGATTGAGATCAAAGAGAGCGGCCGGGTGCAGGGCCCGGCTGGGCCCCGGGCCGGGTGATAAGTATATATAGGCAATAATGCAAAGTTTGATAACTTCTGGTCTATTTAAAACATCCGAAAACGGTTTTCAGATCTATGATCGCTTGTTTCTCCCCTACACATCGATATAAGACACTTGTAAATCGGACTGAGGGATAGCTGGCAACGCTTTTTAAATGGCATGCTTAGAATCGGTAACGATCGGTGAAAGTGCGTACACCGGAATCTTAAGGTCGGGCAGAGTCGGTCATATCTGACATGGTAGTAATGCCCGACGCGTCGGGAAAAGCAATAAAATCGGGTCGGTGAAGTGCGTACACCGACCCGATTGATGCAGATTGTCACAGACCCGACGGATAGAACGATTTCTCAAATACAGGGTTCTTTGCCACGGGTTGAATTAGCCTGAGACAATCATGTCTCCTGGTAGAGATGGCTCTTCTATCTCTTAAATTGGGAAACTGGGTTAATGTATGCCTTTCTACAAGATAGTCTAGTTTTGCTTTGTTGTGTAGTTCAATGGTAGTAAAATTTGGATTTGGTCCTAGCCTAATACTATATATTATTCTTAGGGCACGATTCTACAGCATTTGCAGCTCATGTACCCCCTGACCTGTTGGTGGATCGTATATAAAATCACAGTAATCAAAGTATGGTAGTATTTTACTTGTATCTATTTTTAATGCTGTATATATATAAAAAAAATTATATATATATTTTTTGGTTTAATAAGTATTTTATTTGTCTGATATATACATTCAAGTCTTAATATCACTGTGCGAAACGGTGAATAGTATCTGAAAGTAGGGGATAACAACCTTTATCCATCCAACTACCTGGAGGTAATGACCTGTGGTTTGCCACCATTGCGTGATGCTCATTGAAGTGGTATTGATCTCACAGCTCACGAGAGAGTTGTGCTTAGTAACGCGTCACAACTTAGTCTGCCTTCCAAGCCATTGCCTCCAACATGGCCGGCTTGTACTTTGCTGATATGCCAAATCGGCCAAGGAGAAAAATAGGTCCCAATACACACGAGGTAGACTGGTACATTTAATTGAATATAACTAAAGAGAGCCAAAAAGAGCATCCCAGTAGCGTTGGAAGATACTCTCGGCATCACTACAAGATGACCTTTGGACTTCCTGTTGATGAAAGGTCTGATTAAATAGAATAAAAATAGGCAAATGGACATATTTATGATTAGTCCATGCTGCCTGATATCATCCTCGGGGTGGATTCCAGATACAGAGAGCCATAATGGCATATGAAGGTCTTAGTATAGCAGCTTTCATGACTGGTGAACAGATTATCTTATCCTCCTTTACTATCGCGCAAACTACCTCAAGGATTTTTAAAAAGTATTTTTATTTAGAGCAAAGTAATTCTCATAAAGTGAGTTCTTCCGATACAATAAAGGACAGTATTACATAGGTTGTAATCACAAGCTATGTACATCGAAATGAAAAAGGATGTTTAACAATATGTTGATGGTACAATGGTTATTGGTTTTAATATGGGAATCCCTTTTGGTTTCAGAATAAGGCCAAGGTTAGGATCAACAGATTCCCTTCATTACATATTTGGCTTCTCTCAAGGATTAGACTGCGTATTATTGGTCATATATGTATAAGCCCGAAACAATTGCCATGGCAGAGTAGCCGCTTGCCATACAGGTGGCAACATCCAAAATTGGATGGGCCAAGTACGTAAACAGAAGGCTGAGTTTGTAATCTTGCCTTGATTGCCATAGAGACGACTGCGGATCGCGTGCTTCCACCCTTCCTTCAGCTTATCTGCATATTCATTCCGTCAGACCGGAAACGCCCGGAAGGAGGAAACGACTGCCCCAAGCATAGACTGTTCGAGGTTATCAATCGCTATTTGATATGGATGTGGAAATCTGTGCTCTTTTTCAACGTTATTTTTCGAAAAAGGACTGAGATATTCAGGATATTGTTTCCCCTCTGAGTTATCATCCAGCATTCATTGGATCTAAGTGTACCACTGCTGAGCCAAGGGTGCTATTTTCGTCCGTCATCAAGGTAAACTTTTGCTAATCTCTCTTACACTTCACAAGAATATACTAGATCTGAATGAATTATGTAATCACCATATGAAACTGGAGACATCTATTCTCATACAGTCTTATGAAGCATTAATCATATTTCTTATCAACCGAAATCGTAGAGTAAAGCAAGTGTATCGAAACTGTCCCCAACCAGAGTATCAGCTTTAGCAAATTGCAATTAAATACTAATACTAAACTGCACGTTTATTCTTAATTCCTGTTTACCCTTTGATCAAGTGAAGGCTAGAATGATAACCTTCAAAGCGCTAGTTGTCCTCTGATGCGTTTTCGACATATTTGTTGTGTACGTCACCAATTATCGCGTTGTGCAATAGACCGGAAAGGCATGGTTGGGAAATAACCTAAAAGAGCTATTGTACTTTCACACAAAAGCCACTAATAATCAGTTATCAATTTTTAATTATTTTACCCCAAAGTTTGTTTTTAAAAACTGCAGGCTTTTGTGGGCAATATTTCAAATGTCGAGTAACTAATGTAAACTACGTTTTGCAACATAAAATATCTCGCATCATGTACATGTATGTTGCTACCTTATTACCACAAGTGTTTTTTTAATTTCTGCTGTGCATTATTTAAGACGATGGCCTGGTTTAAGTAAAGATATCACATGTTTCGGAACTCAAACAACATGTTACCTTAGTCTAACGTGGTCTCGTATTTGGCTCTGTTCCAAATCGCACTTCCAAAGCAAACATCCTTTTCAATACTGATTATTTATAACTAGTCATATTTTGAATTGAGTTATTCAGTACTTGCTCATTAGATTTCAACGTCTAAGTTTCTGGCAATATATTAAACAAGTCCTTATAGTACATATGGTGCATGAACATAACACATAAAGCCGCATTGTGCTAAGGCCTGGCGTCCACCTACTACGATAGAAATTTAGACCTACCGATATGGCACCGATACAAAAAGCAAATATCGGAGACATATCGAGAAGGTGCAAAATCGTAGACATATGTCTAGTCATGCCAATCCACCACGCATTGTATAGGGTTTTTGTCGGTGCCTAATCGCAGAAACGTGGTCAACTGCCCCGATATTAGGGGACCTTCCGACACGATTTAGTTTTTTTAACGGGAAGTGCATCGTAGACCATATCGGAGCCATATCGTAGTAGGTGGAGGCCGGGCCTAAATGTGTCACAGTAAAATCAGTTGGTTAATGTAGGGACTGCATGACAGTACTTTTTTGATGGAAAAGATCTTTCATCTACCATTCATCAAAAATTATGATTTCAAAAGCAGTAAAGAGGACATCAAGAAACTACATATACTTAGATACATTAAGTAACGAAAAGCATTTATAAATTATATTTACATGACACAGGGCAGTAAAACAATGATATTTAGTATCTATACAAAAGTGGAATCAGGTGGGACTCAGCAAACTAATTTCTAATGATCAAATATCCAATATTTTATTGGCATGCGTAATAGGAGTCCCAAAGGACATTTTAACTCTGGACTAAGAAAGTACGGTATGGTATATGATTTGCATTTCAGGGAATAAGGTATGTACAGGGGGATCTGTTGTACTATTCACATTTCAGGTGTTCTATATTTTTTGCATATTTAAGCATCATCTCTGAGAAGAGAAGACCACATTATCCTGGCGTTTAGGAAGAAAATGTTTGATAGAAGGTGACCATTACGTCTCATTTGAGAAAACTAGCACGGAGATGCAGGTCAGGTACAGAAATATCACATGGAGAGATATTTCGGGAAGAAATTTCTAAAACATATGATTGTAGTGGTTTGTATAGAGTTCTGTAATGATTTTCAACCACCTGCATAGTTTTGAGCTTTGAAAATAAGATCATAGTAAATTTCAACGCCTGATTTTGCTTTTACATGTATTAATATTATGAGTACTGCCCAAAGAGAAAGTTTGCAGCAAATAATCATCCAAAACAGGAAAGATGTGAACTTTTTACAGGTGAACTAATATCAGAAATAGACAATTGTTGTCCGAAAGAAACAGTAATGGTGCGAACAAATAGAGGTGTACCTCTTCCTATGAATATCACAAGATAAATAGAACACAGCGCAAAACTATTATAAAAAATTAGTAGAATGTGGAAGGAAGACCCAAAGTTTAATGAACTATTATATAAGTTAAGGCGGTTAAGAAACGAAATAAGGAGCGTTATTCGTAAGAATAAAGCTAATGAGATTCGTAAGAATCTAAATAATAACCGACTATGTCCGAAGAAGTTCTGGAGAACCCTCAAGGATGTTTGGGCACCGCCCCCTGCAAAAAGAGATAAAATCAATGAAGAATCAGATACTAATGAACTCAAAGAAAAAGCGAATGAGATGAATGCATTCTTTGCTGATGTTGGGCATAACATAGGTATAATAACGAATAATACCGCTGATGCAATGACTTATAGGCAAATACAAAATACAATATTTAATCAAGCCAATGTAATAGTTAACACAACTGCGAGTGAGGTTAATAAAGTAATTCGAAACTTAGACAATGATAAAAGTACTGGTATTCCAATCTTAAAAACTGGCAATCTTAAGAAAATTATACTATCAAGAGTTGATATACTAACTGAACTGATTAATGCTGTTTTTGCAGTAGGTTATTTTCCTAATTGCTTAAAGTTAGCTTGTATAACCCCTATTCCCAAAGATGGAGTACTATCAAACTTCAATAATTGGAGGCCAATCTCAGTACTGCCCACACTGTCAAAGGTCTTTGAAAAAATCCTACATAATATACTACTAGATTATTTAAATAGCAAAGAGTTTTTTAGCAACATACAATTTGTTTTTTTACCCAAGAGGTCAACAGTACAAGCGATATTTACACTAACTAATGAAATACTTATAGGACTTGATAATAAAAGAGTAATTGCAACTACATACATAGATATGCGAAAGGCCTTTGACAGTGTCGACCATGATGTATTAAAGTACAAATTGAACAAGATTGGCATAACCGGATGCATACGACTAAATTAAATGGGATAGTTTCGGATTATAGAGACCTCACTGTGGGAGTTCCCCAAGGGTCTGTACTTGGACCTGTTTTCTTCATAATCTTTATTAACGATATAGTAAATGTCCTTAACTTCAGCAAAATTCTTATGTACGCAGATGATATTGTTTTAATCATAGATGGTAATTGCAAGAAGAAGTGAAATATCGTATGGAAGAGGATCTTAAAGAAGTAGATAAGTGGACTAAAAAAAACTTACTTGCAGTTAATTATTCAAATCTAAGACTATGTGGATTAGTAATAAAAAAGATGTAAATTTTAAGCAAGAAATAAAAATGAGAGATAATACACTTGAGGCAGTTACAACCTACAAATACCTTGGAATACTGATTGACAATAAATTAACCCTGAAAAATCATTTTAATAAACTAAACAGAGAATACAGCTTAAAACTATTTAAATTTAGAAAGATATGTTACTTACTTGATAAAGGAACCCGATTAAAAATTATGAAACAAATGCTACTCCCCGTTCTGGAGTATTCTGAAGCTGTCTTCGATTTAATGGGAACTACGAGGCTTAGTAAATTGCAAACAATGTTAAATAAAGGACTAAGGGTGGTTGTAGGTAGACTTGAATCAAAGAATATGAGCGTCATAGATTTACATAATGAATATAAAATCCGGAACTAAGAAACAAGAAGGCAGAGCCACTTACTGTCAATAATTAAGTGGTTGAGGGAGAACCCGCAAAATTTGTTTGACTCGGATAGGAAAGTAACTAGGGGAGATAATAAAATACAACTCAAAATTAGAATACCGAGAAATATGTAAAGTCACCACTTTATCAAGGCAAAAGGGCAAGGGACATGCTCCCGGTAGAAATTCAAAAAGTGCAAAACAGTGATCATTTTTAAGCCTAGGTTAAAGAATACATCCTCAAGGAAGGAATAAACAAGTAACCTGTTATAACTACAAACTGAGTAGTTAGTAATTAATAATGAATATCACGTAGATTTAAAACCTGGAATTTTTGATCATTTCACATGTTACTCTCTGCAATTAAATCTGTCCTAGTATTATTTTGACCTACTTATGAGGTTGAACTATAAGGAACACTTGGAATACAACATGCCTGGAAAGTAATATCTGGGAAATACACTGCTGTCACTGCACGAAAACCACTATTTTACATATATATACGCCATTGTGATATCGCACGTATCGGCTGTATCGTGGCTTGATTATACTTGTATACACCTCTTATACGCGTCTACGTTTCGGGCGTCTACGAGACAGTTTCCATATGTAGACGCGCGCGACTTGGCTGTCTTTCACGCCTGGCGTATTTAAGATAAAATATACTCTGCGCAATATATATACGCCAGGCGTATATATGATACCAAAAAATAAAAAAATTGCGACCCGCGGCCCGCCCCGTCGTGTGGGTGTTGGTAGAGGTTGCACCAACACTGACCCGCCACCCGCGACCTCCCAACACCACCACCACCGCCCCCCAGACACCCCACCACCCCACCACTCTACCCACAGTGAAGCCCTGGTACACAACCCCCACCTCCCTTTGTAGACGGATTAGCGGCCGCTCTGCCTGTGTAAGATGTTTTCAGTCCTGAGTCGGAGGCGCACAGGGCGGGCGGCTGAGCGGGTGGCTGTGAGGGTGGCGGCCGCATTCACAAGGGAGGGCCGGAGTCGGAGTCGGAGTCGGGAGTCGGACTTCAGGTGCACAGAGACACTGGGGGGAGGCGATTATATAGTAAGCCTGACAGTCCACACTATGAAATGGTTTTTGAAAGTAAGATCTATTATAAAAACAATTAAAAAAACATCATAATGCAACATAATGCAACATAATTAAGTTTTTATAAAATAAATTGGTAATATAAGATTGCAATTTTCATATAATACAGACTTGGATGGTTAATGGCAAATGAAATATGCTACCACTGATGTCCCCAAGTGGCAGAGGTCGGAATTATTGGATACTGGCATAAATAAATAGAATCAGGCGTATATATGACGTATATAAGATGGCACCATAGACACGTATATACGCCACTAGATAAGGCGTCTACAAGACGTCTAATAGGTCGAACTTCTAGACGCAAAATCCTACTTTTAGACGCGTTTCTGATACATATGTAAAGCGGTAAGTTTCGTGCAGTGTGTAAAACAGTGAAATTGTTGTAACCAGTATGATCTGCAACAATGTACCCTTTGTATGTATATGTGTATGTATATTTTCTTTTTTCATATTGTTGTGTCCCTGTGTGCATAGTTATTAAGGACAAATAGGTGGAAGATCGTCGTTGTATCTGATGAATCTATTTAGTCAATAAACATTACTTTACCAAAAAAAAAATTACATTTAAGTTGACTTTATTCCTAGTCAGTCCGATCCCCTTCTTGTTGTGACTCTCAGAACCAGAGAAAGCCAATACCATTTCAATGGCTCAAATATTACAGAGCATTGTTTGCGTTTTTGATAAACGTCATTTATAAATAACAGGAACAAGGCAAATAATCGAACATTGGAAAATAACAGATTTGTTCATCTATTATTTATGATGTATTCTCAATCGTCAACACAAGTTATAAACAAATCAGTGGTATTCAGCTATATTGGTGATAATCATCAAATGGTAAAGCTGAAACCCAGTCAGATTTTAGACTTGGTAATCCGAACGTGTATGTTGCCAGTACATGCTGCCGAAACAATAGCTTCCGATAAACCTTGCATTTAGTTTGAGATTATAATGTCTGGTATCAGTTTTCCTTTTATAGTGCTGGGATGCGCCTATGAAATATCTTAGTAAGCGTTGCTCCCATTTTGTTGTTATTGTCTAAAAATGGCATGATAAATTCATCATACGTTAGGTGAAGGGGGAAGTCCCTGGAAACAACAGCAACTTGCGGTAATGACATACTTGCATGTGCTATAGATGCCGGCAGTTGGCTACAAAGTCGGATACGTCCGTTGTGAGCATAAACAGAGGTTGGGTTACCGGCCGTAGGAAAACAAGCGTCAATAGTTACGACCAACAACAGAGGTCGTGCGTGTGAACCGCCTTCAAAAGAATGATAGTCTATAGAGGGTTGATTTATACTTCATGATCTACTCTATATAAACAACTCCATACAAACAGGCTATTTTCTAGGGGGGTCCTATCAGGATTATGATCATCTCAAAATAAACTAATTTGCTAGATAGTTGCTCCTGTGAAATTGCTATTCAACTGCGCATCTCTACTGAATGTCCCTTGAATTATAAAGATATATTTTCATAGCAGTCAATGAAGATATATACTTTTATTCGAATGCGATGCTCTGATTTTTTAATCTTTCTAGAGAAAGCTATTCACGAAACCAACAACATCAGTTATTATTTTTTTGAAGTTCAATCTTCTTTTTTTTAAATTCATTTATACCATTAAGGGGCCCTATAAAGTTTTCCTGTGCTGTATTTCCGTCCCAGGAAAAAATTGGATTGAATAGTCATTTGATTTCAATAAAATGTTGTCTCCTAGAATTGTACATGTTGTTTTGGGGAGATGGTTAGCTTATATAGTTATTAGATCCGTAAGATACTACTGATACTTACTTATCCAGGATTTGAATACTTAATATCAAGAAAGTTCCATTTAGATCATAAGGTATAATGTACTCATTGATCGTTTACACTCTTGAAGTCAGAAGAGCTTGGTAGCCTCACACTTTTAAAAACCTCAAGGTGGTGTGATTACATCGAACATAAACACGGGGTGGTTAAACATCAGTCACTTGTCATACTTGATATACATTTGTAGTAGAATATGAATAACTGTGATGATGGCCCAGCTCAAACTCTCATAATCCGTAGATAATTGTATACCTCCAG
This sequence comes from Alentia gelatinosa, assembly GCA_950022655.1. Taxonomy (NCBI): domain Eukaryota; kingdom Metazoa; phylum Annelida; class Polychaeta; order Phyllodocida; family Polynoidae; genus Alentia; species Alentia gelatinosa. The sequence goes on from OX465581.1 coordinate 75,154,484, forward strand.
CCCACACTACTTTCACATAATTTGAATGTCCAAATGATAACACTTGAAGATGTAGATGAAATTCGCACAGATATTCAAAGTCCAGTTCCTCTATAACACAAAATTATTGTATTACACTTGTATTACACCGGGAGCGCCGGGCCTCCGCTTTACTGAACAATGTCCACACAGACAGTTCGGGTCGATCAAGATTACTCCAGCAGTGGTGCAAGATCTCCAGCGACCCAGGGAGTAGAAGCGTATAGCTAGCTCCCTATGTTATATGAATTCACACAGTAAGGCCCGGCGCCCACCAACGTCGATACACCCGATAGACCTCCCGATATCCGCATCTTTATAATTGAAATTTTACCAGTAAATACAAAACAGTATCATATAATTTTTCAAACATTAAAAAATCAGTTCCAAGAAAGTATGAAATAATCGATTTGGGACCCTTATCTGTAATCAAATTTCACGATATTTGCAGGCTTGAATTCTGCTTATATATTTTCGTTTTATCTTTTTTCGGTTTTGGCTTCGGCTTGCCATAGATGTGTTATTGCCAAGTCGTATCGATCCTTATATATTCTAGGGATTTCGAAAATTTCATTATTTTCCGATGAATATTTCACTCGATTTCCGATCAAATGCGCCGCCGATACGCACCGATAGGCTACAACAATCGACACATGTTCGATTGTCGTAAACACCCCACAATACCGTCTTTTTTATCGGGAGTGGGCCCCTCGCGTATTGGTTGTTCACTATATGCCCATGCCTTATCTACTGTAAATACGCACCGTATCGCCACATAACGTGAAAATACTGTTCCGTACGGGAAAACACGCCATTTGAAATATTAGTTATTAGCCAAATTAAGTTAATCATTTTATTGATTTGGGGTATATAGTAAATATAAAACGTCCCACCATGCTTGTACAAACCACAAACCCGATGATAATCTACGGTTCGTACGGAATTAGGCATAAATGCCTGGTTCCGTACGAACCGTAAATTAGCATCTTGGTTTGTAGCTTGTACAGCATGGTCAGGTCGTTTTATATAAGTATCGGTGGCGTCAACGTAGAAACCTAACCAACTGCACCGATATGAGCTACGATACCGCTGCCATTTTTTGAACGAGCAAATGATTGAGATATTGGAAATTGCATATTCCACCGATATGAGCTGCGATACCACTGCCATCTTTTAAACGAGCAAATGATTGAGATATCCGAAATTGCATGTTCCATTGTGAGTGAAGGTTAGCACAATAGTCAATGATATGGAACTACTGGTCAATAATCACCCGATAATTAATGCGGCTTGACACCCTGGTGGGGTGAGCATCTCCAGGTATTCAGAGAGGTGGCTCGACCCTCGGTTCATGAAGCTGTTCAGTTACAGCCAACAGATGCAATTAATAGATTACTTATAGGTGCCTGATCTTTAAATCCATAGCTATTCATTTCATTAATTCTTATTGACCCATATCTACGTACAACATATCGTACATTAGATCTGATGGTAGAACGTGCATGGTCATCTAAAATCAAGGCGCAATGTAAATAAAACTAAAAGAACTCGGGCCCTGTTTTCAGTCACAACAGTCTTTGGTAACGATTATCTATGATCCCTCAACTCATGTACGTCAGTTTTGAAGACAAAGGATGGCGTGCGTCCTATAAACCCGGTCGCAGTACGGCACGGGATATCGGCGCACTATCGGTCGTTCGGAACGATTTGTACAGAGCGATCGTAGTTTACATGCTTAGACAGGTGATGGGTACCACCTTCAGTATTGAAGGGAATCATTTTGACCTTTTATCGCTAAACAAGGCCGGCAAAGTAAGCATGACAATTCTTGGGAGTTGAACTTACACACCAAACCGAGGCACACAGATAACCGCCTGACGAAGGGTTAAGCCGTGTTCTGGCACCCTAGCTTTCCGTTATTCTAGGTTTACACCATCTCCCCTGCAGCCTGAACGTAACTCGACTTGTACTTCATAAGTCGTCGTATCTCAACTTTGTTGTGAATTGTAAGTGGACTTGACTGCCGGGACGTTGCCGGAACTGCCGGGCCAGAAGTTTGATGAATGTTTTCTCTTTTTTTTCTTCTTTTTTTATAAAACCTATTAACTTTTGTTTTAAAATAGTGAATTATGGGAAGTAACACAAGTACTTTATATCATATATAAATATATGTATGTAGGCATCTCTGTGAGACTCCAACATACATTGTCGGGAACTGCTGTAATTCGGTGCAAGGTGACTTATGTCGATGGAAAACTGCCATAATCTGCCTTAAGTCGTCGGGCCCGGCAATCTTAACTCGACTTAAGTTGACGGGATATTTGGGGCCAAGCGGAGAAAAACCAATAAAAAAACCATAAAAGTCATATCTGGTCGGGACTGCCGCAAGTCGACTTATGTCAAATGGAAGCTTCTGTAATCCGTCAGGGTCACATTGTATGTGGATGTAAGTCGTTGTGGCCGTACCGAGCCTGTACCGTCTCCTTGCCTATGACAAAGATCACGTCGACCTACCTCAATATAACTAATTTGATTTTTCATAATGAGGGAAAAGAAAATAGTCTGCTGTGTTCGCTAGTGTTCAATGTTAACACACTGTGTTCCCGTTAAACGAAGGACACACACAAATGTTTATATTTGTGTAGGGGACCAGAGGTCGTCTGCTAGACGTTCTGTGTGTGCAGCAGCGGCAGCACTAAGTAGATACCGGCTCAGCTATTTTTGACATCGTATTAGAACCAGTTTAAATTGGTTATCTGGCCACCTGGCAGGTACCTAGAGAATGGACGGGTTGTGTGTTGGTAAGGAAGGTCCCAGCAAAGCTGACTGGTCAGCTGGGTACCAGACTTACACAGGACCACCAGTGAGGACCAAGCAGGGTTCTGCACATGCCCAGTGAGACCCAGTAGGTGAATATAAGAAGCCTGCTGAGGCTCAGCTGGACACACTGGGGTGGAGGAACTATGCGCGGTCCCTCTACAGGGCTCTGTCTGGAAGGAGGGGGTTGACCTTCAGGTCCTCCCATAGGACAGAGTCTGGGATCCCGGGTATCAGCAGGGACTGTGAGGCTCTCTGAGTCTCCCCTGTATGATCCCAGGCAGAGCAAGGCGGTGCTGGGTGGATGTTGTAAAACACAGCTGCAGGTTCGTGGGTGGGACCAGCAATGGAATGGCAATCTGGACCAGAACTGTGGTGGTACTCGGGATGAGCTATGGCTGTACCCGACACCCAGTCACTACACTATTTTGTATACATTACTAAGGTAGAATAATGCCATTGTGTAAAATACCATAAGGGACTAGTTATTGGAATGGTCATTCCCAACTTCTGTCATCAAAATTAACTAGAAAAAGTGCAAATCTTTCCATCAGGTAAAACATTTGCAACATCATATCAAATGATTGGGATAAGAAGGACGGTTGGGAGAATAATCAATCAGTAAATTTTTTTAGATCAATTTGCCAAATCAGAATGAATATTAAGATCAAATGTATATACCTTAGTGGTACATACTCACATACCGTGTTTCTTTCGGTAAAAATATTCCACGAGCTCGCAGAGCGAGTGGAATATTTTTATCAAAAGAAACAAGGTGAGTATGTACCAGTAGAATAAAACCTAAATGATAAAATAGATATATGAGTCTCAATCTGAAAACAAATATTGTGTGTACCTTTTGCACTTCTATTTAGGCCTTGCGTCCACCTACTACGATATGGTTCCGATATGGTCTATTATGCACCTCCCGATAAAAAATAACAATCGCGTCAGAAGGTCCCCTAATATCGGGGCAGTTGACCACGTTTCTGCGATTAGACACCGATAAAAACCCCATACAATGCGTGGTAGATTGGCATGTCTAGACATATGTCTACGATTTTGCACCTTCCCGATATGTCTCCGATATTTGCTTTTTGTATCGGTGCCATATCGGTAGGTCTAAATTTCTATCGTAGTAGGTGGACGCCAGGCCTTAGAAGGTCACCTAATATCGGAGCAGTTGACCACGTCTCTCCGATTATGGAGTATTCTTTGGTTCAAACGTCTCTCCATGTGTTGGGACGCATTCATTGGACAAAATTCTTTTACCATGTGGTCGTGCAGTGCTAGACTTCTACGCCTCGTTATCACATCTCACGTCTCTGTGATTAGGCACCGATACAAAATCCGGGTCTACGATTTCGTTCTGATGCAAAACCCATATCGTAGGGTCTTTACGACATTTAAACATGTTTGAATTGCAGTGGCTAATCGGGAGAATCGCAGAGTATTCTATCGGGAAAAATTCACATTCTGAAATACTAATCAGACATTTAAGAATTTTTTTTGAATTAGATGGACGATACGTATGCTCTGTAAATTTGGGGATTTTTTACTAGGTTTAAGTGGCTCAAATCAATACTTTTTCAGTTTACCTTGGAACAGAGCTTTTAGTGCCAAAGCAAAATATATCGTTGTTCTATGTGAACTAGTAAATATCATTGACGCAATATTTCCTATATTATAGTGTATCTTATATCTAAAAATGGAAATAGCACCTCAAGACATGCACTCATGCCCTGTTTGTATCATGGGGTATATCAGGACCATGATCACTGGTCAGCCCCACACGATGCATGGTGAACTGTCATGTCTAGAAATATGTCTACGATTTTGCACCTTCCCGATATGTCTCCTATATTTACGTTTTGTATCACAGCCATATTGGTAGGTCTAAATTTCTATCGTAGTAGGTGGACGCCGGGTCTAAAGGCTGATTTCTCCGAGCAAATAATTGCCAAAGTATATGCATTGTGCTCATGCAGGACCTGTAGATTTAACTAGTTATATCTCCTTTGTTTCAGATGTCTATTACCACTAACTACATTTTTATAATACTCACGTTGACAATGAGCATCAGTTTTATCAACGGTAAGTGTTTGCAATACAATGGAACGGGACGTTATTTTGTCAACATGGCAGACCATAATAACATTTCTAGGCCCCCATATCAAATTTCAGATCAATGCTTCCTGCCAAGATCCTACGGTAATAAATCTCAGGAGCCAAAAGGCTATTTGAGTAGGATGGCACATGTATGTGCTATATTGCACCAGCAATCCGGCAGAAACGGTCTGATACTTTTTGCTGCGGCACACGATATGCACGATAAGTAGCTTATTCATGACACCACCCTTCACCCCGGTAGAACGTGAAACATGTAAGGAAAATATAAATTATATCTGGCGACAGGACACTTTTAATCACAAATTAAGCCCCTCTTTAGTAAAACCAGAATTTGTTCATTCATCTGGGAGTAAAATATTGCGTTGTGTTTCAGCCGCTGGCAATGACACCTGCAGTTCAAATCCCTGTCTAAATGGAGCTTCCTGCTACAGTACCGACGCAGGATGGGAATGTGTGTGTACATCAGAATACACTGGTCCCAAGTGTGAAACAAGTAAGACAATCTATCCTTTTCTAAATAGTTTTTCTACTAGTTAATTATTATTCATTGTTTACAAAGTCACCCTTGAAAATGTATTGGGACTTAATAAACCACTTCTCTTAAAAAAAATGGGGAGAAGAAATAATATTCCATGGGTGAGATGTGACACATGTATTTCGAAAATCTGTAGAAACAGGGTAGAATAATTTACCAGTGCATGACAACCCTATATCATTTAGAAATATATCTGTTTCTTTATGGCTGCTAAAATACTTGTGTGTATATATCCTGTACAAGTTGAAAATAAAATATTCTCCACAATAAAAAAAAAAACCAAAAAAAAAAACCACTTCTCATTACTTAGAAATTGCACGATACCATAACTGTTATATACATACGGTATTGTGACCCATACTAAATCTTAGTGATTATGTTCTTAATTTTCTATAGCGAAAACGAATTGTGCCAGTGCCCCATGTCTCAATGGTGGAACGTGTCAGACAGCCACTGGAGGCTTCACATGTACCTGCACATCCGAGTACACGGGAACGACATGTAGTAACGGTACGGTTTACAATTGCCAAGCGGTTTGTTATTAACATTAACATGATTCATAGTACAGCTCACTCAACTAGTGACAATATTGAATAAGGTGGCATGGTCTTGTATTTCTTAACTTGCATGTTCTGCTGCATGTGAAGCATATCTTGTAACGACATTTGAACATGTGCATATACATAAATATTTATATGCAACAAAAATGGGGAAATGAATAGTGTGTACATATATATCAAACCAGGTGTATAGATCAGTTTTCTCGTACCTACGGACGCTGAAGTAGTAAGAGACTATTCCAGAAAGAAATATCTTCGTACATTGCAATTAGGCACTTTTTGAACAAGCTAGTTTTTGCACGTATATATGTCTAACTTGTTTTATCTGTCGTTCTCAAATACAAGGAGAGTGGTTGTTTTATGTTGTCTATATTTGCACACACACTTAAATTTTAGATATTTACTATTTGAATGTTAAAACTACTCTCTCTTTTACTTTTTTTTTTATTCAAGAACACGATACATCGACAGCAATTTTTGCACTCATGAGCAATCTTCGATATTGAAGTCAATAGGACTATCAGAGTTCTACAATGTAGAAATTCACCTAAAACTGTTTTGTATATTATAAGTCGCTATGCTGTAATTTTAGTTGATTATTAGTAAGGCCTAAAGTAAGGTGTGTTCAATCAAACGGAAGGTCTACCAAAAAGATTTTCTTAATCTTTATCATGAGCATGTTTCGGTGTGTCATGCACAGTCTTTTGAAATCAAAGACTGCTACTTACTTGAAGATGAATACGGTAATATAGAAGAGCTTACACTGACTTCACGATCATTGATTTACACATTATCCTACCCCTAATAAAAACGTCATAGGCTTAACATGGGATTTGTTTATGTCACGGGTGTGACATAAAGTGATGTTTATGCCACTACTTTCTGATACTGAAAAAATATGGAAATGGGGTAGGATAAAATCTAGACGCCACTCGTATGAGTTTGAGCTTATTTATGCCACTCATTATGTTGGCTCTGTAATGTCACTCGTCTTCGATTATGGAGCCAACAAAATGCGTGGCATAAATAAACTCAGACTCAAACTCGTGACGTCTCTTCATAGTATTACAATAACTTAAGCCATAGAATGCACGATTTTTCTAAAATAGATATGACACCGTGCTATCAAACCATATGTATTGCTTTCTGTTATCTAGGCAATTCATCAGTCATTGTAGAAGGGTATCTATTCAGATTATGATTTATTAGCTTATCAATATCTAATAATGATTTACATGTGCTCTGTCGAGTGTTTTTCTGTGGTCAATAAAAGTGTACACATTTCTGTAACAGACCATATATTTCTGACGATGGCATCTCTATGTATGTTATTCATATATGCTGGAAATACTTATACTATAGATGTGGATGAGTGTGAAACTTCAAGTCCTAATTGTGGAAATGGGCAGTGTACAAACAAAGTTCCTGGCTACACGTGTTCCTGCAATGTCGGCTTCACCGGTTCAAAATGCGAAACAAGTGAGTCGCAATTTTCATTGAATTATATCAGATTTTAAAAAAAATTTATTTAGGACGTATTTCTTCATTTCTCCAAATAAGTTTGCAGTTTTTCCAATAAATATTCTACATATGCTCAAGATTCTAAGCTATATGGCGTTGTATACACCATTGATTAAGAAACCATCACATTCTGGTGATATCTGACTATAAGTCTTCTCCTAGTCTTTGCTTTAAAAATTCAAAAAAGACAAGGTACATGAAAATTTGAAATAAAGGGAAGATATGGGAAAGGGTATTTTAACATATGCATGTCCTGGGATTTCCGCAATGCTTTCATTATGTTCTAGGATGATTATAAGATGTCTTGATTATCTGTTTTGTATGAATGTTACTTTTTTAATTAGGAAGCCCTATACCCGTATTGATCTGTTTTGAAGTCTCTCTTGTCCCATTCATATGGTGCAGCGTAGAGGCAATACAACCACTTTATAAATTAGCCAGAATGGCACCATATAATGAATACATGTGGCTGAACTGTGGACGGAACATTTATAAATGTTTCTCCTGAAAGGTAATTGACATATATGAACGAGAGAGAAAGAGAGCGAGAGCGAGAGAGAAAGAGAAAGAGAGAGAGAGAGTCTGTAACTCATGCGACTGATATTCCTCTGAATTGCCAGGCTGTAACTTATGTGTCCTCTACCAAACAGACATAAATGACTGCGCTTCAAACCCATGTCAGCACGGTGGGACGTGCGTCGACAAAATTGGCTACTACGAGTGCACCTGCGTGGCCGGCTTCAGTGGAGCGCAGTGCAGCATAAGTAAGTATAGGCGTATGTATATTTCAATGGGCTGAGGGCGAGAAACCGGTTCTTTCAGTATACGGCAATATCAGCCTATTTACAATGTGGGTGATTTAGAATTGTTGACAATAGCACCCGCAAAACGGTACCAACCCGCCCCCACATATTGTAAATGGCTATAGTAGGCCGCGTTAAGACATTAACATCTTTGAGTCAGATTCCTACCGATCCGAAGATCTGTGAGTCTATATGATTTTCATGGATGATTCCCCATTCAGCAGGCCGACTGTGATCTGCTGGTGGACCCCCCACCCCCACTCTCACCTACCCTTAGTCCTAGCCGTGGTATAACTTATACTAACCTCCATTGAAAATAATGCAAAATTCAATAATCATTTCATTTAATTAGAATATCATGAAACAATTTATAAAGCTAGCATGGGTGCCCTTCGATTCGGCATATCATGGGCACAGGTAAACAGGACACTATATATATATTTATAATAAAACTTTTTCCCGACTAGCCTCATTCCCGGGGGTGGGTGTAGGCGTGTTAGATTCATAGCAAAATAAGTGACGTCCCCAAACACTTCTGTAAAAAGGGACATCAAGGCGTGGACGACATGGAGTTTAAAATCATAGACTTCATCCACTGCCATCCGGACAGTCAGGCAGCCAAAAACCTCAGATTGAAGGTTGAATATAACTGGATACACCGGTTAAAAACTCAAGCGCCTATGGGCCTCAATACCATGGATAGCAGGTACGGTTGATGGACCACTGAATGCCACGTCAAAAATTTTTTCTACGAATCTAACACGCCCACACCCACCCCTGGGAATGAGGCTAGTCGGGAAAAAGTTTTATTAAAACTATGATCCATACCCAATCAACCAAACGCACATAAGAGACCAAATGTGACTAGACACACCATTATAATTTCTCACTGGGAGGCACAAAACCACCCAATAAACAAGCCATAGGTCGTACATTAATTAAAACAATTTACTAAGACCTAACAATCAGCCAAAATAGCCTGAAGAGATAGAACACTATTGAAACTGTTGGTATGACAGATTCCAGCATAGGGATCTGACTACATGCACCTATAACTCCCACACACACACACTAGATGACATGAGTGAAGCTGGAATGCCCCAACTACACACCAGATGTCCCCACCAGAAGCGGCCTGACACCCAAACATGGCCAGAATCCGCTCTCTGTATGGACAGGACACATACAAACCACCCTTTGTCCGTAATCCTGCCCAATGGGAACTAGGGGAGAACACCTGCTGACCAGGGTAACCCAATAGGTGCCGTGCTTTGTACGAGATCGAATAAATTATACACGGAGCCCGCGAACGGCGCTCTACGGTCTAGTCACATACCAACAGTCGCTTGGCGAGATTGGACGTCCCACACACATTCTATATATATATTTATCCTACCCCTAATATAAAATCCCATAGGCTTAACATTGGGTTTTCGTATGCCACGCTGACTGGCATACGGAGTTTTATATGCCACTAGTGGCATACAGCATTGTTATCACGTAATATTCCAAAATCGAGGAGATAGGGTAGGATAAAATCAAAACCTGATTTGTTTTAATCTTGGCCACCGCATTCCACTCCTGAAGTTTTGGCTCCGGGCTTCACTTGGCTTCGCCTCATGAAGTCACTTTGCCAAACTCCAGTCATGGAATACGGTAGCCAAGATTAAACCTCATCCAGTTTTACGATAGTACCAAAACTGGATAAGAGGCCAGCTTAGAATCACAGTGGGTTATGATCCGTCCATCGACTGGGGTGAAGAGGATCCCACAGAATGCTGTCGAGCAAACTCGGATCGATAATAATCAGTGACCTTGGTATCTATGGGCTCTTCAAGGCTCCGCAACTTAACATTGTCGTTGATCTAAATCTTTTCTATGAATGATATTTATAGAAATGTAGAACTAAGGTTTTATTCCTATATTTTGAAGGACTATATCGCGGGATACCATTTCCTAAATATTTTAGGAATTCTAGATTTATTGACGTCTTTTATATTGATAACCAGGAAAATAGTTTAATATTATCTGTGTGAAAGGATATTTAATGAGTTGAGTTGTTTTGATTGATCCTCAGATATTGACGAATGTACCTCGAATCCTTGCAACACTAACTCTATCTGTCATGATGGAGATAACTCGTATGTCTGCCAATGCCAACCCGAATTCACTGGAACAGGCTGTGACATTTGTAAGTAATCTAACCTCGACATCGTAGAGATATTGACTGGACGTATGAGTCAAATTACTGAAAGTATATTTTTACTTTTGATAAAGATATAAACATTGTGAAAACGATAAGCCTATTTCTACTGAGATGTGGAATAAAATAGTAAGAAAGGTATATTTATCCAGTAAATTAAACAATATGGCTGCCTGAAATTCATTAAATTCACTATTTTCGTGTATATGTAAATATGAGTTAAAATGTTTAATGTGTGTTTTCTGAAGTGAGGAGCACATGCAGAACACCAGAGGAGTTTTATTGGTCCGATAGAATAGGTGAAACAGTAAAATATGGCTGCATATCAATTCTAGACAATAAAGTGTCAGATATAGGAAGAATTATAAGAGAAATCACATATCATCAGCATATAAGTGACCAGGTTTTCCATTTTCCTTCTGAACTAAGGAACCATTTGATTCTTTTTCAATGTTTGTGATAAGAAAATTGAAATCCTACGATCGTTGTTCTGATAACAATCAGACTGATATATTACCTGTGGCTCGACCAGGGTACTCGTTAAAATAGAAGACTAAAAGAGTCAATGAAATAGTATAGGCCTACATAGTGCTGCAGGCATATATGTTAGAATTGAGACATGTGCCTGCACTATTGTGTTATTAGAGTAGGCCCTACAAATAAGAAGAAATAAGAAGAAATTGATGAAATACGATCTATTTTAAGACGGGACTTGCTGGTAGCTTAATTCTTCTATATTTTCCATACGCTCAGTCTATCGAAGTACCTATTTCATATTTCTAGCTGTTTCTGCTATTGCTTGTCTCAACGGGGCATGTAAGAATGACGCCAAGTGCACGCCACTTGCATCCACCTTCGAGTGTACCTGCCCGGCTGGCTTCAGGGGAACTACATGCGAAGAAGGTGCGTTTAATAACAACCTTTAATACGTATTTTGTTTTTTGAACTGTTCAATGTTCTGTCATGTGTGTGTGTTTGTGGTTTTTTGTGTTCTTTACTATTTCACACAAGGAAATTATGCAATTTGTGATATCATATCGCCTGTCCCAGTTTACAACCAATGGATTACAGATACATCTTTGAAATACATCAATCACAGCTTAAGTTATATGTGCCTAGCAGAACATACCTGTTCACCTTTGTATATTGATATCAATCTCCTTTGTATCACAGTGGATGACCCCTGCTCACCAAATCCATGTAAAAACGATGGGACGTGTAAAGAGATTACGACTGGACTCAAGTTCAGTTGCACGTGCACCACGAGTTGGGCTGGCGTGATCTGCAACGACGGTTAGTGCAACAGAGAATTAACAGAAAGCTAAATGTATTTATAGACCAAATCATACATAAAGTGCATTCCAGAATAGATTGATTATTCCTAGATTTTACCACGGATATAAGTCATTTTGATGATTGATTTTAAACCTACTCAGACTTTCTTTAAAACGCGCTTAAATTCTGTGGCCTAGCGTAAAATGTATTAAAGATTCCCACCTTCTTAGATGTAATGTTACACAATTATTCGTATATATATATACCTGTATCATATACATAAGCTATCATCAGAAAAATTTGCGTCATTATCACACTTGGAAATTTACCGCCCCCCCCCCCCCCCCCCCCTCCTCATAGATGTGAACGAGTGCCTCGGGAGTAACCCATGTGAAGGTGCCAAGAAGAGTTGTGTCAACATTGCCGGTTCGTACACATGCACCTGCCCCGATGGATTGGTGGAAGATTCTGATAAGAATTGCGTTGGTATGTACTATCATTGTTCTCGTTTTCCTGAAATTTTTCTTTACCAAAAACATGTTCTTTGTAAATTTGTAAATAAGTGTGAACACTTTTCGTATGGGGAATGATAATGGCCTATGTAAAAGTAAATGAGTATATCCTTTAATATACATTTACATACATAGCAATATAAAACAAGATGAGACAATAGGTTCTGGCGTTATTTACGGGATGAGGCAATAAGGACAATACTTCAACCTCATCGAGTTTTACATGATGTACGACCATGATATGTTGCTCTATACTTATCGTACACCCAGAACTCAGAATATACCTTACCATATATTGGCAAGGAAACTATGTCAAAGTGAATGTCAAAACTCCAACAACGTCTCAGTATAACCTTGTGGAGTACAAAATGTATACAGAATAGAAAATAGTGGCACGTTACCGTTAGAAATACGTCCATGGGTATATGATAAACTAATATATTTCCGTCCCAGATTTGATTTCATAATGTAGTAATATCTACTTACAGCTCCAGCTAGTTCTGCATGTAGTAAACAGTGCAGCAATGATGGCACATGTTTGATCAAAGATGGCCAGGACACCTGTGTATGCAAACAAGGCTATACGCTTGAGAATGGAGACTGTGCTGGTAAGTATATGATGTACCTTTGTTGACCTTAATTTTGTAATTGACGTTAAATAAGTGATTCGATCAGGTAGAAAATGCTCTTAACACACAGAGTCAGCAAAGTCATGTATGCGACAGAGTGAGATGAGATTGGTTGAATGCAAACCCACACGACAATATGTAGCCCTACCATTACTATTCGTGTGAGTTTTTACTTTGTTTACTTGTTGGGGCGGTATTTCCTTGCTGTATTTCATGACATTTGGTATGATCTCCATACGGGGTCTCACTGTTTCGTAATTAAGCGTAAATAGGAAGTTCCACGTCAATTCTCACACATTTGGGCACTTGTAGATAAATATTAAGGAACTATTTTGTATTAACCTCTTTTATGATATACAATGATTTCAAGGGGCGTCTTAAAAATATGCATCAACATAACACAACTTCCCAGTACACGTGCCCAATATCTATTATACAAATGCCAATCTGTGGCATTGGACAAAACAATCAGGCAATGATTTAGGCATTATAACAGAACGTTAATTTATTGTTCTTGAATTAGCCACATCCTTCAATGTTAGGTGGTTTAGGCCCGGCGTCCACCTACTACGATAGAATCGTAGACCTCCCGATATGGCACCGATACAAAATGTCAATATCGGTGCCATATCGGGAAGGTGCAAAATCGTAGACATATGTCTAGACAAGCCAATCCACCATGCGTTGTATGGGATTGGGGTTATTATCGGTGTCTAATAGCAGAAACGTGGTCAACTGCCCCGATATTAGGTGACCTTTCGACGCGATTTTGATTTTTTATCGGGAGGTGCATCATAGACCATATCGGTGCCATATCGTAGTAGGTGGACGCCGGGCCTTACCATCGAAAAGTAGACCTATGATAGTTACAATAACTACAGGTATTCTGATGCCCCCATCAACAAATATGATATTTTATTTGAAACAAAATATAGCATCTAAGATTATACACGATTGATATTTACTTTGAAATATTCTGAAGGTATGTGCTGGACGTCGGATACAATAACAGTCTGAAATAGAATAAGAACTATTCTCATATTGCCCATAGCATAGGGCCTGCAATCAGCCGGGAATAGATCCTCGAAGCAGATGAACATGATTATGTATGTTAATGTAGGTAGACGAGGCTTAGCAAGTAAGCACTCCTACACGCACCGCTTGCGACCACGGAATGATTATGTATGTTACTAACAGAATAACCAGCCATATAGATATATTTTATTCAAAAAGCGTAAGATGAGACGAGCCAGAGGTTTTTGATAAATCGTTGCCATTCCGATTTCCCTTTGTAAAACTGTTCTGATGTTTTTTCTCTATCTCTTTTAGAGATAAATGAGTGCGCTCTAGGTATTGACGACTGTGATCCGAGTGGCGAATGTGTTAATGGAGGTGGGACTTACACCTGTTCCTGTCCTAGCCCTCTCACACTGTCAGCGGACAAAAGGTTGTGCGAAGGTAGGTATTTCTTTTTGTTCAATCAAAAACGATTTCTTCAAGGCGGATTTCTTGGAAGCGTGTCCGACAGACTACAATAGATATGCTCAATCTGTATTGTGTGATAAATCGATTTCCATCTGATATTTTCCGTGACGCATACGTACGATATACGTACACAATAATCAATTGTTTTGTGGATGGCCGGCCGTTAACATCAAGCTGTTGGCGTAAGGGAATAGAGGGAAACTATGTTCCGGTGGGAATAAGTAAAAGTTACTCGGTAAGGCTTGGAAAAATTTCTGCCCAAGGCGTACCGAGTAACTTTGACTTATTTCCACCGGTGCGTGGTTTCCCTATTCCTATATAGGCCTACCTTCAATTGTCGGCTAATATCGATAAAAACCGAACGTCTCTGAACGTCAACCTGGGCAGTAAACGTCAACCTGAGCAGTAAACGTCAACCTGGGCAGTAAACGTCAACCTGGTCAGTAAATAAAAGTTATTCCACCCCCAGCAGCGTTAGGTAATCATATGTGGTTCGCTCATAGGTATAGGAATACATGAACGTATCGCGTCAGCAATGTGCTGTTTACGGCTGCCCAAACACAAAACCATTGTTTATTGTGTTTACCATTACCTCAACAAATGATATCACTGAAATTGAGCCACGAATGCAAATGCACGATATTGTCTTTTCGAGAAAAAACTTCTTGATCTTTGTGCCGTTATGTCAACAATGTCAGTAGAATTTCTGCATTGAATCATTAAAGTAATCGCCTTGACAACTAAATTCCTTTAAAGATTGGTTGGAATAATAAAATTGTGCTAATTTTATTTGGTGGCCTGTGTCACCGCTTTTATACCGTCCGTCCTGTAATAGCTTTAACTGAGTATTCTTTTGTGGGTGCTTTAGGTGTCGAGCAGTGGGGGGAATGGAGTGCGTGCAGTTTTACATGTGGAAACGCCGTTCGGTCTCGAACACGAAAGTGCAAAGGAGCCGTATGCGCCGACCTTAAGAAGTATGACGAGGAAAGCTGTCCTCGAACTGAATGCCCACGTAGGTTCATTCTTTAGAGGCATCTCCAGAGGCATACTATTGTTTTGAAACGATGTTCCCTGTCTGTAGTCTAATCTAACTTTCTATTGTGTAGTTGTGACTTCTGGTGATGTAGATTGTCCGAGATGGAAGTAGCATAGTCATGTATTACTCAACCGACAAATTCTCCAAGCAGAATCAGTCCCCTTGATAATGAGTGGGAGTGGGGGGAGAGACTGAAATTGAGTGAGGGTATATTAAACCTTTCAGGTAGCTGTGCAGTGCTACCCAGTAAATTATATCTCACAATAACCACCAGACAAGGTTCGACAATAGGGGCATTTCTATTTCTCGACCTTCTGTAAAATGTAATGGGTAGTTCCTTTCATACTCAAATATGTTAACCTTTAGGAAGTCCCTCTGAATGATATACATTTTCTTCAATTTACTTTGTTTTAGTAAGCGTCCTACAGCAAAGGTCTGCTGTTGTGATGGATATGCAATTTCCCTCATCAGATTATCCATTGACAACGGTGAGTACCATTACGCCATTCTTATTCACTACTGGGAGTTTGTAAAAACATCTCACAAAGCGATGGCGGTCTGCCTTGACAACGTCATCTTGTCGTGGTTATATCTTGTCGTGGTTACCGACTTCCAGTTGCAGACATCGGCAAGTGATCTTGTTGTTATCGATCGATTTCACATATTTGAGCTATCTAAACCTTATTACGTGAATGCATATAATAAACGCGTTATGGACCTCAGGGCCAAAACAGATGAAGAGACTATCCCAGCAGATCTTTTGTGGACTTGCGCATACTATTTGGTGCAATGGTGGTCAAATGACCCAATGCACAGAGGCAATTCAGACTTGCCAACAAGAAGACAGCAAAAAATCCTAGTAAAACTAGACCCACCAAAAACAGAAAAATATAGACAGTCATCCCTATATCTCGGTACTAGGGTATGGGGTCAATTACCTGCAAACATTCAAAAAGTCTAGATACCGCTTGCCAGTAGCAACCTTGTATGTCCTGTACGTCCTGTATATATACTATATGTCTTTGTTACCATATGACAATCTCGAGTGGATTTGTATGTCTTTTCTGAATAGAAAAAAAAAGAAATTCTCTGCTTCAACCCTGCTACTTCTTTCCATTATGACGTTGCTTAGCAACAGTTTCAAATGATTCTCTAATCGGATGTTCTGTCCTTACGCTCCACATATATATACTACTAAAGATGTGCTTGGAGAGTGACTGCTTTTGGTGCTTTGATCTCTGGGTCAGTGAGATCAAAGTGTGCAGGACTGACACAAGATTTCGCACCATAACTTGTTAGTTTACTAAACCTGAGCCGATAGGCGAGGTTAGTACTGGTTTAGTAAACTAGCTTGTTCTGCTCCTACATCTTGGTACACTAAACTAGTATATCCTAAATAGTGTTTGGCATAAGGGCATAAATGGTGAGTGTATATTATATAGATTTGATATATCTTCTACTCAAGGTATTCTGTATTTGACAACTCTGATCAATATAAGCTATTTTTCCATCAGTGAAATTCTAGAATGATGTTTACATAAAGCTTTATATATGAGCGGGAAACGTATGATACCTTTGAATTTCCACTCAGTGTTATTTTATTGTTGGTTCTATGCCGAATACTATGGCGAAATACCTTGTGATTTAGACTTGTGATCTTGCTTTCCTAGTAGTATCTCCACCACATAGAAAATATTCATTGATATGTTATAGCCACTCATATCCATGAAGAACAATTACATTGAAGGAGTACCTTATTTGTGATCTAAAATTAATATAGCATGTGCATCTAAATGCCAATAATTCTGCCTTATTGGTTGCAGCAAAATAAATGTATAATGACATATTATTTGTAATTGGTCATATTTTACCACAGGCGACGGTCCTCGAACCGCTCCTCAAAAAGATAATTGCAGACGCAGCAAATTCGCATTGCAACATAGATCTACTGAATCTGATGTCATGCTGCGGAGAGGGCAACAACTATAAACCCGACTTGTAAGTATCCTACTATATTTATACAGATTTAATTAGATATGTCCCTATGTTATTCTATATGCACCTCCTTTATACAGCTATATCAGTACATCTGAAGTTGTACCTCTTTGTTTTGTGGCAATAAAATGAAAATTTTCAAATAGTGCCCTACGATCAATATTGTCTTGAAGTGCATACTATCTATTTCTGTGACAAATGAGTTTTCCCCCAAGATACATAGGATGACATGGGACTATTTATGTATTTATCTACTTTAGAACTCACTCGTTATGTACACCCACTAGTTAGATAATGGTACAACAGAATTGCACCCCAGCTGGTGTGGCTTAAGAAATCATTCATTTTGAAAATATCCATTTTCTTGTGCATTTGTCGTCCCAGAAAACGCCTCTAGAGGTGTCGTAGCCGATGTCAAACTCATTTTTCATGCACGAAATCTAATTCAAATTCAAAGATATTTTCAACAGAGAATTCTTTTCATATTTGATACATGTATACCAAATTTCATCAATTGTAAGTGATTAAATCGTCTTTTGACAAATGTTCGACCAATTGCCCTGATTTGCAGGGACTGCACCACTTGGCCTGCTTGTCTCAGACATAACACTGCATCGCTCGATGTGTATTGGTCTGTATCAGCGTTTATATAGGAAATGTATAAGCATTGTATATCGTCCAGCCTCACTGACGACAAAATATTGAAGGGTCCCCTGCCTCGGATTAACCCCCCCCCCCCCCCCCCCCAACACACACACATTTCTTCATTCCATTATATAACGTATGACCCTACTTTCTTAACTTTCTGGATTACAGGACATTTCCCACTGGTCACAACCTTGTTACGACATCAGACGTTATATTGAATGGACCTGGGTATCCAACGATCAAAACAGGGACGACTGACGTTGTAGAGATCATGGTCATAGTAACATATACGTCAAACAACGACCTATGCTCCAACTCGTTCCTACAAGCCCGGCGTCGGAAACGTCAGGCGGACAGCAGTACCGCCCTCAACAGTGCAGTTTTACAATCCATCATATCGGACCCAACGACGTAAGTACTACACTGGCAACCAGAGCTACACAAATATATCGTAGAAGGGGGTTGGTTGCCAAACTACGTAAGTACTTGTCTTCCGTTTTGGCAGGTATGGAGATATCTTTAGTTGGGAAAATTTGCTTATAATTTCAACAGGTTTAGTAAAAGTTAACTGTGGATTGTATTTGTTGGAATCTGTTAATGGTTATCAGTTAACTACATAACCGTAACCACATAAGGTTCAGTTTTGTCAAACACAACCTTGGTTTGTGCCGGTGGAAACCCGGCTCCATTAAAGAATAAGTGTCCGTAGCGCCCCTCATTACTTTGGTATCTTCTCCGTTTATATCTTATTTGACATTTTTATATTTCTAACAAACTGGGAAACTTTCCTTTTGTAACTGGATATCCTTGACCCCCCCCCCTCCCTACCCACGAATTTTTTTCTCAAAGCATATAAAAATAACCTTGTATCCCATGTCTTTATATTATAGATCCCAAAGTGCAGCCCAGTCGTTTGCAACTAACGGAGAAGCATTATTAGGAGCGCCTGTAGCGGTGGTAATTGCAGATGTTCAGACGGCTAGTTCATTGGTCACACCGACAGTACAAGCGACAGAAGCATCAGCCGGAGAGAGGGACGTACGTATCATTCCTGACGCGAATACTATCGTAAAACTGGATGAGGTTTAATCTTGTCCACCGTATTCCACGACTGGAGTTTGGCAAAGTGACTTCATGAGGCGAAGCCGAGTGAAGTCCGGAGCCAAAACTTCAGGAGTGGAATGCGGTGGCCAAGATTAAAACGAATCAGGTTTTGATTTTATCCTACCCTTTCTCCTCTATTTTGGAATATTACGTGATAACAATGCTGTATGCCACTAGTGGCATATAAAACTCCGTATGCCAGTCAGCGTGGCATACGGAAACCCAATGTTAAGCCTATGGGATTTTATATTAGGGGTAGGATAAATGTACTGAATGTCAGAGTGTCCCAAAGGGAACACATACATGTACTTCTTTCAGTGGCCAATGCTCCCATAGAATTTGCAAAAATAAAAGGGAGATTAATCAACTGCCTTTCTCCAATGAAAATACGAACATTCTTTCGCATAAGCCTCGCGGGCTGATCAATGTGGAAATATGGAATTAACAATTTCCTCTCAAAAGTAGTATAACAAGTAGCAAAATATCTGAACAAATATTGAGTTGTACAATTACAAAATTTCATCACCAATGTCGCTTAGTGGTACATACCCGTGAGTTAACTATGGTGTCATCCAATTCCGTTATTAGAGCGTGCTTGCATGCACTAAATACATCATCTAGAGGTTAGAGGGGTCCATATAGACTTTCAGGGTACTGCATACATACTATCCCTTCACTATCTGTGTGCTATTCATTGTGATATTGAGAACAGAGCAGGGAGCCAGTGTCTCAGGGGCATGCCCAGCTGACCATGACCAATCTCTCAAGACCAAAATACCTCAATACCCACTGGTGCTTGATATGTTTGGATCCTAGATAGGCGATTGCAGAAATGGCAAGTTGACTGGGTGAAACTGGGTTACAAAACACTATCCATAGGCTGAGTTTAACTCAAACTGTTAATTGTTATTCGTATATAATTGCACGCTCATTCATCAATGATGAACATAATATTTGCCCCTAGTTTTGACATATAGCTGCCTACATATTTGAGAATGTCTTTAGCTCTACATAGAGGATCTAAAACAAACAAGATAGCAGCGCCTTTAGCCTTGCTACAAATGTTTGTATACCTTACAGAAGTACTCCATATTTGGCTTAATTGTCAATGTTTTTGTACTTACGTAAGTAAATCGGCACTACATTTACATAATGCGATGTCTAATATACACATATATATATATATATATATATATATATATATATATATATATATATATATATATAAAAATGTTAATTTATCTATTACATTGTATGTGGGTGTGTATGTATAATGCACTGCCCGACCATATATATACATACGCAGGGTAGTTTTAGATAGATCTACATACATGTATATGATGATGAAATGTTGTTTTCAAACATCAACAATTTTATTCAGATGGCCTATATGTTGGGTTTCAGGGTGGAGTTGCCTGGTGGATAATATTCTTGGCTGTTCTCGGTGCCCTACTTCTTCTCACTGTTGTCATCGTCATCATCATCTGCGCTGTAAAAGGGTAGGTATTAAAACACATGTATCATCCAACACCACCAGATAGTGAGTCTATCAGTGTAAATATGGAACAAGACTTATTGACATCAATGGTAAAAGTGGAAATGGCATAACTTGGACTTATATCATTCATTTGCATATGTGTTCTTCGAATTTCTTTTATCATAATTTATAACATAAAGCTCAATTAAATAACTCCCTAACTGGAGAGTATGATTACATGCTATAAGTCCAGGCATTTCTCAACAGGAGTGAGCTTATCACGAAATGACGGCAGATCTCTCATGGAAACTGCTCCAACGTTCATATAAGCAAAACGAAAATTTTGCTTTATAAATGGGATTAATTGCATTGCCCGTGTGTTATGAATAATGATAACACGCAATACCATTCTTTTAGTGTTTATCGATAGTGTTTATCGGCTACCCATTGAGTTGAACCCCCGCCTCCCTCCTCCCCTTCCATGATATCATATCCACAACTGCATCTATTTAGGGAATCTATTTTGCGGTGATTTATGACCGCCAAAACGCATTTCACTCGTTATTAAAAATTGGATGTGGGCTACTTGAAATTCACTGGGTTCCAACAAATCCTTCCGAAATTGCATATCTATCTACATCTATACCCATACAATAAATAAATAACATAAGCACTGCTTATTGGTTGTCTATTTCTAAGCTGGCTAAAATTATTTCCACGTGACCTGTCTGTTGTAGTGGATCGGCCATACACGCTTCACAGGAGAACCTCCAGGCAGGGGCGGCGGATGAGGATGACGCCCACTCCGAGGCCGGGCGTGCCGGGGGCTCAGCAGTATCGGTGCGGGCACCAGTTGACCGTGAGACACCACGGTCTGCAGATTACAGACCTAGCAGCCGGCAGAGCGCCCGAGCCTGGGAGGGTCAGCCACTACAGGCATCAGGATCCGGTGATGGTGCGTTCATCTCGAGTGATTTCTCTGTATAATCTTATACGACTTTTTACTATGTACTACATCCTTAATGCAATGAATACTCATTCCAATGTCTGCCTAACTGGCATGAATTATGAAGAACATTGTATACATTGTATAGGTATTGCGGTCCGCGAGGTACCAAGAAATATGTACTTATCTAAGTATCATATGCATGTTATTAATGACTGGCACGAACTCGTAGGTTTCTGTGGAGGTGAAAATTTCAATAGGACTTTTTCAGAGTGATTTTATACGTATGGAGACTATGAACGGGGTCAGGTCATATCAAACAATGTATTGAGTATCCTTTTAAGTGTACATATTATATTTTATTAGATATAGTTTAGACAAATCCACATTGTCATTAGTACTATGACATGGTAGGAGGCGAACGTATGGTCTGAGCTCCGGGTAATTATGAAGAAAAAAGGAGAACAATATTTTGAATGAATCGTTCGCACATGTATTAACATCAATATTGGAGTTCGCATCTCAGCATACTAGGTCTCTTGTATATCAAAACGTGAAAATGAGGAGGACCGGATGGGTGTGTGTGTCAAAAATGGCCAAAGATTGCATGACTTCATTTATGGGCAGCCCTTCATTTTAGGCCTATTCATAATTTCAATTAGAATCTATGGTGAGCTATAGGTGGGAATATCTGTATCCGTGTATATACGCACAGTTCTATAATTATCATGGTGAAATAATGGTAAATTGTAAGTCCTCACCACAAATCTAGTGAACCCTGTGTGTTGCAGCCCCGGGCGCGAGCGAGGAGCCTGAGGAGCGGCCAGGTAGTCGGGCGAGCACGGCCTGGATGACCGCGGGGACGTCGGATCCCCGCCCCGAACCCGCCCAGGAGGACCCCGTGCCCCGCCCTGTGACCGGCAGCGGCGCCCGGAGAGTGACCAAACCGCCGGCCGAGATGAAGGTCAAGGAAGCCGAGGAGGAGCGTCACCTCATGACCTCGCCACCAGGTGAGCAGCTCGGTGAAGAGTAATCTCAGAAATATTCACCGAGAACAGAAGTATTTAACTAGGATTTTCACTGTGTTGCATGGTCAGCCTGTATTCTTAATAACGAATTTGCTTGAAAGACCCAGGAGTCATACATGCTGATGTGTAATGATCACTAGAAATATGACGCTCAGTATGAATACAATCTTCCCATTCTCTGATGTTTCATATGTAGTCATTCATTAGGTAAAGCTTTAATAACTTTTCGCATGGCGTCATATGGTATATGGCTAACGAATTCACCTCCTTTAGAACCCACAGCATGGAGTCATTCAGTAATTGACTTAACCCTTTAACGGCCGCACGCCTCACACGGGCGGGAAAGCATAGGCAGCGCCACCATCGACGTTCGCCTATACTAGAGGCAGGAAGACGTTACATAGTGAACGTGTGAATGGCAGGCGTGTTTTGCCATGATTTTTGCCATTTTCTCCACAAATTGATGATTTATTCAATTCATTTCTCCATATTTCTTAATAATATTGAACCCCTTAAATACATTAATGATTTTGATAACCTGAAGGAATTTTGTGAATTCATCTTATATATTTTGAAAAAAATGATTCGAAAAAAAACCCACAAAAAGATGCCTTAATGCATCTTCCTGCCGTACAGTGGTAATGCCTTAAGGCATCTTCCTGCCGTACAGTGGTAATGCCTTAAGGCATCCTCCTGCCGTACAGCGGTAATGCCTTAAGGTATCCTCCTTCTGTGAAAGGGTTAAGAACCATTCCCAGTTAACGACCTTAGATATGAAACTATTTGAGAGATGCATCATAATTGCTTACCTATTGGTATTTAAGGAACTGCTGAGTACGATGGTGATGACCCTGAAACCCGCGGTGCTATATCCGACAACTCCCAGGCCTCTCTGAGGGAGCACCCATACATCAGGGACGAAGAGGAGAATCTGATCACTCACGCTTCAGTCAAGCATCCCGTCACCCACCGCAAGCCTATCCACCCGAAACCGATGAAGCTTAACGCTACTGCTCGAGTCGACACGTGGAGAACCCGGCCTGAGAATCAGGAGGATCTAGACCGCATCTAACTACCTATGAATGCTGATTGAAAATGGACATAATTACAGGAGACCTATTTTCAATTCAGTATTGGATAACAGGCATTGGTCGACTTGAATCAGAAATGCCGAACATATAAAAATATCTACCTTTTGGTGATAAGAATGTACTTTTAATTATTTACTGGATCCCCTGATAGCAGTAAACCACTATTTTGAATCAGCTACTTCTTGTGTTGGATATTTGATGACATAATAAAGTGAAGTCACATGACTTTTGAATGTAGAGAAATTAGGTTGAATTATAGTGGAATTTTAAACATAGGTGATGCTTATCTTTCTTTTTTTGCTATCAACATATAGCTAATGTTTTAACTATATCCCGACTATATCCCGGTGATGGCAGGGGTTTAACATGTACTATTGTTTACGATTGTATGCATTGAATCAATCACAGATCCAATTAGGTTTATAGGGATCAAGTAAAAAAAACAATACCCAGTGACGGATCTTGAGGTAGTGCGGGCGTGCGCACCTCCTTTTTAGGTCTGGAATATAGGTTAATATAGTGACCTCAGGTATCTCCACCAATAACCCGCATCGTTTATGGTTCCCAATGATGGTGTGCCTCCTCCCGTTTGTTCCCCTCCTGGTGCCCCCCCCCCCCCTCCCCCCACCCTAACCTGAACCAACCCTTGATACCTCGAAAAACATATCAAAGACGAATGTGAACAATATTACACGCTCAACAGTATATTGGTTTTACATCAAATAACACACAAATAACAACACGCTGTGTACTTTTGAATTCAAGAATCTATTGTGAGTATGGTATATATGATGGTGTATTGCAATTTGTTCTCCAAATTCCCTAGCGTGCAGGTGGGTTGAATGTTCGGGACGTTAGTAGTATAAGAAATGGGGAATTGAGGGGATAAGGGGGGACTACCCCTCCCCCCTCCGCACCTTTCATGGAGGGGTAATAAGAGATGATGTTTTTTCCAAGTTGTTAATGCTCTACGAACGATATCATTCTCATTAAGATAACCAATTAAGACTTTGTCTTTTTACGGTTTTGAAGTTTACCAGTTCAGAGTTACTGTAACAGAGGCCACAGATTGTGCTTTTTGTGCAGAATTATATTCTCCATGTGTAGTGGCCCTTCCTGAGTACATGAGTTGTCATCAAAGGTAAACATTTTCAGAGGGATATCTCCAGAACCAACTAACTGACTATATATCTTTAAATCCGTCTATTTTCATGTATTAGCCTCGTGGGGTAGTTACAGCGGTCGTTTAGCATGGTACCATACAGCATGTCATGTCATTTCAGTTTGGTCATGATGACTACATGCTTTGTTCAGTCCTGCTATCCCCCTCTGCACTTGTGTTATGGGATTTCATTATAAGCAAGGTCATATTCATATTCAAAGAAACCCGTCAAGAAGGTGGATGTACCAGGAAACAACTTTAAACAAAAATTAGTAACTTGGACATGATCAGACATACAATCTAGCTGAGGGTGACATTGGATGTTTAGATATGTATTCATTATCTAACTTTTTTATTGGTATGGATTGTTAATAAGTATGTAATGGGAACGCTGAATCCATCCATGGCAGCTGTGATATACATTATATAGGAAGCTTATGTGATACCAAAAATAAATCCAAGGATCTGGATATATAATGTGCGTGGATTTGTGTGATTTGATATATCTATGATCTATCTACCTAGATGTACATTCTCTGCAAGCTCTACTGGGAATACTTTACTCGATACTTTTACTTTAGAGGTTATTTCGAATATAGAGATATGACTATATAAATATTTCGATTATAAGGGTAAATGTATATGAAATGAAACCCAAATAATGGCAACGTTGCACTATGGTAAGGATGTCTACAGCGATTTCTCTAGACTACGTCACGTTTATAAGTACAAATATAGAATGACCGCTTTTACGTTGTTGATACGTATGTTTGGTCATGCTATCAACTGATGTTTTTCACGGAGTGCGCAATATCATTTGATATTTTGAGGGAAGGTAAGCTACCGCTTAATATGGTAGTCGCAATATACGGAACAAATACATGTACGAGTCATTATGTACTGAGACACACCTACAGGGAACAGAGTTCCCTGTAGTTCCCTGTATATCTGTGGTCCTAGTTAATTGTACTCAGGAGAACATCCCCTCTGATATGCATTTAATCCTTTCAGTCACGATAATGACAATGTACATTGTGGCTGTGCCCAGGTGATCAATTAATACAGGTGAGGATTGTCACTCTCCTGCCAAACATTTCTCGTAGTCATTTGCATGTAGTGCGGGCTTCTAGCAGGTCAAAATATGCGATGGGCATGTGCATGTGCGAAATTTCCGCACTTCAGAACGAGGCGAGTACTGCTAGAGTGAAGCCAACACTGCAGCAAGTGCCTAATGCCATAATAATGGAAATATTAATTGTTCTTCTGTCATAAATACATGGCTGAATTTTACTATCAAAACATTGTTAGAAAGCTGTAACTAAGGCCTATCTGTTGGTAGGATATTTCTGTGTTATGCCTATGATTTCCTCTCATAGATTGAACATCAGAATTGTTTAGGTGAAAAAAATAAACATCCTACCTTCTTAGGAATTTCAAGATGATTAAAATGATACCGATTTTACCAGGTTGTGATAGATATTGCCTGAGGTACTGGACTAATAATGCATGGACCATAAACTGGCAACTCTCTATGTACAAATTGAACACTCTCCTAGCAGATCTTTCGCGGCGCTAGCGCTTACTAATCTCTGCCTCAACCCAACGCTGGTTCCCTGGGTTTCCACTAAGAACATGGGCAACCAGCTAAGATTTCAGATTCAAAACAGGGTAACTGTCAAAAGTTATGAAACTCAAGCAACACATATATTATGAGTTGTGAAATACGGGAATTGTTAAATGAACTATACAGATATTAAAGCTGTTCCCTTTTCAGCTTTAAACCACTTTATAATATGAATCTAAGGTTGATTAGACTGTCCCTTCGACTGTCAAAACAAAACCCTGCAACACATGAGGTGCCTTCCACTGAAGAAAGTAATCCCAGAGACTGCGTCTAGTTTGAAATAACAGATAAAAGAAATGAGTGAAAATCATTAACAATATAAATATGTGTATCTCTATGTACAAGTAAAATAAAAAATACTGCCCAAACCATGACATATTTAGGATATTTGAAAAAACTGGCGGATGGGACAGATTCTGTCCCAAACAGGCAGGTTGGTGCAGAGATACAAGCGGCCGCAGGAAGTAGAGCGCTGGATTTCTGCTTGGAGAGTGCAAATTGAAGCCACTCTGACATGACATGTACACAACAATTATATGGACTATGTTTTCACCTACTAAACCCCTATCAAATTAAGAAATGTGTACAGAGAATATTTCTATTTATTTCTTGTACCCTAATAATTTCATGATTCCACAGAAAATCACGTTTTTAGAGCTCATCTGGACTATTTCTCATCTGCCATAATGCTCCATTACCTCAGGAAATATCTACCACAACCTGGCAATATAGGTATCGTTTTAATCGTCTTGAAGTGCTCAAGATGATAGGATGTTTATTTCTATAGGTTATCGCGATAGATTCTTTATTAAATCACTGTGAAGACAGGAAGGTAACATGTTTTAGTGATTTTACCTAAAACAATGCAGATGTTCAATCTATGACAGGAAATCTTATCCATAATACAGGTATAGCATATATATATCCCAACAGATAGGCACAAGTCTCAGCCTTCTAACAATATATTGTTTATAAAAATCGGCCGATTAGTTATGACGTGAGAGCGATTTCCATCTTTCAACTTTGAAAAACACTAGTTTTTCATCATTACTCAGGACTGTATGGAGGGTGCTTGCCTCGTTTTCGATTGACGTACTTAGGCGGCCATTACAAGATGGCGCTAGTGTGCAAGTCTACAATAGATTTGTCAAAATATTATGAAGGCTTAGGTAACGTTTGATCATTGTTTAAATATTATATTGATCTGCGGATGAAGAAGATTGTACCCTACCTAAGTTCTATACATGTGCTCTCGGTAAACGTACCGGATTTTCCAACCTCACTGCTGTGTAATTTGTTATTGACTAGACTCAATAAATGCATCTAGATCGAGAAATACCGGCAAGTCCAAGTAATATGTCAACCCACTTCACCAAGTAGACGTTCACCGAACCTCTCCAAAATAATAGCCAACTATAATTAGATTTCCCTGAAAATTGTAAATTCTTCCCATTGACTTAACATTAGGAATTCATATCCAACGCCCATGGAGTGTCTAGAAAAAAACTCAATGAGGGATTATGTCACAAAGTATAGCCCATTAGTCCATGCGAAGGGTCAGATAAATTCAGAAACGTTTTCAAGTTTACTGTCAGAGGTCATTTCATCTTGGTTTCTAACGCTACTGCTATGGGGGAAATTACCGGCGTGAGATAATTAGAAGGAAACTCACGAGATGGAAATAATTTGTTCTGTACTCCATCGAGTCTGACTGCTGAAAAATTCACGAAGTGAAGTTCAGTGAATAAGATAGTGGTCAAATGAGGTGGAGTGCAAAACAAGATATTATCTCTTCCCCATGTCAGCGGCATTATTAAGGCACACTCACATTGCAGGCCAGCCAAACCACTATAAATCAGTATACTTTGACTACAGTCACCACAGCACCATCTGGAGTATTATTTTCATCACGCAGATGCATTCACAGAAAATGATTATGTCACTTCGGTTTAAAAATAATTATTTTTTCATAATTTCAGAAATGATTTGAGGTAGTACATTTGTCTAGCATATAAAACAACTACAGAATAAGACCCAAAGGAAGAGTAGCGAATTCCAAGACCACAATTTGAAGGTAATTGGACAATTAATTTTAATACTTATATACCTGAAACATTACGCAGGGATATCTTTACCTAACAGCAACCATGTTTGAATGATTATAGTTAGGAGCAATGTGGGGTTTCAATTCAATGTTAGCATTCTAACAATCTAGCCTGTCTTCAACCAACCAGAATGAGCATTGATGGGAATTAATACACTGCAATATAAAGATAAGTTTTTAGGATATTTCTGGATGATAGTTTCTATAGTGTGGTCTTGGCCCAAAACTGCAGTGACTAAGTAGGGACTAACAAGGTGTTCTTTCAATGACTGAAGGTTTCCTGGAAATAAAAAAAAGTCAGGTCTCAATGTTATCTATAGATGAAAATTGAACATTTTGATAATCAATCAGGATATGTATGTTTCATCTTATATGATATGTCTTGTGTTTCAATTATTTCATATTAGCTTAGCTAATTGAAAATCAAACGATTAAAATGAAGTTTAATTATAAACGACCCACGAAACCTTGAGGTTGCGATGTGTCTGGGCTTAGAAGCTTGTCACAGGCGGTGTATAATCAGGATAAGTCATCGTTCAAGAACAACCATTATCCAAACACTGGGTTGGGTATGGCACTTTAAATAGTGACAGGGAGGCCCCAGACACCACTTGACCCAAAGGTTTTGTGGGTTGATTATAATTAAACTTCATTTTAATCGTTTGATTTTCAATCAAACCCTTTAGAGGTCATGGTGGTGTCAGAGCTATTTCAGCTCACTCAATAATTAATTGGTTCTTATCAAAGTAGATCCAATATTGGTATTACTAAGCCTATTATCCCAACATAAATCTTTTCAAGTTTGAAGATTTTAAACATCCTTTTTTACTGTCAGATCTACCTAGAGTTGCATAATTGAAATCAATGAAGACTCATATATTCAAATTGATAACTCTTTATTCTTGTTTAATAAATAAAACATTCATTCAGATCAAAGAATGTTTGGAATAAAGTTTGTAACCTTGTTTGCCTTCTCAATTTCCCTGTTGTAGAACCTTGAGAAGGTAGTCTCCTTTGCCCAACTGGCAGACTTAAGTATCTCAGAGATCGGCACCTTGGCCTGCACTCCGTGATGCATGTCGACATGAATACAGAGTATTCCGACCTTTAATATCAGCTCCATGCGGTACACTTCGTATTATTCGGGATATGGTATCCACTGATCAATACTCTGTGTGGAGGTTCCTTGATCATACAAACTACAAAAGGTCTAACCACAAGTGGCCTAACATCCTCAGAGTATCTCTTTAAATGAGTGAAAACACAAAGCTTTTCATTATGAAACTTAACAAACTTTGAATGAAGCAGGTTTACCCCTGGGTCTTCATCTTGGTTGAAAACGTAATCGAACAAGAAGCATCTTCCCATATCATGTCAGTGGTTTTTAGACAAAACAAAGTCTGCAATCTTTGACCTGTTGCAAGCAAAAACAAAATACAAAATCTCTTTGTCAATCTTTCCAAACTTAAATCCTTTGTATTTCCCCACTTTTCTACATATGCGAGTACTATACTGGTGTCCCAAGTGCAAGCATACTTTGGCTAAGAAGGCTTTAAGTTATCTAAACCTTTCAGAAATCTTGCTACAATTGGGTGTTCTCCAACTGGCGCACCTCCTATAAGAACAAAAGAAGATAAACATGACCTGGCGGCATTCACAAATCCATGACTCAACCCTTCATTTACCAGCGACTGTAGAAAGAGAAGACATTGGTGTAGTGTTGGTTTAAGAAGCATTCTTCTATCTGATCCAACAAATCGTACTCAATGACAATGAAGCGGTAAGTGTACTCCATGTTTCCTGAGGTAGTCCTAATAGTTTCCAAAGATCACTTATACTTTTACAAGTAAAAGGGTACATTTCCACCTCTACAAAAATTTCTTGTTGCTGTCCTGGGGCCACATCAGTGTACCCTCCCTCATTGGCAACTGTATCATCTCTTTCGCTGACCACACTCTCAGTATCATCCCATACCATGGCTGTGATCTCCACATTGGGACCACTAGTATTCCAGTGGCCTTCTCATCCAAGATCTTCCTCACTGTCCTGCTGATGAGAGAAAACGGTGTAAAGAACAAGCCATTAATATCTTTCCAGTTCATAGTAAACACATCTTCACCTAAAGCATCATGGTCATATGTAAAAAATATATACTCCTGGCATTGATTATTAAATATGTCCACTGTAGGCATAACCCATTTGGCGACAAATGCCTTACTACCTCTGGACCTAACATCCATTCCGCTGATGTCTCAAGTTCCCAAGATGCTCTGTCAGCCTCTATATTCAATTCCGTAGGACAGTACTGAACTACCAAAGATATACTATGTCACCAACAGAAGCTTATGACTCATTCTGACTCCTCATTTCAATCAACAGATCTAGCTGATCCTCCTTTGGTAATACATATCAGTAGTGTTGTCTACATATAGTAACACATGTTTGTTTGTCAACCTTTTCCTAAAATGCTGTAATGCTAAATAGACTATCCTAATTTCAAGTACATTTATATGTGGTTCAGGACACCTCAGATCCTATCCCAGGCCTCCCCATATTCTAGCACCGCCCCTTCCAGATAGCATCCCAAACCTGTTGCTGATGCCGTTGCTATTTTGAGCTTATGGAAGAATTTCCATCCATTCTCTCAGGTTGTCCTTTATTTTCAGCATTAGGAGTAGCTTAATCAATCCATTAAAGTATTATATTACTAAAGATACCGACAGGGGTCTAGGTGGCCAACTCTCATACCCCCGTGGGGACACCTGTGGTCGACATCGGCAACTGTTTCTCTCCCACACTCTAGTCAGCCATTGCTACCTGCCCCTCAAACGACACAATACGCTCAAATTTTAGTTTTTCATTATTACTTTATGTACAATAAAGTTCCAGCTGCCTTCATGCTTGATTGCCTCCTGAGTATTTCAATGGCATATACTTATTGTGTTCTATTAATTAATATATTCTCATTTGTGCCTCATAATTGCCTTAAAAAACAGTTAACCTATCATTCTTGAATCAGATCAGCTTCTTTTCCATCAACCTAGCCCTATCATTTCCGGGTGCCGTAGCCATCAACTTCCTACTAGAGTAGCATAGTCCCTGATTCTCATCTTTCTCCTTCTGATCACCTTCAGGATTAATTCCAACAATTTTTTCACTTTCTTCTCAGGCAACACAACTTTCTGTACAACTGAATCAATCATGAACACTAAGTACTCCAGTTCCTGTCCTGGTTCCAATTTCGATTTTTCACAATCTATTTCAAATCCCAGGAAAGTCAAAGTATTAATAAGTACCTGCATGGCCTTCTGTACTTCCACTATCGTTTTCCCAAATACCAGTGTATCATCTATATAGAAAAACATTTGTACCTTGTGCACCTCAGTAAGATATCCAACTATGGCCTTCATGATTCTTGTAAACACCCTGGGTCCTGGGCTGGGTCCATTGGGTAGACAAGTATATCTATATCTCTTTACCTCAAACTGGAAATGTAACACATCCCTATCTCTTTTCTTAACACTCACTAAATGGTATGCTTGCGTAAGGTCGACACTCACTAACCAGGCTTCTTTTGGCAACAAATCTACTACCCTCTCTAGGTGATCCATCTTAAAATGTTTGTATTCAGCAAACTGATTGGGATAAGAAAGATTTAGCATTGGTCGAAACTCTCCTGAAGATATGTCCCTCAGAAATAGATGGGATACATGGGCTCTATCTGTATCTACCACTGGCTCTATTATCCCTTGTTCCAACATCTTGTCAATTTGACCTGCCAAAATCAGATTTTTAGTTACATCCACATTTTTTTAATCAGGAATAGGTGGCAGGTCGGGTATCTGGTCTAAATTGATTATTAACCCCTTGACCTGGTTTAGCACCCAGCTGTCACTCGTGACCGTGACCCAGTTTTGGGCCCGTCTAGCAACCCCTCCAGCCTTATAGCCTTGCGTAATTCCAGACACAGTAAACAGTTCAACATCATACTCACTCACATCCCTCTTTACAGATTTCTGTTTTCCATGGAGTAAAAAGATCATCAGGATCCATGGAAACCTCAAAAGCATCCTCCTGGATTGTAATGAGTCCATTTCCAAGCCTGCCAGGGCTCCAAACAGTGAGTCCCCAGCATTGCCCCATTGGATAGCATATTGCCTACTCTACTCCATGACTCCGAGTAAACTCTGTCTGAGCACTCACCCCGATCCCAGGTCGAAAGGTCACCCGGTTACCAATCAGCCGAGACCAACGGTAGTAATTGCGCAATAACCCGAGTGGAAGAACGACCACAAAAGCTGATGATCGGTGATTGAATAACGCAATACCCCCTTCAAAATGGGTAAAAAATAAATTTGTTTTTAAATAACCACAAAACATGGTTAATCACAGTAGGCCCTGGTTCCAGCCAGAAATGCCCTAAACTTTCGGACTCTAGAGTTCCAGCTCAGTCCTACTTACCTAAAAGATACCTCCGATAATTTCAAAGGCCAGAATTCGCCAGAATTATAATAACACCACTCCTCGGATGAAGCAGACTAATAGGTCTACTGCCTCCGAGCTGCGAGGGAGAACTGATTATACACCGCCTGCGACGAACTTCGAAGCCCCGTCTAACTTCCGGGATTCTTCATCAAAATATTCAAAAAAGAAAATGATAACATGAATGAGGGGCTTCAAGAGTACTGCAATCTCCAACCACAATAGCCTGTAGTGTGATACTACAGCCATGACAAAAGATCTACTGGAAGAATGATTCACTCTTCCAGCAAGGATTCTGATTTTGGTAGTAGGAAGATCAGTTAGGAGAGTGCAAGTCAAGGTGTTGCAGATCAGACTCCACCAGAGCCTACGTTAGTGTATTCTGGTTGCCAGAGTACTACAAGCTGAATACGAACATGCAGATCAAAATTATGGTAATGTTGTACAGTACAGGGCATTGACGAATTTCGCAAGGAAGACATTTCCAACTTCAATCTCTATTATCTTTTTTTTTGTAAATTTATATTAATTTATATCATATAATTTATATTTATTTGCTTATTTATGTGTTATTGATAAACCTTTTAACCTAATAACCATCGTTTCCTTCATTTATGTAGGTATTCTCTATTGTATAACCAATGACTGAAAACCCCGCTTAAGGGGACACCCCGCTTAAGGGGTCACTTGGCCCGGAACGGAGGGTGTCCCCTTAAGAGGGGTTTTACTGTATATATAACTCACCTTTCAACTAATCATTAGATAAAAATCTTGTATATGATTAGAAACAGAAAAAGGTGGCAGAAAAAGCTACATTCTACTCAGTGGAATATGACTGTCTGTATTCTATTCAGTAGGCATCAGTAGGCTATATCGGTTTAGTATAGAGACTCTGTATTAGGTAAATGGATTGCTGTCTACACTGAGGAAGACATGTGAATATCTTCTGGGAGGCCCAGTCATGAATGGCAACAACTGCGTAGGTAGCATTTTCAGGAAGTCATCAAGCCTTTATTTTTCCTTTTGCATTTAATAGCCTTTCTACAAAGTAGCCATCAGGGCTATTGTATGGGTTTTCACATGAATTATC
This sequence comes from Alentia gelatinosa, assembly GCA_950022655.1. NCBI lineage: Eukaryota > Metazoa > Annelida > Polychaeta > Phyllodocida > Polynoidae > Alentia > Alentia gelatinosa. The sequence goes on from OX465581.1 coordinate 75,188,759, forward strand.
CGCTGAGATAATATAAAGTACTTTGACCTCAGGCTAGTTAGAAATTAGTTTCTGTAACATCCAGTAGGGGGAACGTCGTTCCTGCTTCGTCCGTTCAGAACAGTTGCCTGCTTTACCAGTTTGAGAGCCCTGGTGGCTCTTGGACGTACTAAAGTCTAGTTCTCGCTGACAAGACTTCACGCTACCTTGTGTTCAGGAAGAAAACAACAGGAAATAGCAGCAGTCCTCTATATATTACCACGGATAAGTCCGTGATATTACTCAATATCATAAAATAGCTTTTAATGAATTGACACTAGGATGACAAGCAAATAGACAACGTCAAGTATATCGTTTCAATATTTATTGCACTTTTAACATTCGTTTCAGTTAAGTCATTCATTAATATTGCCTTAAAAGACAACTGAAAACAAACAAATTTAAGTGTTTGCCGATTTATCTTCACCATGGATATCTATTGCGTCCGGAAGATATATTTTGTACAAACAAATTTTTCAGACAGTAACGAATATTTGCCTTGCACCCCAACCCTAAAGATCATTTGTGCTGAGCATGGTCATACAAGTATTCATTGAGCAAATGTTTCAAAACTTATCAAATACTCTCCATAGTGATACGTAAACTAAAGCACCATCTATATCGTACTTTACAGGACGTTATACTACAGTTTATCTCATGGCTAAATGACAATTCCTTTTAACTCTCAGAAACTTTGTTTGAATGCGGTATTTAACGTATATGTCGATGAAGAATTACGGGTTCCAAAACTTGTCATTCTCCCAGCTGTGAAGAATATCAAAACAATTTTCGGTTAGAATCCTGGCAAATGTCAAAGTTATACTTAGGAACTGAAAATCATAACAGATCCATACAAGAGAATATAGACAAAGTTAAAGCTTACTTTTTCCACGATTCCTCTCAGTGACTAATGTAGTCAATCATATATACAACAGTGAGGATTGCATTATTTCCCCTTAACACATGTACATGTAAACATAGTAAATTCTTTTTACTCGATATATATATTCCTGTAACACTGATCTTGATGGATCCTGTATTTGATTGTAAATTAGTCATACATAGGTAAGTGTTTAGTCCCAGTCTTCGTCGGCAGCGGCATTGCTTGAGGTGTCCGGGGCCGCGGGTGGCGGGGGAATCATGGAGGAGATCTTGTCCATGGCCGACCCGCCGCCGGTCTGCTTGGTGCCGGAGACCCCGATCCTCCTTTTCCTCAACTTGCCCATCAGGTCGCTCATCAAATCCCCGCCTCCTCCTCCGCCTGTACTCTTCTGCTCCTGGATCTTCTTCTTGGACTCTATGCGCTTCTCCTTGGCACTCCTCAGTTTGGCCTTGCCGCCCGCATTCCTGATGGACGCCAGCAGACTCGACCGGTCGTCGGCCATCGGGACGGGCGCGCTGGATGGTGCCGGCGCAGCGTCAGACGGAGCCGGGGGCGGCGGAGGTGCTGGAGGAGGGGGCACACCTCCCGAGCTGGGCGGCGGTGGGGGACCAGGAGGTGGTGGCGGCGGGGGAGGCGGTGGAGGAGCGTTTGCTGGAGGAGGTGGTGGAGGAGGTGGTGGAGCTGATGGTGGAGGAGGTGGGGGCGGTGCCATATCTGGGGGCGGCGGAGCGCCGCCGCCGGAAGGACCGACTACGGATGGTCCGGTGTCGATTGACGGGAGGTCCGGCATGTTCGGCGTCACGGACGGGGCAATGGATGGACCCAGGTCTGCATTGTACGACAAATCATCCGCCACACCTGTAAAAACAATCCAATATATCAATACTTGAATACCTTTATCTCAATCTTATCATAATCTGTATATTGAACAACTATATCAATAAAAGGCATCTTAACAAGTTCCAATCAGTTGTAATAATGGCACTATGCACTTACCGACGAGATCAGGTAGGAAGTCGGGTACGGCTATCTCGGGCACGGCCTGGGCCTGTGGCATGTAGAAGATGTTTTCTCGTGCAGGGCGCGACGCTTCTTCTCGGTTTATGATCGTGCTCGGGGCATCAGCCAAACTTTCCTCCTCTTCCTCCGTGCCACGGGTCTTCGTAACAACTCCAAGCGGGTCTAGCATCACATATTTCTTATACCTGCATGCACGAAAACGGTGGTTTATTAGTATTTCTGATTTGTGAACAAGCAAATGCTAAACATTTTTTCTTAAGACATCACATTTGTTCCCAATTCATCGCAACTATCGGCTCGGTGAGAGTCGGGAATAAAATAATGATGTCTATTTTTGCCTATAAGACAGTGACACAGGTTCTACCCGATCACAACTATGCTCAACAGATCCATCAAGTCAGTCAGTCAAAATTGGTGAACTTTATGTTGCTGTATGCACTTCACAGACCAAATTATAATTGGGTCAGGCATTATTAGCATGGGGTTGATGACCGATTCTGCCTGACCTTAAGATTGTCGCTGTATGCACTTCACCAACTATTCTCGATTCTGAGTAGGCTGTTTAAATAGTGATGATAAATATCAACCCATTTGATATACAAGTGTTATACAGCAATTATTAGGGGAGACATCGGCGGTTATAAGTCTGAAAACAGTTTTCGGATATCTTAAACAGAATAAAAGTTATTAAACTTTGCATTTGTGTCCATCAAGGCCTATCACCCAGCCGGGCCCGCCTCCCAGTCGCTCTCTTTGATCTCATTCAGATCGCTTTACGAGGTTATAAAGGGAGGATGTGTGATCACACCTCCATTTTTAACCTCGTAAATGACCCGGGATGAGATAATCATAAAGCAAAATTTTGTAACTTCTGGTTTATCATAAGGTCGGGGACAGTCAGACATTACCTTTACCCTAATAATGCCCGACGCGTGGGGGAAGGTAATCAAATCGGGCCAGTGAGGTGTGTACATCGACCCGAATGATGCAGATTCTCACCGACCCGACGGATCCGTCGGGCAAAGGTGGAATCGGGCAGAGCCAGCATGTCCATTTCTTAAAGGCTAAAGGGAGCAGAAACGCAATACTACTGTATTCAAATGATACACGATGACCATGAATAAAGGCCATACGTAAAACGTTGCCAACCTCTTTGTATTCAAAATGATATAATCATCCTTATGAAACCACTGGTAATTGTTTTCTACAAAAATAATATGAAATTACCCCCACTCCCAACTTTTCAATGCCAGCAGCCTGCATGGATGACTTATGTTTTTAAAGGAATTTCCAATATGTGATGTTTTGAACAAAATAGCAGAATAGGAGTATTCCCAAGGTAGGGCTTCTTAAAAGGCATTACGCAAATAACGTGATTATTATAAGTTCCACATCTCATGTAATTTACAAGTACATATATTGCTTACACTATGAAATTCATTCTATTATTATTTCCAGTCATTCTTCTCTTCTAACTAGGGGGAATATTCTATCCTCTGGTATCGAAGCTAAAGGTAGTTGTTCTTAACGCTTTGGAAAACTCACGGATTTTCTGATGTATTGAAGAGCATTAGACTGCTAACAGACTGGATATTAGCAGGTAATCGACCAAGACCATGTCCCTCGCTAGCATCGTCCTTTCCTTTCTTCTTCACATTTAGGTGGACATTATAATACTGCAGTTTTTCTTTTAAAACCCGATCGTCAACTGGAGTAAAGCGACTCTGTAAATGATAGTTCACATGTTTGGCCGTTGAAAGCGGTTCCTCTTTGATTCGCGTATAGACACTTTGGTATTCATCAACTTGCTTATCCGCCGGAAACTTTGCACTGGAGAAGACTTTGGTGGCTTTCTTGCTGTTTTTGACTCTCTCTATCTTGGCATGGGCAAGGTTGACCCGGTCGTTAATGGTGCGTAGCCGGGTGTGGTTGTCTTTGACACGTTCGCTGATTCGGTTAAATACATCGCTCGCCACCTTCTCCAGGTAATCCAGAGAATCGCATATCTGACGAATAGTTTCTTCCCGCCTGAGATCGGGGGCCACGACGGGGACTTCGTAGCTGTTATCCCGCATCGTGACTGCACCTGGCAGAAGTAAATTAAAAAACACAGTAAATATATTAGCAGTACATATTTACCTATGTTATTTCACAGTAACGTTTGACATGATAATAAAAACACAGTGGGGGTAATCAAGACAGGATTCCCTCGCTAAATCTATACTAGTCTTTGCAGCAGAAAATATAACTTTGGAGGTTTTATCAAACCTTTAATCAAACTGAATTATCATATAGAGAAATCATAAAAAATCTACAGAATTTTCTAAGTCAATACAACGCAGCGTAATACCAGAAATAAATTCAAATATTTGTAAAGCCATTCCAATAGATAACGACTGCTACTATAAACTCGCCTTTGATATCAACTGGATACAATGTGTACGAGTACTATATAGACATCCCATAAATCAGTATGATGTGAATTTTAAAGAAAATGATATGAGGTTCACTTTATAGGTAAAATATTCACGCCCTTATCTCCATTGTTTGAAAAGGACATGACTGGTTTCACTGGCTAGGTTTACTATGTGATACGCAATTGTTTTTAGAGTTTCTATATATTCTATTATATTAACATGATATCATTCTCTAGATAAAAAACTAGCATGACGACCCCTGATATTTAATTTAACGTAGATACGGTACGTCATTCACAACAACCATTGGAGATCATATAAACTTTTCAGGATATTGACATGACCAATTTTCAAGGATAATTATAAGATATGCCTTTAATATACATCCGCATTTTAAAGCAATCTACAGGTGTAAGACCGTTGTCAAGAACATGTCAATTGTCATTTCATGATCCGTTTTCTGCTCCCTTCAACTATCGTCACTGTCACAGTGTCAGTCTTGTAGTTGAAGTTGTACCACTGACTGAACTTCTGCAATTTTGAAAGTGAAGAAACCGCTCTACTGCGACATACTATAAATTCTTACGGTCACAGACAAAATAAAAAAAACCTTCCTTGTATTACATTAACGGTTGTATATAAGTTCTATGATGCCCACACCGAATGTAAATATGAATCCTTTTAAACTTACCTGATGTGTACGCCCACCTCTGCAATGCACTTATTATCGCTCACCACTCACATGACCTGAGTGAGAAGTAGGATTCGAAATTAGTTTCGTTTGTCAAAAATCTTAAGTTTTTTTCCAGTTTTATTGTGATAACCAGTGGTACAATAATATAAGTATAAATATGCCTTTATTAAAACACATCATTTTAAGTCATTCATTGATATATGTAAAATATACGAGAATAAAGCAGGTCACAAATAGCCGTTTTCGCTTTCCCCACACACTCCCGCCCACGGTAGTGTCAAAGCACCGTTCCAACATGGCAGGCTAAGCGCAACATTTCAAAACACCACATGCTTTTATTCCGAGAGAGGGATTAAGAATGAGTGATCGTACTGGATTTGAGGCTGATAATGGGTCTGGGGATCCCAACTCCCCATCACAAGTAATCATGGAGAAAGACAGAGTGATAAAACTACAGGCACAGCGGATACATAAACTGGAGTCCGAAGTGGAGAAGCTACGAAAGGAGAGGGATGCGCTCTCAACGAAGGTGACTTTGTTGACGTACAAACTTCAGCTGAGCTCTCCGAGAATGCCATCAAAAACACGGTACGGTCTCTTTTATACTTGGGAATAATGATCCTACAGAGGTTTCAGCAACTTTTTTCACTCCATTAAAAGTTATGTCAGTTATAAGCACCCCACTTACACTTGTCAGGCTTTGATAACTCTCTTTGGCTTTGTGGTCTGGGGCAGGTACACGCACAACTCAGTCACTACCCAGAAGTTGTCTACCACTTCGATCGCTACTCCGAGCGCGAGCGCTAAATCTGGACACAAGTAACATCAGTTCTAGGTTATTTAAGATAAAATGAAGGATCTTAGATGTCAGATACTTATAAAAATTCGTTTGACGCCTACATATAAAAGCCTTAAAAGTTTAATTTAAACTGTTAAAGGTACTATATTCTATAGCCTAAGGCTAAAGCCTAATTGCTAGTGCCGGTATCACTATCAGTATCAATATAATACATTTATGATAAAGTATAATGAAGCATTATACTAATATGTCAGAATATATGACTTACATATACATCTCTATATTTGCTGATTTGTAAAATAATAAACTGCTTTTTATTCAGTATATCGTTATAAAACACCCAGAAATTGAACTGTTCAAGGCAGGGATAACCGTTATCCCTGCCTTGAACAGTTCAATTTCTGGGTATCATAACGGTACTACTAGTACTAGTAGTAGTATTATCTCACCCCAGATATTTTTTCTCCATAGACTTAACATTGGAAACTCGTATCTAACACCCATTAGATATTTAGGAAATATATCCAGTGGGGGATGATGTCACAAATGTTAGCCCATTAGTCAATATTAAGGGTGAGATAAATTCAGAAACCCATTCAAGTTTAGGGTCAGAGCTCGATCCCATCTCATTTGAATCACATAGTAATTCACGCAGCTTCGCCTTGTGAATTATTACGTGATTCAAACTCGATGGGATACGAGCTCAGACCCTAAACTTTCATGGGTTTCCTCTATAGTACTAGTAGCCTAAAGTGGAAAACACACTGTATGATTTCGTTCCACCGATCAACCCCCGTAATCGTAAGCTAGTCTTAACATATCTCAGGCGAATTTGCATGGGGCATCGACCACCACAGCGTGATACCAGAAAAGGGAGTGGTAGAAGTTAATCCTATTGAATTCTGTCTAGAGTGTGCTATAATATAACAATTTTCTACCCCACCGTCTGTGTTACGGTTCTACTTATTGGTGAACTTGGGGGCACTAATCGATGAGGGACAGTTTTTATGTATTGTTTTTTTTAAAGTTTTATCTGCAGTCGCCACTAGGGTAGGATACCCTGTTTTCGGTGGGCTCCAGAGGCCATGGTCTAATTCTTCAGCTTATAGAAGTGACCACTTATCTGTGTGTGGCACCCCCAATAACTCCTCACGATTAAATATGCAACTTAGGGGCCAATATTGATATACGCCATGGGGGATATTTTCTAAAACTCTGTTGTCACTGACAATGGGAAGGAACAGGTTCCTTAGTTTATTTGTCCTAATTTTGGAACATAGGACTGCAATTCAGCAGCAACGAAGGAACATGTCCACAGGGGGCATTTTCTAATCTTAGGCAAATTTCTGAAGGGGGGTGCCACATTGAACGACTCCATTTTGAGGCCTCGCCTGCGCTTATGATTGTTCTCTTATCACTGATAACGAAATATTCATCTTCCAAAATCGCATAGTGTGTGGATATATGGCCTTAACGAGATCAGATCTATAGCCTCATGATAACACATAGATATCATAACATGATGCAGCAATATTTGATTATATACTCCGATGTGCTTTATTCTGTAATTTTCTGTTATTTTGGCAAACCTTGATGAAGCACATGGACCACGTGAACAGGAGTAAAACCTCAGAAAATCATCGACCAATAAGAAAACGTGAAAGGAAAGGGGATTGGGGGGGGGGGGGTGTTGCAATAATCATTGATGCTCACTTTAACCAGAGTAGCAGTGTACATTCACTGTAAAAAAGAGTAGTCCAGATCATCATTTCTTATAGAAGAGTAGATCAAATGTCATAGGGAGCATTAAATATTTATGGTAGGCTGGAGGAGGTTTTAGTAAATCTATGGAAATGAAGCGTGCGCCCCTGGCGAATACCCTAATAACAATCACCTCTTACCCCTTGATGAATAGCCTGAAGTTGGTTCTCTCCCTGCTCGTAAATAATATATACAAACACATACGTAAATGTACTTAATGTTAAAGGAATAAAGATATGGAACTAAATTCTGGTGGTCAAATTTTGAACATCTGAAATAAGATCAATCAATACATGGTACCTAAGCTAGCAGTCTGGCACTACTGTAATGTGGATCTCTAACGATACTTGATAACAATGAGAGCAATAGCTGGCAACTGTTTTTTTTTATCTGGGGAGAGGCCTGGAAGTGGAGTGTGGGGATGGCACGTTTTCCTTCTAGGAAGTGAACCATGAGTCCAACAGGACATGGTGTCACTTGATCTTATGGAGCGAGCATGGGTTGCCAACAGGTAGTTCTGTGATTTAACCCAACCAGAGCTAATTTAGTGTAGCTCTGATGACCAGTATATAGTGGCGGTGTCATTGATCACCCCACCTCACTCATTATCTACTCCCCTGCACTAACCACTGTATATATACTTCTTTTATCTAACATCTAGGTCTAGGTTATCAAGAGAACCTATATTAGAGTCATTCTCTTGTAACTATTGTCATCCTGGTATACCATGAAAAAAAGTAAAGTCAGTATACAGTCTGTGCCAAATAGACCATGCAGAACTGGACATACAATGACCTAAATATTCACTTACCATGAGATTGCGTCGTTCAGTGAGTATACTGACTCGGAACCCACCAAATATGAAAAAACCTGTGGATGAGGATGGGGTATTTTTTTAGAGTGAAAGCACAACAATACCCAACTTATCCATAAATTGGATAAAGGACCAAGATATATAATTTCCATCTCTTCCTCGTGATAAGAGGAATATTCGTCCTCCCAGTTCTATACATCCCGGCATGATTACATGTACATTTATACAAACAAAGTGCCCTAGATATAGACTATAACCTATGTGCCCGCAATATACATCGACCCTGCAGAGAAAAACGAAGATGACACATCGAGAAGCTTTGTTGACCCTGACCAGCCGCGTGTTCGCGGTGAGGGTATCCTGGTTGCAGGGTCGACGTGTGGCCAGCTGGTCGGTGTTGGGGTGGGTGCGTTCATAAATCACCCCTTGTGCCATGTGTGAGTGAGGTATCACGCCTCTTACTCAGTTGACGGTCGGTATTAGAGTATTCGCCTATTTTTAAATCATTTCCTATTGTGGTCTGCGTTCATTGGTGAGAAGCTAATGGTTCAAAAGCTCAACCCTTCCAATAGACATTTATACAGAGTAATTCCACTGAGATATCATGGTGTTTTACCTCATATCACGAACTAGGGTGACGAGACCAAAAATCAAACTGTTCATCCTTTATATTTGCTACTACGATTATCAGTGAGGATCTAATCCATCACCGCCACATCCTTTTGTCGCAGCTAGCAATATGACACATTGTCTAAGCACTGCATTGCGAAAAATGGGTTTCTTACGTCTCATCTCCGTTTCATTTGGTCCGGCAAATAGTGGATTTTTTTCCTGGTGCCGCGCTAGATGCTGTTTATTCATAAGTTTAATTTGCGCCGATATGAATATTGGTGCTGCTACAGTGTTGAACCTCATAAAAAAGAGGGATAAAGCACACGTACAAAATTGAATATCAAAAACTGTGAAAAGTATCACGCAAATACCAGTCAGATACTAGACATACTCATTGATGGATTAATCCACAGCCACTAGGTAATGACAACTTCTAAAATGCATGCCTGTTTTGGGGACTGTGGTTGATTCATTTTTTCCAAATGGAAAGGCGATTGGTGATCATTTTGCTGCCCAAGATTTGCTTAGTTCAACCCTCTCCCGTCTGCTTCGAAATCAATTATTTACAAGGAAGTCCTCCTTATACACAGTGTCTCCCACGGTAGTGTTTGGTTCACTCCCTCTTCTCTCTATATGCAGTTCTCGAATGCCCCCAGCTTGGTGATCGAGTACCAGGATCGGGTCGGAGAGTGCACTGTTTCGTCCTCCAACCCCTGAGGGTAGACATGCCGATGGTGGTAGTGGGTAGGGTCCGGACATGGAGGGGTAAGGAGGATCGGGGGGAGGGGGTGAATTGTCAGCCTGCCAGCTATCCCTACCTGCGAGCAACCACCCCCCTGAGCCCCCAGGGGGTGCTCAACGCGATAGCTCAGGCCCACTCTTGTCAGGAAGAGTTTGTGTCTTTCCTAATTTGTCTCTCACTAACAACATCCCTGTGTGTGCGTAGGGACTCAGCCTCGAGGGCCCTCAGACCAATTACCCGCGTGCAAATGGAAAAGCTCATCACCAAATACGAGTCTCTCAAACTGGAAATTGACCTTCCGGAATTTCTTTGGCCCCATTGGCTGGATGATTGGATTTGTAGGGGCCACAAGGGTTTTCCTTGTCCATAGTCATTCTTAACCCTATAGAAAATTCATTTTTGCCGCTCGGGTGATTTTTAGGGTCCTACAGCAACAAACAATTTTTTTCTTTCAGAAAGAGACTAAAAAGAAAATCAATATTTATTGATGCAATGTGCACGACTAATTCTAATAAGCTAAATTGATAGAAAATTACCAGTTATTGAAATAATGATGTTTCATTATTACCTCCTAAACCTAAATGTCATCGACTGTTTTAGACTAATCTATACTCTATCAAATCAGGTAAATGTTTATCTTGGAATAAGAAGATTTCATGCCTCTGACCAGATTTAAGTATCGAATGATAGCATTAAAATATCCTAAATCCCCAAACTTGGAGGAGCATACGCCAAGCAATCATTGAAGGTACTGTAGGCTTCTTTTCCGCCGGAGCAGGACAGATATAAAAAAATATCTTTAGGTTTGACCATTACTTCACCTTGAATTTAATGCCACATATTATCGAAGTATGAAAATAAAAGCTCCCACAGGAGCTACCTGTTAAGTTTACATAAAAAATAATCCTATAATCCTGTTACACAGACATAATCATGAGTATAATAGACGTGGACTCAGGTAACATGGATAAACAGCCTGGGAAATAGGTAATTTTGTGTGTGATAGTATACACATACCTGTTAGGTAACACCTAAAGCTATTACTAGTCACGCCATCAGTCTCACAGTCTACATGTTATAATGCTAACTTCAGTACCATCTAGACTGCCACGTTGATAGGATCTTATTCCCGAAGTGCCTTATATTGTATAATCGAGTCACCATAAACGCAGTATTCTCGACAATGGAATGTTATCATGAAATCTAATCGAAAATTGTTAAGTGGAGAGCCTAAAAATGAAAATGTATTTTGGACTAAAATCGCGGTTTCCAATGCTGGGATACATTTATAACAAGCAAAAAAAAGATTATAACAAACGTCTTTAATATCATGTATACGAATCTGAAAGTGTTATGACTTGTATGACACCTGAAGTAACTCAACTTTATGATTTTACAATTGCATTATTCAGAAAGTATAGCATGCCTACCGGGTACAGAAATACACTTCTGAGGGACATTTGCGTAAAACGATATCAGATGGAGTTTGAGCAGTACCAGTGTGACTATGTTTGATACCGTGTTATGCAATGTACTCAGGTGTAGCTGGAAGTTTTCTGTTTTTAACAGGGAGAGATTGTAGCCTACGCCTGTAGGAGTGTATTGGCCCGGGAGGTATTGGTAACATGGTACCCTCCAGCACCCGGCACCCCGACCACCCTCACCATGTCGGCCCCATACCGACATCACCTGCCTCACTAACGGGACGGCAGTACCGCGGACGTGCTCGGGCGATGGGCCGGGCCGGGGCGGGGCGGGGCGGGGCGGGGCGGACAGGTGTATGGCAGGTGTGGGGCTCGTCGGCCCTGGAGGCGCCCTCCCTCATTACACACAGCCTCACGCTGCGGCGCCGTTCTCCTGGGCAGGCCACCCCAATTCATAGCTACAAGCTAGTTTCGTAGAGCCCACCTCAGGTGGGGTCATGCCAGCACAGTCTTTATTCAGTAAAACCCACCTCAGTTTGTCATACATTGCCCGGCCCAAAACAGTTAGTTTTCTTTAGTTTCGCTCAGCTTTTTCAATTTCTACCAGGCCACCTCTCCCTCCACCCCAGCCTTTATCAGATGATCAAAGCCCAGCTATCACGAGACCAGCTTCTTGAATCTAGCCCACCACAACTTTAGATTAAGATATTGGTTTTGAATTCTGGACCTTCACAAACCACACACTCCTACTCCTCTTTTTGAGACTCTGAGGATCAAATAACTACAAAGGCTATATGCTACCATCCCATATGAGAATCCCTCGTATTGGGTGATGACCATCGGTTATGAGAATAAGGGGCACATAGAGAACAAGTACCAGTAAACCAGTATGTCGAAACCATACGTGATGGCGTTTATTAGCAGTGCAATTCACACATGGTCTAAACATATTGGATGGCTGGTACTTGTCTGGATGTTATTTCAGTGGTTTACCCGAGTGCCGATTATTTCACACAGTTTGGAGAATTGTCTCCGAGCAGTATCAACATAAAGGATCCACACCGCTGAAGTAACGATATTATCTGAAGAGTAATATACGGGGTACATTATTACCATCTAGTAGATAAGGATATGATTCTTTTAAATTTCGACCAGTGAAAATGTGAATATGAGGTCCTTGACTTTTTTAAGAATCCCCTGAGATTGAGTGCAATAACACAAGAAGTGCCGTTGCTGGTAGACAGTAAAATTTGTTTTCTCTCATCAGAACAGCAGGAGTAGGTGATGTTGAAATAGCAAAAATATGATGTTGTTCGTTGGGACAGCAAAGAATACCATCAAAGACAATTGTAAATGACGTATATATACAACTGCTTCATCATTTCAGATACTGTTCAATCCAAATCACGTTCTAGTTTTCCTTTCTACTCCAACAACGTGATCCGCTACTAAGCCACCACGAGGTCTAGTTTTATATAAACAGTAAAAAAAAAACTTTAAAAAAAACCCAGTCCACATCAGCCTTTCTAGATTTAACATAGGTAAAGGTAGGAGCGATGGGTAACTTAAGCGCCCTGGTTTGAGTTTTGCGGTCAGGAGTTGAAAATACACCCTGCTTAAAAGACAGCTTATTTCAGACGGTTCTTACCTCGAGCTCAGTATGCTCATAGGATTAGGTACCGACCCCAACACATCACACCATACCACCCTATCCACCTACTCATGCTAGTTTATTTCATGCGAGCCCAAGTTGGCAGGTCAGCTTCAGGCTTGCTACTGTCAGAGCTTTTAATGGGTATTAGACTTTATGTGGAACAATGAAACCGTTTTCAACACATGATTAGTCGATAACCTCGGTATTTGTTATTGAGTCTTTTTTATTAACCCGACTCTGTATACGTTTAGCAATATAAGCTGCAGTGTGAATTTCAGACTCCATCAATCCGAGACCAGGATCAAATGAACTTGTCAACATTATCTATATTTGTAGATGAGCCCTGACTAGAAAATTGTTTCAACGTCTTATGTGGATTCTTATATTAAGATTGGGCAAATATGAAATATACACACTAATATAAATTTTAAAGTCATGACCCCCTGCTATCCTCGGCCAGTCGGTTGTGCATTAGGCTCGTTATAACATCGATTCCCCTTATCAGTTTTACCAAGATAAGTACTTGGGTAATTACCTACTAGAACTTTCACTTTTTTACTTTTATTCGTATAGCGCCAAAGTTGAACATAGGCTATTGAAAAATAGATATTCATTAAACAGTGAAACCTTTATAATGTTGATTATAAAACAAGTTTTTTTTTATACCAATGCTGGTTCATCTAGTACATGTGTACTGCACTTTCCAACCACCAGTTCACATTTAGCTGCGAGTCGGGACTTTGTACTATATAGCATGTACACATGAAATGGGACGAACCTACACCGGGTCGACCATTGTGCGAGCCACGCTGACCTGTCGCTCACCATGTTTCATGTGTAGTGAACCTGCGAAGCTTTTTAAAGGTTGAAGCCACGCCACAAAATGAGTGTTAACACATGTCTACCACTGAGTATAGGCACGTACTTCATGTGTATATACACAATCACTGGAAAGTGCGGCACTATCGGTTATTTACATGTAACATTTGCTTTGACTTGGTCCTTAAAAGAGGTGTGATCTATGTTCACGCCTTGGTATGGGAAATTAAACAAATGAGTTTTGTTATTTACATGTAACATCAGCGTTACTAAGGTGTAGACCACAAGACGAACCTCAGAAGAATTAAAGGCCATGTCCTGATTACAACTTGTCGAAAATTTAACTTTTTATAAATTCTAGTGCCAATGTTTCGATCTTGCATAGATCTTTATCCTGCTCTGAAAGCGAATGGATTTTGCAGTGCAGAAGTTCACTATCCAATTTTTATCAGTTGATACTAATTTTTAATAGTTTTGATTAAATATAGGTACATGTTGTCTTATCTTTCCTTTCATTTGCGCACCCGTCAAGTGAGTAAATAAATACAAACTAAACGAATACTTTGAAAGTCGGAACCCTTCACTCGAGATCCACACAATATACATGAGTATATCTTTAGACACAATGGGTAAAAACTGATGACATTTTCAGATAAATTTTATATATAGTGCAGCTGATGAAACGGGGATTAAATCATGGCTCCTCACCTGGCATGTACGTTTCACAACCTCTCTAGTTCTATTTTGGTGTGTGTCATTTAAGGTTTAAGAATAAGAATTCTTAAAGCTCTAACACAGATTGTGCCTGACATTTCCGTCGGATCTGCTTCATCATGGTTGCTGCATACGGTCAACGAACCCATTTGGGTTAATTACCGACAGCGATCGACCATTTCTGCATGGCAAGTATAATTGATCCAATCCTGTCCTTAGATGTGTACCCCACCAGAAATATTGCTGACTTGTTGAACGAGGGAACCCCAGAGCGACAAGTGAACCCGTTCAGAATATCAAAACTATATGTATATCATATGGAAAGAAAGCACACGGTATCTCTACTGCCTTAGCCGCCAAACTTAGCTATATCAGACAACATTTGCGAACATAAAGAACACTGATCTTTTTGTAGAAATGTCGCATAAATATATATATGTTTACTTCCTTTTGGCACTTGCAGTGACATTGTCTACATGTATCTTGGTGTGTTTCCATCCTTACTATTCATCATGATTACAGAAAATCTTGACTGACCAAGAGTCTCTGCTTGGGAATCCTTCGTCAGATGTTATTCCAATGAGTATATAGTATTACCAACAATTATATACAAATATCTTGCTTTAGTCAAGGTTTTCATACCATAACTTTTAATGTGTACTGCTTGCACATTTATGGAATACATTATAGTGAATCGAATAAGGTAATGAGCATTTGAAGGGCATTTGAAGGGTACGTTACTGACACCAGAAGGATCTGTGGATTTTAGCGAACTGATATATTTATTCAGGACCACAGGTAATGATTAACCTTTGCTATAAAGCAGCCTTGTCTTTTATTCCCTTGGATTTATGAGTAAAGGTACATGCATGTGTCGAGTAATGAGTCGTCATTGTATCAGTAGAATCTACATTTGTGTAGAATATCGTGATTCATCGGTATTCATAGAGTCGGTATGTGACTTGTACACAAGGAGTGCTAGTATAGTTAATGGTCCACACGTGAACACACCATGGTACCAACTCCATAACTCCAGGAAATATAGAGACGCACTGACCTATGGGGATGTTCTGAAAACCTGTTCACAGTTTCCAATTGGCTTGTAGTTCCCTGTACTTATTTCAAATACACGTATTAGTCAAATCTTGTAAATGTAGGATATTATTAGGCCAACGATTCCCCGTTGACTTGTAAGCGTAGACCATATGCCAGATACATAAATACATGTACATATAACGCCGTAAACCAATGGTAAAGAGCTGCCTCCGGTATACTGCTCAGGAGTGATCATTCGGCATATTGCATATTTGAATATTTATATGCTTGCACATTTTAGATGCGCCCAGTTTCATGTATCCATAACAGGCCACTTCTATACTCTATCCATTCCTAGTAATACCACGACCGGGTATTCCAATGTGATCTTTAGGAGTTCACTTACCTTCCACTAATAACAATCCACATTCAAGAAACGCTCGTGTGTCGTGTGTAGATATATCTAACCATAGGCTGACAGATTGGTTATACACTTATATACAAATTGAGTTACAGATATTCATTAATGGGTATTATATTATATAGTTGAGAATTCTGCTGTTGAATTAGTTTTTTTTGTCATTTACTTATCACTATTCATAAAGATCTGAATATTACCGACCAATCAGCTTTTGAGTTTGGCTGTTCGAGTGGTATTATCTTTTAAAAAGACACATCTTTATTGTCGTTAATGGTTTACATCGTTCGTCCTGGCAACATAATTGATATGGACTAGATAATATAAAAATTCAAAAAGAATTAAAAGTCAAGGGATAAATACAAATCATATTTTAAAGATATAGCGATAAACAATCCTTTCCTGATTTCGATGAGAGGCAGAACTACTGTAGTACTTGCTCCTGATAGATAAGCATACCTCCTTAATGTTCACAAGATGCGTCGTCACGTGACGAGTGTAACTGAACATCGTCGAGTTTAGTAGCGCACGTTACTTGCGGGGGTGAAGGCGTAACATGCTGATGTAAGCTCGTTAATATACGGATAGCCCCTGGACATGTGTGACGTACAGGCTGACGTTCATGTTACATCAGCGCCAATCAGCGGTCGGGCCTTGAGGCTGGGGCTGGGTGGGATGATGACGGACAACAGGAGGTGTAGCCATCGTGATGTTTATGCACCCAAAATAACGTACATTCACGTATGTGATGTATGTGAACGATGATGAAAAATATGAACTGTGCAGAATATGTGATGACTCTGCATTTTATGCAGTGAGGTTTAGGGACAGTCACACATGTTTATATATTGTATAAAGTGGCACCCGGTGAGTCAGTGTTTGTTTTGGATTAATACGTGTACTCTGTATAAATATTGATAATAGAAACACAGATAACAATGGCGCATCTGTAAGATCTACTAAAATGAAATGTTATTTTTCTGTTAATAAGAAAGCTTATATATCGAAGTGAAATTACGCATGTATTTGTGTGATAGGGCTCTGGATTGGTAATTGATAAATTATGGGCCACTGAGGGCATGCAATCTATTAGTGATAGTACCACAACAACAAAAAAGAGGGATGAAAGGACACTGATGTGGTGATAAAACGTTAACAACAAAACAATATCATTCGCCTCAATTTGCTACACAACCGTAAAATGCATTTTGTATGGTACGGTCGCCGTTCATAAACTGGATGTATCTATTTATTCATCCACACTAATATGTGATACGCGTACGTAGAACCTCACTTAAATATAACGATCTGCAGCCCGTATGAAATTTAAACTACACCTATAGATTTACCCATAATTGTTTTGAAAATATTTCTAACGCTGGTTAAACAGTTTCTTTTCCTTAGAATATCTTACTAACGTTTCACCTTTATGTTGCACACAACTGTTTCAGATTATTACTTCTGTAAATAACGACATTTGTCAGTGGTTAATGCAGGTAGAGTTACAAGGCAGAACATTATATATTCTTTTTAATCATCAGAGCTTCACATTCTTAACAAATCTCTTCAGATCTGAAATACAAACTCATCTGACCTAGGATAAGAAGGGATTAAAAAGTCTCGTCGATAATAGTTTACTAGGGAGGCATAGAGTTTTCACAACTGTCATTTATTCTTGTACAGTTAATATTTGTATGTGGCAGTCGCCATTTTCGTACATCTAAGGCACATACAAAGCATTTCGATTGAAGCACCCTGCAACTTCAACGCCCACTCCTAAACTATCATATAACTACCTCCAGTTCCAGGAGTGCTTTTTAAGTCTCATATAATGCAACTCTCTAATATCATTAATTGTTTCACATTGTTGTGTCAGACTTAAAGGTCTGTCCTAAAAAGAAAGAGACAAGATACCGACAAACTTGAAGCGTAAAGTAGCTAAATATAAGATGATATGGTATGTGACACAATATAACAGATGAAATTAATCTTGTACTTACAAATAATTGGAGAAATGTACGCGTACAAGAAAACATTTAAACCACACCGTTCTGAAATCCGGAGGAAGATATAAAGTGCCTTTTTTACTGTGTTATCAGTGTGATGACTGTTTAATTCCAGCTACAGAGAATCTAGGCTCTACTTCTCAGCTAGTACTAAATCTGGGGAGATTCGGTAAAACACAGTCAGAGTGATTCATATCCAGGAGTCAAACCCCAGAGCATGCACTGAAATTCAGTCATAATCCCTACTTCTCTACGCCACCAACCACCACCTTCTACCTCAGCATTCCCACACCTACTCCTCCAGTCCTCCGGCAAGGCACACTTGTATTTCAGTGGCTATTTCTTTGGACCGCAAACACCGAATCACCTCCATGTTCTGAATTGAATGAATATTGATGTCGGTCCCATAAGTCTTTGGGTATATACGCTACAATTATATTTGCCTACAGGCCACAACAACCAGTTACGTGGTATAATATATAGACTGAAGCTATATTTAGATATCGAACAGAGATTTTGCATTAACTTGCTATCACAAGGGATTAGGCGATAAGCTTAATCAGTTACACTCCCAGTGCTCAGTTTGATCAGCTATATTTATTTGATTTCAGGTATTTGTACAGGAATTATAAATTTGACGTGGAACATAGGGTTCGATTCCTCTCCTTGCTTCTGTACTCTTCTAGTGAGATTTGGCTATAGACAATCACAGGGCAAATAAAGGTGGTTGCCTCACCTGGATGAGATCAATACATTGCACACGTGTGGGACCGACCAACCACAACAAATCGGCACAATGTGACATCAAGCCATCCGGGGCGCATAGATTCACGGTTTGCCGATTCATACGGCATGGCTTTGTTCATGCACATATGTATGATAATGATTGACATATATGTATACACGTGCACATACTATTGTACAGTACATTTGATGTACGCCTCAGCATTGTTGCTCGCGTATGAAGTTAGCGGACTTGCGCGACGCCGCCCGTGCGTTGATCAGGCCAGGATTGGTCTCTGGAGGTATGTAAAGCCGCATGATCACCTGCTTGAGAAGATAAACATGGCAATTACCGCCACCGTCCACCACCACCAGCGCGCTTCACGCAAACACAAGCGTTCATTAGTTTCCCGCCTTTTGCCCTTACGCGTCTCGTCCAGAAGGGTCGGTGATATGATTTCAATAACAGCAGATCGTGGAAATCATATTAGATAAGCCCACTTTTATCAGGATGTATTATCGTTAGTGTGATAGATACTAAGAACTATAACACAGTATCATTGTAGTCTGATATTTTACAGTTAGCATAGTGCTTCCTTTCAAGATTTTTTGGATAAATTTGAACGTGAATAATGATTTCATGTTGAATTTGAAGGCTTGTATTCGTAAAATAACTGACTGATATAGGACTATCAATCCCCAACAAAATAAAACCCACCGTCAAGGGTGTTATCTATGTCTTATAGTGAAGGCGACACATTGACTGGGAATAGGGGGGGGGGGGATACCGGAAATGACCTTGTAGGGGAAAGACCGTTCTCCCACATTTGAAAACGAGAAAGAATACAAAGCAATGGTTATACATGCAAATAATGGATGTTGTGTTACTGTGGACTTGTCAGAGATATATTACATAATACGGTTAAATGATGAAGTGCTCCATTGACACCACACTTAATGGTATAATTTTTTGCTTGTGTAGTGAGTTCGTGATATGTGTATCTGAAGTATTATTAGTTGTTGACCTATGTTATCTCAATTACGCCAAGCAATGTATTTGACCTATAGTATGGAAGGCAGTCGACTAAAAAATTCCTTTAGCAATATGACAAATTTCACTTCGCCCTAATTTTATTCCTAGACAACAATTAAAAAGCTTATAACAAATACTCCCTCGGAGGAGTCTGACAGATAAAATGAACACATAGAGGGCACCTTTATCCTTCGGCGTCTGGATAGCAGGGCACCGCCCCGAGATATAGACGGGGCGACATTTCACTTCGCCCTAATTTTACCACCAGACAACAATTAAAAATCTTATTACAACTATTCCCTCGGAGGAGTCTGGCAGATAAAATGAACACCTAGAGGGCACCTTTATTCTTCGGCGTCTGGATAGCAGGGCACCGCCCCGAGATATAGACACAGGCCCTCCTGCGTATTGACCACTCGTGTAAACCCCCTTAACTCCCACCCACTAGCCTCGCCACAAACAGCGGACCACGTGGGGAATGCGTTCAAATACCAGCCTTTTCTCCAGAGGTCTGGCAGCTTCACTGAGTATCGACCCGCTTTGTTGTAGACGTAAGCGGCCATGTGACGGTTGTGAGCGAGGGGCCTCTGGCCTCGTGTAGAATCTACTACCGGCCGGCTCTGCAATGCACGTGTATGCCTGGTGAACGTCTGATTGACAGTCCATAACTTGACTTCAAAGCTTCTATAGATATTTGGTCATGAATATTGGTGGATTGCTGCGATGATTTTCATTTGGGTATTTAGTCAGCGTTAAGATGTTCGCATCTTAAAGTGATGATTCCATCAGGTCGGGCGATCCAATCTGAGCTGTTGACTTGCTAGGTCAGGAGGAATCGTGTGAGCCTGCATGGTTGGATCGCAGAGGTGGAAGGTCCCCTCTGAGTGATAAAAGCGCTTCCACACAGAGGTGTAATTATCTTACACGGTCTATTACAATCTAGCAAATCGTGCGGGTGTCAGGCAAAATAAATCACGATGGGGGAATCAGCACTTTCGACCTATATAGCCTTAATCTTTTGGAGGTAGTGAACAAAATAAGATGATTTAAATCAAGTTAAAATCATATTTGTACAAGTTAATAACCTTTGACTCCTGACTTTTACTTTTCTGAATATTAGAGCGTATGACAGACCCTATGATTGGAGAGCGCCGAGCCAGCGTTCTTGGATAATTTTCACCCTCCCTGTACACAGACTGGGATCAGCAAAAAAATCATATCTTCCGTACCTTTAATCAAATAAATAACACAACAGCTGTTTTCTACGCGTCTTTGCCTATCTACTGGTCTCTATTTCGGATTTCTATATTGCCTCTTAAAAAAGACCCCAAAATCCTGCGGACAGCACCCTAAAAACCCATTTTCCATTTTAACAGCATAGAATGGAATATTATATAAGTAATGTAAGAACATATAAGTAATGGATGAATAACATTAATTTCGCAGCTACTGTGTCAGGGCTGCAGTACAAATCGATGGCACATGGTCCATAAGAATGTGCATAAATGGTTTGAAGTGAACACAAACATTTGCCGTTGATACTATAGAACTTGGGCATACTCTCACCTATTTTTTCTCCTAACTAAAACGACCCCGACGGGGCTGCTTGTAGAAACGGTTAGTTCTTTTTTCACCAGTCACATACCTGCATAATCTGCGAACAAATACAAAATGTGATAATTATGTATCTGAGGAACCGATTCATAAATGTCCCGTAATAGATACAGCAGTGTATGAGAGTCAAGCTGTATCCTGTTATCATGTTACTAATTTGTCACAATAAGATAGGGCCTCATAGAGGCTAACACAGGGAATTCCTATTATATGAATTTGGTCGTGCTTATTGTAGAAATAGAAATGGCTGTTATTGTCTATTAAACATTTGTGTGATACTCCTTTTTATTGATGAAATAACATTGTCTCCACTTCCTTTCATATTACATACAGTTATTGATCCTTTTTTACTGCACCATAAACAGTATATTCGTTTCATATCAGTTCTGCTTTGTATATATGATATTTCATTGATAGACTCAAAACAGCTCTATTTTGGTTATTAGCTGGCGCTACAAGGTATGTTGTTATATATTGGGAACTGAGAACCATGCTATGCGCTACATATCATTAATCAATCGTTTGCATCGCCGCACTTAAATGTTAAGCTAATGACGTAACTATATTCCTCATGTACGCGTACTAAGCACACATGGAATGTGATAGACACTCAAGGGATACCTTTCTGTATATCATATGCCATCTCTCATCCGGTACCCTATATGTCTCTGTCTTTTTTCTTTAACAAATTCGACGTAAAACTACACAAACAAACAAACAAAGAAAATCTTGTTTCTTTTTATACTTTAATATTCTAAAAGGGAATAACATGGGTTCAGAGCTCATGAAGATTATGTTAAATACATGTTTTGGCGAGGTAAGTCAATTTCAGAAATAATAACCTTTTCGTCTAGCTAGAAGTATGAATTCAGCCATAGACAGTAAAGGGATACAATATAATTGTAACTATATTTCTGTACACTTTTCCCTCCTCCACCTATATTTTTCGTTTGCTTCAGTTTATATGAATGCTCAACTGTTTGACTTAGAAATATTTCCAGAATGTATAACAATGAGACTATAATGGTAATATTTTGAAACACCAGAGAAAATGTCTGGCGTACAGTTCACCCAATATAGGGTTACCATTCCCTTTTCCCTTGTTTTCAGTCAAAAGAAAAAAAAGAAAAGCATATTTACTATCTGAGAGTTTAGATAATGTTATTGTACGTCAATCTATATCGAGATGCAACTCTAGAACCTACTGGAAACTACAAATATATCAATACAATATGGGATATATCACAGACTAACTAGACGAGTATGGGACTAGAGGACCTATTATTATCTATGCGCAACATGATAATTGAAACGTCTAATCTAGCTAATTTGGTTAGACTGTTATTCAATATATATCTAAAATATGTCCATAGAAATAAGATTATCAAGATTCTAAAAACGTGATATGTATTTTTCGCAAGGTTTCTGATCAATTGGTTTGATAAAGTGAGTTCGATTTAAGCCGAATTGTCTCCAAATCTTTCTATTGATATATAAATTACTGCTTAGTATTTCTATTGCCTCATGCACATCATTTCTCGTTTATCAGACAGTCTGCCGCGTGATAGTCATTCTAACAGGTGTAGGTCCCTTTTTTTACATCGCTGAGATTAAAACAAGGGCAAAAAGACGCGTTCAATTGGCGTGTAAAATGATAAGACTGGTGGCACATGTTCAATCTTGTAAAGAACCAAGACCCCTCCGTTGTCTCAGTTTTCAGCGTACATTTACATGCTGAGGGTCACCCTACCAGGTGTATAGGCCACCCAAGGCTTTGCGGCATAATCCTCAGGGAGCCAGTATTAATCTCTATGAGGGTTGGATTACGTGTCGGGCAAGACGGAGGGGTGGTTTAGTGGGGTAAGTCCAGGTTGCGAGAGGTAGATGTCCGGACGGGAAAAAAGGATAATGTATGCTCCAAGGTGTAATGTACGATAATGTCTGTAAGATTAATGCAAGGAAAGATATCTCTAGTCCCAAGGGTGATTCAGAGGTGGTCTTCTTTATCTCCAGCGGTTTTCTGGTGTGTAATTGTATATCGCACATGACTTCTTTCTAAACTGTCCAGCATGCGAATATATTGATAAGTCGGGGTAACTCGCACCGGTCATTGAGAGTCAAAAGGTAAGTATATGGCAATGGTCAATGTATCCTAAATCTAAAAGAAGACCCCATGCAACATTCTGGTTACCTTGTTAAAAATACGCTATTCTGCCGCACGATACATTGGAACATGCAAAACAGCATTTGAAACGTGTGGGTTTTTGTCGCCTTGCAGTATTTTGCCAAGTAATTGCTAAAACCTCAAACAAAAACGTAATCCAAATCGTCAAAGCTCTACAAACCAACCGCTATGCATAACCACATTCGTCCTGCTTGGCATCCTCGTCACCACTGGACACCGTTATGAGCCCCAGGGTGACCTCAAGGGGCGAGGTCAGGTCAAGGGTCAGGGCAGAGGTTAGGGCAGAGGTCCAATTTGAGGCGAATTCTCAATTCTTCTCTCAGGTTAGCAGTTCATCACGAGACCACCAATGTCCCGGTAGAAATTGTGAATTATGGCGTTAATATACGAGAGTGTATGGACCATTTTTCATAATCTGGTATTGTTAGTTCGACCTGTTGAGTAGCCCACCGAGCAGCTCTGGGCTGCTCCCATGAGTGTGCATCACATCTTCTACTTTACATGAAGCTGTAATAGAAAAGGTATGCGGAGTTAGGTTCTACCAACTCGGCTACTGGGAATTGCTCCAAGCGCAGTTCGGATAGGTTTTTTTCGTGTTGAAAATGTTGCAGAGTATCTCTATAACAGAAAAGAAGCAAAAGCGGGTCGGGAGGAGCTCCAAAGGTCAAACCACCAGCTCCCAGAAGGCTCCATAGATATCGGGTGGGGTAGTGGTTTTTCTGAGGGTACTTTATTGAAGCACCAAAACAATAAAATGTGATGGTATATATCTGTTTTCATTATATGTAGACCATAAAGAGGTAATTACCTATTTGAATTATTAATAGGCGTAGCATACTGTTTTTCTAGTGCAGAATAATCTTATGTTTCCCATCATTTCTATTGGGATATATGGGACATGGGCAGTAAATCGGTGAATTGGAGCGCACGCTTACCTGAAGAGCAGCAGTAGTCATGTTCTTGTCGTGCTGTTCCGACGATATGTTTTATTTATAGGCAACCCTGAGCTAGTAGATTCTATTCCAGCGAGGGACACACCATCTAATGACAATTTTGTTCAGTAATAAGTCCGAGCTGGTGTAGAAATTGATTTGCTTCGGGTGCTGATGCCTTTACTAAGAAACCAGCACCGGACAATTTCAAGTGAAAGCTAACAGCTTGCCTTGGGCCTCCACAAGCCGGCAGATTACAACTGGCTCACCGTGTTCCCTGTTTACCCAATTACTGGCACTCAAGGTGCCGTGTGATAACCGTCAAGACTGATTAGCCAAAGCAATTTCAACTCTAAATAACTTGGCATTTAGCCCGCAATTGTGGGATGTATTTTCTTGGTATCTTCCTGAAAATGTGCGCCCGCCACAGAGCACTTGAGGAGGATAGAGAATAGACCATTGGAGAGTTGCTCAAAGTCATTCGTCCCAAGAAGTATACCTAAGCGAAACCATTATTCAGGACTTTTATGCTGGACCGTGTGGATCATAAAGGACTGAAGATATCACAGTTATCCACACTCAACCCTTTTTATCGCTATTCACTTAACATATGTTGAAGATACTCAACCTCCCATTGAGTACAATATAAGATACCCAAGAGATACCTACACAGATGGACACTACGGTATATAAGACGTGAATACATATATTGTAGACTTCATACACTGTTATCCAAATTCGGAGTCGACACAAACCCTATGCAGTAGCATAAGGAGGAACTGGATGTTCAGACTCAGAACACAAATTGCTTAAGGCCTTAATCTAATAGACGCTCCAAACTACAAGTAGCCTTCTGCCCTTTGGTAATCGCATAGTCGTGATTCAATCGTCTCGTCTAAAAGGTTTTCATCCATAGGCAGCAAAACTTAGCACAATAATACTTCCCTAAGAATTAAAGGTTCCAATTTGTTGTGAACCCTATTAAGGGGCTGTAACCCAGCACAATCAATTACTGTTACATGAGTTGGCTATATTTGTCTTCTAATTATACCTTTTTATCAACTTTGATGCATTGGGATGGACGCAGGAGAAATTCCTATCCCCTAAAAGTGACAAAGTCACATGCCTTGATCATAGCCATTAAATAAGATGCCTGGAAAGTCCGAACTGGACAAAACCTTGACCGCCCAACTCCCCTTATATACTGTTATTAGGATACAACCAGGAAATATGCTTGGATTAACACTAAATCAAACCATATTGTGTTTGGATGGTGAGGACCAGATCTAAGATCCGCTTCCCTGGTTGGGCTATCTATGCATTGTTAATTTGGGGCAGTAGTATCCTGGAGACACTCTAGCAATATGATACAAAAACTGACATTGTCATATTCAAGGTACCATTGGCTTGCCATAGAGGTGTTTTTGCCACGTCTTGTTAAAACCTAAAATACCCAAAAGAGTTAGTGATTCCACAAAATTATGATTCCAAAGTAGATCTGGTACCGTTTATTAACAGCTGATGTCAACCAAAATAAAGAACGTCAAGTCAACTCTTCGATAAAGTGGGAAAGCTAACTGGGCGTTTTATCTGTGAATAGTTACAAACTCACAGACCGGCAAATACTTCCCCTGACACCGTTAGGTTGGAGCTGCGTATATTCGGGTCTGTGGGTAAGTAACAATTCACAGATTAAATGCCTGGTCTGTTTTCCCTTTATCATACGCCTTGAAATATTTTTAATTCATTGGAGTGTACCACTAATCGCCATTTGAGTGCTAATTTGGGCACGCAGAGTTGCTCCGTCCGTGCATAAACGTTCAGCCTTGCTTTCGTATTAGTTACGGTGAGTGGCAAAGCGGGCCGTACATATTACACTGGGATGCACATCATATCTTTTTTACTACTGTGAAATATGATTTATTTATGATATCCTGAGCAGAGGTCAGTAATCGTAAGACAGATGTGCACAGGTGTATGATAACGGGAGATATGAATAATATATAAAAGATTGTTGGTGGACTTTCGTTAGTTCATTTCAAGGGGATCAATTCAGAACCGCACTCCTATCGGTATGATTGGGAAGTATGCCACTTGTGCAGGGCGCTATATGATCTCACTAAGTTTCCCCAATGGGATTACTATGCGCCTTCAACCCGTGGCATAAATACCACTTTTACTGATGTGAATGCAGTTCCATCATATATTTGGTTAACACCGCTCATTTCCTGTCATCAATCCAACAAAGGAATTCACATGGGTAAAACCAGGAAAGAAATATTCTTAAAACATCAATCCAATATTGAATCTGAGAATTTGTATCAGATGCTCATATGTCTATAACGTAATTAAAATATTGAAATCGAGATGTGTATATGTAGATGCGACTGGCAGCTAAGACCATGTATGGAATAGTTATTGGGTCTAGATTCAAACCTTTCCAAAACGAATCGTAAGTTTGCTCCTTAATGTCCAACGTTGACATTAGGAAACTAGGAAGAGCATTGGCACTACACCTGATGCCATTTAGTCAGTGACATTTTCTTTTGAAATCTTTCACTGAAAGTAGCTTTCATTGTCACTTGGCATACTATGATTTGCAAAGCCGGATGTGTTCAACTTCGTATTTAAACAGAAATATGATATGATTCAATGATTGCTTTTATGGAGCATTATACATGTATAAACAGAGTCGGCTGAACAGAATTTGTTTATGAATTAAGAAATCTGTTCAGCTGAGAGGATATTGTTGATATGGGAAATTCTAATAGTATTCCATATTAATTATTTGTTCAAATGTATTGTGCTACTAATACTTAATAACATCAAATACATGAGAAGAGTGCCTTGAATAAACAATTTTCTTTGATGATTTGTATATTTCATGCCACCAGCCATATTTGCTTAGCTCAGAGAAAGTATGTTTCCCAGATACTCATATAGAATTTTAGTGCTATCTCTTCATGGTACGGTAGAATCAGATATCAGCACGAAGATTGCTCATTACAGGTATTGACCTTATAACCTCTCCGGGACGTGGGAGAGATCATCATTAAAAAGCTTCACTATGGCTTTGAATGCATGCAAGCATATGCATTTGTATATGTCATTTGTGATATTTCTGTCATTTATAGATAAATAGTTAGAAAACATTCAGAATACCACAGGCAATAATCGTTTTTGATGATGCGTGACGGATAATTAAATCTTAGTCCACGTAAAACGGTCGAGGTTTCGCAATTCTTCAATTTCTTCCTCGCATGCATCCTCACAGAAAAAGTATTGAAAAGTGGCCTAAACACAGTTTTCGATTCCAGCAAATAGTCAGCTGAGATATTCTATAGAGTCTGCAAACCCCTCTAGCTTTCGTGACACTTTAGGATTGTGTGTTTTTAACATAATCAATGCGTTATATAACTTACATTGTGACAACAGAGACTTTTTCTAATATCCAGAGTTAACTGCAAGTGTTTTCTCTGCCCCTCACTATCAGCTTCATAATACGTAACCTTGCTCATGATCTATTCATATTCCATTGCGTTTGTCGCTCATGATCGCGATAATCGACATCTGGTGGTCGTATACGTTGACCTTTCCCTATTAATAGGCTTTTCCCGAGGTTTAGGTTTTCCAGGGGTTAACCAGGTCGAGGTAGAGCCCATTCCTCGCTGAAGCTTGATTAAATATTTATCGCCTTATTTCTAGAGCAAGCTTCCAATATAAGATTAAACGATAATCAGATTCATAATTGATTTATTACCCATAACTGTAATCTGAGGTGTATTAGCATCATATCCTCAAAACGGATAGTTATCCTTTACTGCCCACAATAGGACTTTGTTATATAGTGATGATGTTTAGCCTCATTTTACCTATTCAGTAGAACCAGAATAATTATGAAATTAGCATTTTAATGTTTCTCAGGTTATTCGTTTTAAATTAACCTCGAACAACATGTTCGGTGGAGAGATAAAATACCGAAAGTCTCTATTAGTTTTTTGGTTAAGAGTTCAATATTTTGCGTTATGTATTTGAACTACAGGAACTCGTGACCGATGCATCATGTTTGATAGTGAGGAATATAGACTCTTACTCAGCTTTTAAATATGGACAAAAGAAATGGGCATTATAAAAAACTGGCTAACCCTATGGGGTTTTTTTTAAGTAGGCCCAAAGGCCCCCAATTTCTCAATTTATTTCTATATCAATATTAAATCTGTACATGCACCAAATATTGATTACTAGTATTATGTAAATAAGCGGACTTAATATTTTGTGCTTTTTATTAAATTGTTGTATATATTTACAAAGTGCCAATAGAGCAGTATGGTACAACGCAATACATCTAACAAGTTGATAAACTTGGAAAACTGTTTGTATATATGTCATGACAAGTATTGATCAAACTATGTTGACTATAATAGACCTTGTTATGTTGAAAACTAATTACTGATCTGTAAAGGTACTTTGTTTATTGTTATACAAAAGAAGGTGAAACAACATGTAAAATCTTCCACTTTGGGAGGTTCAATCAAACCAGCTTACCGCTGATGAATGTCCCAAGTTAAATAAATAATTTAAAGAAATATATATATACTAAGATAAGGCCTTAGTATGAACGTTTACCCTAGCAGCACATGTCCAATTAGTAATATTTAGACAAGGACGACAAGGTAACACTCTCATGAAATTACTGTACCTGAATCAAGCCTTCTGTGGGAATACCTGCAAGCTGTTTCACGAGTATCTCTTGTAATGTGGTCGTGAGCAGCTCTACCACCCCACGCCACCCACAGCACTGGCCGGCAATGAGAGGGCAACTAGTACGTTCTACCCCCACCCAGCGACCTTTCAACCGAGGTGCAGTCAGGGCGATACTTCAGTGCACTACAGGTTAGCCTAGAGGTTATTGAAGGAATAGTACTATTGTAGTAAGGAAACGGCTTCTTCGTTCGTCTAGGGTGACTCAGGAATAATGTGATACAAAGTATATAAAATGGTTCCTAAGGCATATGCCATCGTAATGCAGGTTCATACAAGTGACTGCTATACGAGAAGTACTAACTAAACCTATTCATAGACGTTACGTTGTTACTGGTTGGGCAGCTGAATAAATTCAGATGGAAATATAGAATCAACTAAAAAAACTAGATAAATGTCTGGGCTAAACACATGTTAACCAAGTCTAATTGAAAAAATTGGACGTTAAACTACCCAAACAAACAAAAACAAACATGTTAACCACCACATCTATATCTCATAAGCCGTTTCTGTCACATGTTACACAAGGCCAATCATTTTTATCGTTTTCAATAACATTCAAAGGCTTACCTTACCACCCGGAACAGCCAGTAAAGAACTCTATCATCTGAGGTTCTTTTTATCATTACAGTGTACATTTTATACTAGCAAGTTACTCTTTCTTGCTAGAGATTTGCATTTTATCAAACATAGCCTCGTAATTGGTTTAGGAATAAGAAGGCGGGCTAGAGGCGGAAGGAGGTCTAGACTGCGTTATCTGACCCTGGGGAATCCTGTCCTTTATGACCTGCTCATGACCTGTCCTTGGGGCCCGAATGGTACCCGAAGCCGTAGACCAACAGGACTAGGGTACCTGCGGAGATGAAGGGTGTCGTAACCCGTGGTAACGCCAGTGTAAGCTCCAGTTATACCCCACAGTAGTAGCACCCTCCTAATCCCCGACTACCAGTCGGCCATTTCTATTCATGGCAACGTTAAACACAGCAGGTCTACTCCTCATTCTTATCATTTATTTAGATTTGTAGCTCAAAAGGTCAGATATATCTATATATAAATCTTTTTATATATGACTGGGTATGCACCAGTGATTTATGTGTAAAAATCAACCAGAAATTCAGAAATTCTTATCTTTAGGAGTTAACATTCCGGGCGTGTAATTCACTGGCCTGCTATATAGCGTAATTGCAATGCTGAACTGGTCAGAGAGGTTGTGGTCTCCCTGGTCGCCACTCGTCCAGTGGGCCTAAGCTTCTATTGGCTGGCTCGATACTGAGTACCGTCAAGAGTCTCTCTAACCTGTCCAATTACATCACTGGCTTCTTGAATGGCTTCGGCTATGGCTTCGGTTGTGAGGCAAGGTGCGGCGTGGGCGGGCCGTTTCGTATATTGCGTCCTTCATATTGGCTGGATGAATGAGCCGCCCACACCCTCAATCAGCCGTGAAAGCAGCTTACATCAAACCCACCCACCCCCTGCCGTAGTCGCTGCTCGTGTTTCATGGTGGAGGAAATTCTAATCTGATAAAATCCTCAGCGTGGATGAAACTATTAAACCAAACCTCATCTAAAAATACAGATTTAGCAGAAAAATTTCATATTACTTTTCGTCAGAAATCCCCCCATTGAAGAATCCTAGAAATTTACTTCTGAATCTGTAATTAATTCTGAAGTGTTAGTCACCTGCCAGGCTGTAGATAAGATGTGGTATTCTATTTCATAAAAAGCCTTGCTCTACTATATTCAAATATTTGTAGTAATAATTGATATTCGCGTCCATATAGAGCTAAGTGCGCCTCTTAAGGTGTTGAGTAAGTCGAGCGCCGACCTCTAGTATCAAGTCCAAGTGCATTGACTGTCGCTTGCCAAGATATCATCTCTGTGGCAACTCCCCAGTAGAACCCCTGTACCAAGCCTCTCTCCTTACACAAGAGGAGAAGAACCTTGCTGATAACAACCTTGACCTCCACCTACCGCTCAGGTCAAGGTCAGACGAAGGTTAGGACCGGGATAAAATATTTGCGTTAACAGTAGTAGTGGTTTGTTAAGATGCGAGATAAGCTAGGGGGGTTGTTTGCAAGAGTCGCGGCATTGTAGGGTTCATGGGTATGGTTCCCAGGCTTTGGGTATATACTAGGCAGCGAGTGAGCAGGACCTGTACCAGGCAGGTGGAACAACATGACGTATGGTGAAGGTTGTTTGTCCTCCCGTTGATAATATTTAGAATTGGCACGGAATGCTGGTGGTGTTTGTAATGTCATTCTGCGTGGATTTACCCTATACCCTTTACCTTGTTTGTTTTGGTCGCCGAGGCAGGTCGCCTCACCTTCTCAATAAATCTCATTCTGGCAGGAGTGCATCAAACCCTTCCACAGTCATCCTAGATGTCGATATTTTGAGACTTTCTCAAGATAATAGGACTTCGTACATAATTCTCAGGAATATGAAATAATGTTGAAAATTTGCTGACATTTTCTTTTTATAGGTTCCTTTTTGCTTTGAGAGATTCCTCATAAAGGATATTTTAGAGCCGCCGAGAGATCTTCTTTTCCTGATGCACTGTGATAAAGGGACCCCTGACCTGGAGGTCTCTACGTAGGTTATGTCACCCTCCTATTTGTATCCTGCCGCACCCCCCCCCCCCCCCCCCCCACCCTCACTCACCTCCAGAACCACCTACTCCATTCACCTATACTCTCGACAGGCGATGAGGTTAAAATTTCTATTTATCTAGTACTCTTTCCTCACCTCTGTGCCCGACCCACATTGAGAACGGTGCAAATTTGATTTATTTCGGCCAATGTGGCTCTCCAGTAAGGGGACGTACGAAAGGCCTGCTGCGACTGCCTGCTGCGACTTCATGTGTGGCTTCGCCTCCCGTTCATCGTTGGCTTCCCGGTTGGCTTCCCGGCGTTGTTAGTGGTATGCCCGGCCTCTGAAGATTCGATCATACTATGATAATCATCCCCTGCGCGCCCGGCTGAACCTGCCGCGTAGCCGGCGGTGATAACGGGGTTTACCGTAACGTGACGAGCGGAATCCCATCACCGGGCCTCGACACCCGGCGCCACATATCGCGAGCTGACCGCTCCATTTGTTGTGAAAGCGGGCGTGTCTAGCGGGATTTATAGCCGCGAGCCACGGCCTCAAATCAGCGCCATGGTCCCACGGTCACACCTTACGCTTCTGACGAAGATTGAAATCATATCTGCTGACAGATTTTCTCCATGGAGTAGAAAGTATCCGGTCATGATGAGATATTCTTTAACCTATATTTGGGTCATTTGTTGAGATTGTTGAGATAAACCCGCTGGATCAGCGTGAAGGAGTTTTCTAACTAGCAGTTGAGCCCTTTTGTAGAAACTAATGTTACAGTGTATAATCTGAATATCTACATATACTTTTTCCAAACATATGTCTGCAGTCTCAAATTAAGTAACGATAGTAGTTGCTCCCTTTTTAAACTGAAAGTGTAATTGTTGTGTAAAACAGTTTTCCATTTGAAGGCTTTCTGTCCGATCTCATAAATATGAAATCCAATTGTTAATTTAACGTAATATATTGTTGAGATTTCTGTTGATTGAGAAGTCCTACGGTCATCAGATAGTTTAGGTTAAAAAAAAGGAGTACCCCTGTATGATCTGGTGAAACTAGCTATCACCAGATATTCATCATTTCCAACTTGAAGAAAAAGTAGAAGATGAATACCTGACAGGTGCTTATGACTGTGAAGCATAACTTACGATACTCATACTGGCTTTATCTTCTTTGACTTAACGAACTTAAATTCTGAATATTGTAGATTATTCCTTGCCGCCCAGGCCATTCCCGTAAAACATGGCTTGATTTAGGGATAATTCTGTTATCAATTTGCAAAATGAACCCTTATTTTATAGCGAGAAACTAGAAACGAATGGATGGAAAAATTTGTCGATACGGTAAAATCTGCTAGGGAGATAAGATTCTGAGGTTTCAGCAGAATCTATCTCATATTCTAGTCTAGCATCGCCATGACATTCGGTTTATTAGGTCATAAACCTGTTATCCCTCAGTCTATACGAATTGATGTAGTAAGCAATACCTAGCGGTATCTACTTCCTTCGAGGGAGGCCTCAGACATACATCCCATTTTACGTTGCCATTTTTCACTTACCTTCCACAAATTCATAGATAAAACTAAACCTTTTTCAAATTTGTTTTGGGAGACACTTTTCTGTTTCCCTTAACTACCATCTTCCTCTCTCTCTTTCTCATAATGCGCTTTAGGGAAGCGGCTTAATGTATCATAATAATTACGGTGAATCTGTTTCTGCGTTTCGCAGTCGATATGATAAAAAAAACATAGGACTCTCTCGGATTTACATAGGAAAAGTGATTGGAAACAGTAACTCAAAAATCACATATGGTCATTCTTTTGACCTAGACATCTGGTTTTGAGGAATGAAATTCTGTTGTTTAATGTAGATAATAACGTTAAAAGGCGTGGGGAAAACGACCACTGATAGATCAAAGATATGGTAAAAGAGAAATGACTTGCTATATTCAAGGATGGATAACGTTATAAATATCTTAACTCTTACCGAGGTGAACACCGTTAATCACTCCAGGTGACAGCCATAAGGCTTGGGCTCAGAGTTGCTCCTGTAGGGATCTATATTGAACTGCTCGCTGTAACTCAGACCGCCTAGTCTCGCTCCCCAGGTGTAGACCATGTGACCTGTTGACCACTGCCCAGGTGGTATCCATGCCCCCCGTGCCTCACACCACCTGCCCCCCTACCTGCGCACCTGATCAAGCATCCTCCTGGGCCCAGCAGGTGACCTCTGCTAATGTTCTCCAGGTGGGAGCCCTCAGGTGTAACCGTCTCCTGGAGGTATGCGAACAAGCTTGTAAACACGTAAAGGGGCATTCCCCGGGCGCCCGTCGTGATTCTATACCATGTTGATGTATTCTGAACTGTCATTTTTCCTCCATGTCTATTTCCAGGTAAGTGATACCAGGCAAGAGATGCATGTAATCAGCATCGGGGGTTTTACTCTACGGACGGGCATCTACGCGCACTGCAGCCTACAGAAGGGGGCTTGATTGTATGCCATACCTTAGAGCGGTAAGAGGTTGAGCTACTAATGTATGAGGGATGGTTGGAAGTGTACTAATATTCCCGGTATGTTTCATCATTCTTGTCAAACTAGGTCTAAGAGTAGTAGTCTGTATCTGGGTTCCATGAAATAAATCTTACCTCAATTTACTTAATATATTCATGTTAATCTTACCCTGGAAAATAGTGGATGCCATTCCCATACATGGTTTATTAACAGTATATTTCATGGGGTGGAAGGGATATACGAAGATATATGATACAAGAGGGATTCATGCAAGTGGATGTAAGGGACTGGTGTGTATAGGGTTGCGTCCTAGAATAGATAGGCAGATTAAAGGTGGAGGAAGGATGGTTATAGTATTGGAGAGGTGCAAATATGATTTATTTATATACTTACAAAACTTTAAAAAAACTCACCTCATGATACCCCCTTTGAAAAGCAAACCTTTCAATTGCCATCAGAGATTTGCTGTCATTCTAATTGATAGGGCTAATACTGACGGGGAAATAAAAAAAAGTCATTACTATACATTACATTCTGTGTCATAATCGATCACTCCCGGCACCGTGCGGTACGACCACCAAGAGAGAGACGCTGCCATGATGGAAGTGGGCAGGGCAATCGAATAGCGCTCCTGATAGGCAGTATGGGCTTTCAGCAGATTCATTACATCAGTGGAACGGCCAGAAGGCCCCTCGGGTCTTCAGCTATTGACACTTAAACATCAATAAATTGGATGCTACTATTCCTAGTGGGACGACGAAGATGAGGTTGGCCCATTCCTAAACGATGCCTAGATCATCTTCTGTAGGCGTAACCATTGAATGAGGTAACCAGTGTCCGTTTTGTGTTAAAGCCTTTGCGGAGTTATTACTTATTTAGAACCATGTTATACGTTAAAGGACGTTAAGTCATCGGACATGTGGCGAATAACGTGAATGTGTAGATAGGGGAACCCACACTCAATGATATTTAGTGAAACGCGTAAGCTAAAAACTCGATATCACTACGTTCCATCAATCTTCACGTGAATAAAATGTATCTGCTAAATGATGCATCTAAGCAGGCTACCTTTTCTATTTTGAAAGACTTCATTGTTATTGATCCTCTTTCATTCTGCACGTCGGAAACTAATCGGAACAAGATGGAAGAGCTTTTCTTGATTAACACTTTTTTGTAACTGATAATGATTTGATATCAAGAGTCGGGGCTACGATTCCGACAGCACCAAAAAAGAAATAACAGAAACGAAACAGCGGAGGTTTCTTCCGGTAAATGCCCGGATATAGGACCTGTCGGCCATTTTGTTTTTTATAACTTTTTCTTTTGTCTGGGCCCGACAGTACGCAAGCCAACACACCAACACAAAAAACACCTTCTTTCAGCCGGTATCTGTGTCCTTCTTGTATTCAGATCACACTATGAGGATTACGGTTTACTAGTGTCCTTAAATCATTCAGACATGTGATAAATTGCACACTATGGCCATCCTCAATACAAAGCCCCAATTCAGTGCACTCAACACTATGTTCTTGAACCATATCCGTTGAGTAGTCCTCTACATTCAGTTCGTGGAAGAAAGTGGGTAATGTGTTATTCCGAGTGGTGATTTATGTACCCCCCCCCCCCCGAAAACAGATATTCATTTCTATAATAAGAGTTTATTTTCTTAGCGATGAATCACAGCTATTTTAAGATAACAACTCCGATATTGAATTAAAGCCATACATGAATGATTGCATGATTGTCGGCAGTTGTTGGAGTTCAGAGTTTTGATAGACAGAGCCATTAGATTTAGTCAAGTGTAGTGAATTAAGAAAAATAGTATTTAGATCATTTCCGGTGAGAACAAGATTAAGTATTCGCCTCTCGTCTATCAGGATAAAGGAACCGTAAAAAGGCTGAGCAGTCACAGTAACGGAAATGATTTGAAGAAAGAACGCCGTCTATTCGATGTGTGACCGAAAAGGCAGAATTCGTGGATAAATATTGAAAACGGAAATTTCGCATATAAATATCACCTTATTGTATGTTTATATGGCACATACAGCATATGTTGAAGAAAATAGCTATATATTAGATTTTACCTCTCTGAACACGATTTTCCCGACCATTTTGGGATTTAATCTGTGCAGATTGGCGATAATATACATTTAGAGTACTTTGTCTATTCATTTTGTAAAACTAATGTTTTCATGATATTCATATGTAAGTCCTATCCAAACCTTGTTTTATGTTTGAGACGTGGCTAGTTGTTCAATCTAAAGCAGCTACCCCTCGATTTGTGACATTGATTCTCCATTGACATTGACCAATCTTGCTGTTAGAGGCAGCCCTCTCACATGGGGTTGACACGTGATAATCCGGACTTTCATTAATGTGTCAGATATGGGTCAAGAGCAGTCTATGTGTGGATCTGATAAAGCAGACCACTTTTTGAAAGTTTACACCATTTTAAGAAATGATGTTAACTACTACACCTGATCAAACGGATTTACCAGTCTCTGGTGGGTGGCCAGATCGAAGGCATGAAAAAAGACCTTATTTTATAGTTGCCAAGCAAATAGCTACTACAACAATATAAATCTTACATATTATGATATTATCGCTATTTTGTGCTTAATCATAGCCTGGTTTTTATTTCTCCATTTTCGTTATATGAATTTCATGAAATTTTGTTAGGAGAACTAGATGCCTCCACCTGACTTGCATTTGCTCTAACAACGATACTGATGCAGTTTATGTGTTGAGGGTGCTCCCCACACACAAGTTCTGCCCTCCTCAAGGAATGAGCAGTTGTGATTGTGTTTAAGGGGTGTTTTCTAGCATCTTTTTTGGTAAGGTTCTAGTCTAGAAGCGTATCCACTCGAGCTGTAGAATAATGTCTTGCCTTGTCCTGAGCAAGCCTTATGATAGACTCCACTAGAAAACTTTAGGAAGTGTGATCTCATTATGCATCTCAGTACTTACAATCCTCAATTAAAATTAAGTGAATTAAGTCTTAAATCTGCCACGGGTCCACTTGCAATATTTTACGTCTGAAGGCGGACCAGGATGCAACTTATGCATGTACAAGATAGACGCATAATATGTGAACATATAGCTAAATAACAGGGTGCGGACATCTGTCTAGTCTTTTCCAAACTGGCAAACAGAGCAGTTGAGTTGGTTCAGAGAAAATTCCAAACACTGATATGATAGGTCTGATAAAAGAAATCACAATGAACAAACAGCAATCAGACTGAAACAAACAATTAATGCACGCCATTCGTTCAACTCTGAAGGGGAAGAGAAAATGGGGGTGGGGGTCTAAGTTTTAGTGAACAAGTAAAGTTGACCCGCCTGAGGATAGGTCACTAAATACAACACTCGCACACGAATACCTCGTGATAGGAGACACCAACCCCCCCCCCCCCCCCCCACACACACACACAGACAATGCTTTCAACATGCATTGAGCCTATAAATGTTCAGCATATCCTGAATTGTCAAAAGGTACAAGGAAGAAGAAAAAATTATTTGAGAAATAGTACTTATCAACATGAAAATTTTGTTTGAGACTATCCAAGAGAGATTTAATCGACTTTTTTAAAGGACACATCTCTTTCATAGTCTATGAAAAATTGTTGTAAAATCGAAAAGTATTGACTTAATTTAGTCAGACAATCGAAACTCACTTTCATAACTCCAATATACCTTGTCTCAAATATTTGTTTCTGATCTTATACCCCATGAATATAACTTCTGTTGTGGACTGTAAAATCATCATTACTCACTGACTGTGTCGAGACGAAATCAAGCACGAGACCGGCATCGTCTCCTATAATCACAGCCACTCTAGTGTGTATATCTATTGTTTGTTGAATTCCAATTATGAAATGGAGTAGAAACAATTGTGCCTGTAATCATTATCATAACAGCCTCCTACTTACATAAAATATACTGGCACACCAGTATAGCTCCCGATCTCTTCTGAAAATAGCAAAAGCTAAATCCACTGCCAGGCAGACAACTGAGCACAGGCTTTGTGATACGTATGTTATAATATACTGATTGAGTATTGTTCAGTTATGGATTATTTGAAAATTCTTCAATAGAGGTTGCTAATGGTGCTAGTGATTTCATGTTTCCATTTGTAATCATAGCCCTGTACCTACCAGTGACCTCTTAGAATAAATATGTCTCCCAATATTCAAATTCATTGAAAAAAGAACTGCCGTGAACATTTGTACGGTCTGTGCTCATTCTTTGATAAATAACCTCTAACTGGAAGATCTACCATATGAACTAATTTTAGATATCTAATGTGTCACTGCCCATAGATATGTCTCCAACATGTCTGAAAGAATAGGTATTACCATATTTATTGCTGCCATGAATAGCTATTATCTGGTTCTTGAGCAGACGATGAAGGTGTCGCTTCCTATGAATAGGATTTATGAATATAGATATCCTCTAAACGTTGCGCACCTGCCAGTAAGAGACGTTAGTGAAACCAATTGGCAAGTTGAACTATATGGGACATCCCTGCCACACCCAATCCTGCTCTTCCTGCCCCGACCTGCACTGTTCACACCCGCCACCCTATCCAACAGGAAGACCTTATCTAAATCAGATGTTATGATTAGATTTAAAAATGAATAATAATAATAAGAAAATCAAAACAAACCCTCCACATCCAGGCCTGTTCATGGTTCTGCCAATAGATACACCTTTCAAGACGGGTCACGTCCAACCCGTAATCCGAGTAATCCTCAGTTAAGTCAAGGTCCTCACCTTTGTGTCGAGTACAGGACACATGTCAGAATAACACTGGGGTGGTTTTCAGGTGAGACGTATTTATGTACCGATCAGAAGGGGCGGAAGGGGGAGGATGTAAAGGAAATCACTGGGCCGTTAAATGATTGCTGTAATTAATGGCAGTCGGGAGTCAGACGGCCGCCAGAGGTCCCCATAGGCGCATGCGGTATCAGGGTGGTCGATCTGGAGGGTCAGACCATTCATGTCTCAGGCAATGAAACTGTAACCTATGGGTTCACCAACACCCGTCTGTCATCGGATCCTAGGTACGTGTCATGTATGGTCATGGGTACTAACTTGAGAAATGGCTTCCTTGATTTGTTGAATTGAATTAATCATATAACTACTAATCGCAAACTGTCCGAGGGAAAAGAGCAGACGAGCGCCAAATAGATGTACAAATAAATGTAGTCAATCAAGTAAAATCAAAAGGTTTTTTTTTTCTTTTAGTAAATACCGTACATGTCACGATAATAGAATAAACGCTTCCTTGTTTGCACAGTAACGCTGGATAATTGTCTTCTTTGTGGAATACGTTAGCGTTCAATCTATTACCTAATGGCCTACTGGTACAGCTAGGTCAGGTTGTCATTGTGATTGATATGTCTAGCCATTGAAGTACTGCGCAGATAAACCTGAGAGTATAGGTTATCGAACGCAATAAAGAATTTATGAAAAAATGTAGCTTAGGCCATCTATAGATATGCTGATAATATACTGCAATCTTAAAACTGTGACATTGAGAAGGAAAAAACCGTCTAGCATGTCTATATGGCCCAAGAAATGCAAACACACTCTCTGACAAGTACATGCATACTTCCGTGATTTCGAATTAAGCTTAGATTGTTTAAAATGGGGGAAAAACATCCAATAATAATTGTTCTGGGAGAATGTTTCGGAAGAAGAATCTTAGTTGATGCTCTGCATCATATCACCAGGCAGCTGTCACATTTGCCTTGAAATGGCTACTTGGCATACAAGGCCCCGGGTCTTGGGGGCATGGCAAGTGGTAGGGACACGCGAGCAGCCAAGTAAACACCAGCCGACGGGAAATGCCATGTACGCCCGTGACTTTTCAATAGAATCACTCCGGTTCGGCAGGAGGACACTGACATGATGCGACAGTTTGAGAAATCAAACTAGAGCCTACGTCTGGGCCTCCACCAACTAGCTCTAACTCTAGATCTGCTCCTGTCTAGGTTAGGTTTTGGGACAAAGGCACAATGGTTGGATTTATATTACGCTGACGTTCCCAATGCCTCGGAGGGGTTTTGTCACTGTGTCGTCTCATTCCACCATGCACATTGTAAATTCAGCACTGAGCCCCACCGAGCAGCAGTACATAGCACAGATTTTCTTTTCTTTCATCCAACGGTTCAGGCAATATTTGCTCATCAAGTAGGCCTCTCAATAGGCACAGTTATAAATGTCTTGAAGGACTCCCATGAATGTGGGTTGGCGTTTATCGATTTCTCTTTTTCTCTCTCTTTCCAATTTTTCACTTTATGAACAGGGACAACATTTTGGTTCCGCGTTTTAGGCCACAGCTGCAGTGGGAGTGGGAGTGATGCACAAGCACACCATCTCTCTCAGTCAAGCTGTCGAGATCACCCTGTGGAAACCACTGGTGAAGCCACATTGGAAGCCATGTGGACCCTCAGTTAACAAGAGCAATTAGATTCCTCACGGGAATAATAATTGGTCCCATGCCAAAGCTGACGGCTACGGGCGGTAACTCAGCCCCGTTGGCTTTGGTCCCAGGCACACACGCCTTCAATTCGCCCCACCTGGCGTTCCTCTGGGGTTCTTTAGTGACCAGCATGTTACACAATGTGTATATGAAGGAGCGGACTGGGCAGATGGCAACCGTAATGAGGGCAGCAAGTCTAGAAGATTCATGTGGGTAAAGTGCATTGATTAAAACTTTTCACCTGTGTATAGCGGTTCGATTTGCAACTTCAGACGACCTTTCTAGTTGTTCCAAGAATAATGTACAGTTGTGGAGAATTGTAATCATTATGAAGGCGACCATCAAATGTGCCATGGCCTTCCGGAAGGGTCATTGGAGATCGACGTAATCGATAAACCACCACGGCGTATGCTTGTCATTCAGAAGCATTCAGAGTCCCCCTTTGTATATATACTTAACTGGTCTCCGCTATACACTGGACTCTAACGAGCAGCTGAGAGCACTTCCCGAGCACCTCCCTTGTGCCCATGTGGAGCCATGTTTGCAGGATGCCAGCCTTCACAATAACATAAATCCAGTCTGTCTAGCGACATCTCCCCGGCTTCTTATGTCTGACAGTGGGGGAGAACCTATCGCGGGAAGTCACGGGAAGCCCTCTGCCCTCGCATTACTCTGCCACCACGAGGTGGCGCGACCGGCAGAGCTGCTCGGTGGACTCCATCATTAGCAGCTAGCCTGCGCCTCCATAATACTACTGGGCTTTGTGCTGGTCGGCAAGGCTATTGCTGCCAGCGGATGTAAGGCCATTTTGGACGGAGTGGTTCGGCAATGCCTCCACCCCCAACCCCAACCCATATCACCTACCGTCCAACATCTGAACCCCCTCCAAGGCCACAGACAATGGTCAATGCCAGGCGTCGTCTAGACTGTTGTATTGTTAGACTGTAGGGGTGGCCCACCGGCGGCTGCTGACCACAGCTTTCAACTGGGCAGAGGTAGATGTTAAGCTGTTTGCGGGCCACCCTCCCAACTGCCCCTCTTCCTGCATGCGATTCCCACGGGCAATGTTTCGTGACTATATGTGACTGAACACTGGGCTGTGTCCAGGACTGGGGTAAGCTGTGACTGTTCGCAGTCGTCATAATGACTGTGTTTGAATGATTATTTGGGCTAACGTTATTTTTTGTCAACATGGGCGCCGTTGATACTAAAGGTTAGAGGGCCAGGACCTAACATCAATCTCAAGAATTTGTTGAGGAAATTGGAGGTGTCAGCCAATTCAAAGCAACCATCTGCATTGCTCAGAGTAGAGATCAGTGACACACATCTCAATTCATTACAATCAAATCAACTGCAATGTTAATACCTTTTTCAGAACAGCCATTTATTATCACAGTGAGACTATTATCAGATAGGAATCGAATTTAAATCCCGAGACGGAGAAATTCTCAACACTCGTTTGATTTTAGTAATGCAGCCCTTATATGAAATAACGATCTTGTAAACTATATTATTCATATAGCATGTATTATTTAACTATGCTTATTGAATGGTTTAGAAATATCCAGTTCTAACCCGAGATGGTGGTAGCGTTTAAAGAATCTCCGTTAAGGATAGCAGGGCAGTTCGTTTAATAGCTAACCCTTTGATTACACCAGTGTTCATAAAACCTGCGGAAAGATTGATCTCCTCGGTAACAGGGTGAGATTGCAGGTAGAGCTTCTATTCTGAGTGTATATTCCTAGAGTACCATCAGCACCACTAAAGCGGTATGGGCATCTGGTAATAGGAAGCTCCAAGTTAGATAACCTTTCCTAAGTCAGTCTATATATATATATATGTATGTATATATATATAATCGAAGAAGTATGAAATAAATTTGACTTCATAATTTTGTATAAAAAGTCAATATGATATTTACATAAATGACAAAGTGTAGAGAATTGACTAGCTCTGGGCCTACTTCTCGTCAGCTTTAATGTAAGTTATAGCGCCATTTTGCACGAACGCAACAGGATAGTCTGGACTATTTGCAGAGGCAGACGTTTCTGAAGCTTTAATGATGTGCCGGCCCTATCAGTTGCTCTTGGGTCATCCCAATAGGTACTGTACTGCCATGGAAGGTCCCGGGATGTCAGCAGAGAACACGGCAGGGACGAATGATTCAACAGTCACCGCAAGTCTCTCAGTCCTCCCACTCGCATGCTTCATCTGACAGGAAATATCTATATTCTATATTATGAACATAACAATGAGTAATTATCACTAGTGAACCCATTATATCTGAGTCAACGAGTTCATTTAACATGTACTTGAAGCAGACGTTTATTTCCAACATACCATTAAAAATCTTCTATTTATCATGAAAACCTGCTATACATTAACCTAGATGCATTAAACAGAATAAGAAGGAAACTCGCGAGATGAAACCTACTTGGTCCGTACTTCATCGAGTTTGACCATGAATTATGTAGCTGTCAAAGTAGGTGGACAGCGGATCATGTTCGAGTTAGTTTCTGATTTTATCTCACCCTGTATAACATGATTAATTCATAAAATAACGCGCTCAATTAGCCGTTGATTATTGGGTTCACTACTTTACGACCGTGGAGTATGGGTTCATAACGTTAAGCCTATGGAGAAAAATACTGGGGTGAGATAATATACATGTATTAGTTTTGGGTTCCAAGCTCTCTCCCGTATATCCCATCCTAAATAGAGAGAAATGGGTTATGTCAATTCTGAAATAAGGTTTAACCTTTTAAAACATAAATGTGTGTAACGTTAAAAACATAGGAGATTAAGGTTCGGCGTTGGAGTGTCCCATGTAAACAAGATTATTGCAATTATGACCAAAAAGAAATATGGTAAAAGAAAGAGAGAAAAGAATATCGTATGGTACACATATATAAAAGCATCAGAAGACAAGCATTCCTTTAACAAATTGTATACCGAAAGGCAATTATCACAGGCCACACCACATTTTGCTATGGGTTTCGACATAAGCTAAGGTAAATTACTTAAATTGTTGTATTTTATTATGAGTCCTGGCTAGACTACGAAAAGAAAAGGGTATATCATTATATACAATTCATAATACCACCTGTATGACGTACATTCTTACAAAATGAATCATACACGTCATTCCCACATGATATATCCGAGAGGAGACATCCCGCACATTCTCAAACACATACTAATGTCTATGTCTAATTGGAACAAACGACTCTCCTGATACAAACAATTCTTTGTGTTTCCTCATAGAATGTGGACCTGAATCTAACGAATACAATAGAAGACCTTCATCCTAAAGAATGAGCCGTCGAGATAATGGTCTGAATAAACCGTTTTTGGAGTGTATTGAGTGAAGAGGTTTCTATAGAAGCTATCTTAACTTTGAACATTATATACTGAGCAGTGTCCATTAGATCCAAGACCTATTCTC
The DNA here is from genome assembly GCA_950022655.1 of Alentia gelatinosa. Taxonomy (NCBI): domain Eukaryota; kingdom Metazoa; phylum Annelida; class Polychaeta; order Phyllodocida; family Polynoidae; genus Alentia; species Alentia gelatinosa. The sequence continues at coordinate 75,232,870 of OX465581.1, forward strand.
TGGAACTTCTCATTCATACGTTCATTTTGCGAATAAAGAAGGGAAATTTGTTTTTGGATGTCTAGATTCAAGGCACAATGGCAGAACTATCTACATATTTGAAATAGACTTTTATTCTAAGAACATTACTTACCACGTTGACAATAACCGTCACGCATTGCCCCTTAATAGAACACCCTTAAAGATTTGAGGTAATGCTACCTAATCTGTCTAGATAAAGATAATTGCAGTGGTATAGATAATCCCTCTACCACTGCCCCATCCACGCAGTGTTCATCTGTGGTGCTTATTGATCGCCAGTACAGATTAGTGGATCGAGAACAGCGGCCAACTCATTTGGTGCCCATCGACTAATTACTTTTAAGATGTTGGAGAGGAGTGGTTCATCACAAAGCGATTTTCCATTATCGTTCCTTTGCAGTTCTCCCCGAGTACTGAAGATTAACTAAGAATATATGTAAAGCCTGTATTACCTTTGGTGTAAATTATCCCTTATCTAATCCAGCCATCCTCATGCCTTAAAATTATGTTTGTTAGCAGCTTGTTAATGACCCGAAGTTGGACAAGCTGAAAGATTGAATTGACAGTTTGTAAATTACTACCAACACGAAGCGGGTAACAATTACCCTGCCAAGGCGCATGCCACATTTTTAAGTCGTGTTGTTTCGCCACCTCCGGTTCGTTCGTGCGGGCACTCAGGCGTCTTGGGAAAGTCGCTGTTAGTATTTTATTAGCGGTGCACTCCTACTTGTCAATCACCCTGGAGGACGTAGACAGTATCAATGCCACCTCATTTCCCGACACCTAACCAGACTGATGCGGAGTGGCAAAGGTGTGATTGTAATTAAGTAATCCCCAATAATATCATCGAAGCCCTACTTCAGACTGCCTGAAGCTGGTCGTCTCGCAGTATTGGTTCCTTCAGCATTCCCTATAAAGCCTGCCATAGGCTTCTTGACGGAATTAGTTCACATGACTCTGGTCGTTCTGACAAACACTCTAGAATCATGGTTATTTGATCTTGTCCAGTTTTGGGCAGAGTTTTTTTCGGCGAAATCGGGGCCCGATTTACGAAAATTGGGTGCCGATTTTTCGCCGAGAGAGTTCCCAACAGTTTTGGGCAGTTGTCTATGTAGGTCTGAAGAACATGAAGCGTTTTAGCAAGAATCTAGGTATGTATATTTTGACGATGAGAAGATCCTTCAGTTCAGTTATCCTTGGCCCTTAATCTAAAATGAGCTGGCAGAAATAACCCTAGCATTCCATCAGATACATGTACTAAAAGATGGTATGGCTCAGCATTGCAGTGTCATATCAACATATTTCCACCACAATTATGTGACAATGCCACCTTTGGAAGCCACTGAGATTGGCCGACACTGACTTCATTACTTACATTTAAAGTCATTGAAACAAGCCAGATAGGCAATTAGAATAAGTACGACATATCCATAAGATATGTATTTCAATCTAAATGTAGCTACAAGGTGTGTTGTGCACGCTCTACCGTTTACGTTAAAATAGGAGCAATAATGAACGAATGGCCGTCAGCCTCCTGGGCCCACTTTCTTTTTTATTGGAGGGCCGTGACAAGGTCAGAGTATACCACCCCGACGATAGCGCCTGTCCCGTCAGCTTCACATGCCTGGAGGAGCTGCCCCAAAGGTAACCCCAGGCTTCCCACACTCTCCAGACAGTTATCAGGACATAGAAGCGTTGTATGTGTACCGGGAATGTTTTGAGTGTTGTGTTTGGAGAGTTGGTATCTAGTCGTCAGCCAACACACGGATGTCTCCGGGTAAACCAGGTGAAAGGTCAGGTCTGGTTATCACATAAACCAAATAAATTCTTATTTCCATCTCTCAGTAGAACTAACGTGATTTTGTGCTAAGTAAATTTGTAAAAAGTAGTTACGGGGAAAGATCTTAAAAAATATATCTATTTGAATATAGCGATATATTCTTCTTTATTCTATAGAAATTACGCGTAAATCCGTTAATGCTACTAGAGGCAGAGTGCTGTGGAGATAGAGCCTTGGCAGGGTGAAATCAAAGTGCCCATAGATCTTTGGTTAATGTTTCCGTTCAGAGATGCCTGTGCGGTTTAATAACTTCAATTTAGCGATTGCCTTCCCTTGTTTCCCGCCAAGATACGAATCAAAGAAGATTCAAATACCAATTTAAAGAGGGCGTCGGCGAAATGAGCTCAGCCTGCAACATAAATTGCTCCTTGATTTGTTATCTTGTTGCCATTTATACCAGATCCCAAGTGCCCTGGAAATTAATGAGAGTAAATACGTCTGCCTAATAACGTACGAGCATGACCTTCTTATGAAGCCTCAACAATTGAACGACATTCAATTAAGTGCTGGGAAAACTGCGCATTAGTTTCATGTCCTCAGACTCGTGATTTTTATATGGGATATATCATTTCAGAGCAGGTTGTTATGTTCACGGCTTTTATCATAGGCTATGGTTTTGTTTGTATGGAATGCTGGTGGAAAATGTATCAACAATTGCGCTGTTGTAAATGGTAATTGCTAGGGCTAACGGTAGTGTGAGGGTTACATTGACCAGCAGGATACTGTCAGGGGCACGGGCAGGCAGAGGGCGTGGCAGGTACACACCTGTTTGACACCTGCCCCACACACACCTTTTTCACCGAACCCCTCTCGCCCATCATCCTCACATACTTAGCATGTCTCAACTAAGGTATGATTCATTGCTTATTCACTCCAAACCTGAGTCGTAACATAGCGGCTTATCTTTGGACAGAAGTCATCACGTGGATACCAGGCGGGACTGGAGCTGATATAACATACCATCATAATTGTACATCCATTTAATCATTTCTATATCTAGTAGATATGAGTCCTATCCCGCATGAAGTATTGCCTCCGGGTTCATGCCTTGTTTCTAGATAAAGTAAATGATGTGATAAAAACCAGAACTCGTGCTAATATGATAACAGTTATTTCTCATCTGTATCAAACAATGATAGACTTCCTGACTGAGTATGACTGCTGTGTATGATGATTCATTCTATAAACACTACATCAGTTCAGAAATGTGTTTTCGAGGGACTTATAATCCATTATTATATATAGTCTCTGCCGACATATATCTCTAGAAACGGACATGAATATATTTGTCAAGATTTATCAGGTGTATAAGAAATATTTCACACTTACCAATACTAAACTGACAAGAGAAATCACAATAGGTTTAATAGTACCATTTGAAAACTTATTTGTTGAATATTTTGTTGATATTTTGAAAAATCTGTACATGCATTTCTACAGTTTCATCTGTGAATAGAACAATTTGCCATCACAATTGCGAAAGTGTTTAGCACAGAGTTTTACTCCTTATTTCAACTTCAAGTACCATTATGATCACGTGTTACCTCTCCCAAACCCAGATCCGAACCATTGGCCCACGTGCAACGTAACATGTTCACAATGTTCACCACCATCCTGGGTGATTGCCAGAGACTAGCGTTAGTTGCTGCGCCATTAGAGGCCGTTGGACTTAGGGTAAACCTGGCCACCCGCCGCTGTTCAGACTGGCTTTAGGCAGAGAGTAGAGCCAACTATTCACCATTTGCACGTGGCTCATTGAGGTGTCAGGGCAACTAATTTATAGGCCAGGAAGGTATATAAGGGATTACGATTAGACCAAGATTCAAATAGTTTCTACCTAAAAAAATCTTATAGATTGACTGGTGCTGCATGTCTGATTAATTTAAGTAAGCATTTGTTTGTATATAACAGTAATAAGAAAAACATTCATTGAAAGTAAGATATCAAAATATTGCAGTATTTCCAACTAAGACTTTTTTTCTCAATTTTTCGCATACCATGATATTGCTTTGACATATGGTAGATATCACAAAAGAGTTCTTTGTTACTTTTCTATTTTGATAACAAAGAAGTCCATTTTGACTTCTACTCTGACTACAACAAATGTTAAGGTATAGAAATGATTGTAAAAGAATTTTCTACTTAACTAAACTCGATTACGATTTGGAATTCTATAGAATCTTCACTCATATTCTAGAAGTCAAACATTTTGCCTAACTTTTAACATGATTTCTGAGAAAATCTGTCAAAAGTTAAAACATATTCGTTATATAAAAGAATTCAGTATATATAAGACAATAAAGCCAATAGTCTTAGGTTTAATATGGTATCTTTTGAAAATCTGTATCTAGTTTACAGCCTAATCTATGGCAATCTTCGTATACCATGTCAAAAGTAAGTACTTTTCAGTCACCTATATGGTTACGTGGCCTGTAGTTGATTTCTTCTTCCAAGGATGGGTTAGGCGTGTTATTATGCTGGGGAGCTGTTGAATTGTTCTATTGGGGTAGCCAGGAAGGGAATTAAATCCAGAAGGGTCACCTAGTTGTAAACAACTCGCTAAGCCTACATTAGTAAAATGATCAGGGTTGTAAAAATGTAGATCTTTACAGTACTGCCTATAAGGAATGCAATACATATCTGTAGTTGTCTAATGGTAAAGCAATGCTCTACAAAACTGCAGAATCCTAATCAATATGTAGCTATTCACAATTCATTGAGATGGCATACTGTGACTCACAAGTCGTGTATACTGCAACAGTTCCATTGCTGAAGGATTAGCCAACGAGTATAGAGATGGACCTCCGTAAAGATATTACTAGGTATAGAGTTACAACACATACACGCATACGTGTATGTCTTTAGTTTATATAATTGGCCATCAGGTACCACCACTTGGCTGTAATTGTATCACCATGGTGGGTATATTGAAACTACAAAGATCGATTTGTCATGTTGATGGTATCATTTAAAGATGAAAAAGCTTTTGTAATCTATGGTTTGATGATTTCTATTCGATTTCCTGAAGATAAACCCTTTCATTTTAGGGGCGAAAATGCACGCTCACGGTGTATTTAGCAGATTACAGCTTCGATTTGTCTGCCACTTTTGCACAATTGCACTACATTGTATATGGACTTGTATAAACCATCGTTGTTTCTAAACCAAAAATGTGCACCTGTAACATTCTAGTTTATTTGACGTTAGATTCGGAAATGATCGATCGCCGCCGAATCATCTGCCAAGAGCTGTAGTATATTATACTTGTTGGCGTTCAATCAAAGCCTCAGTTTTTGATTATTCATGTGCATCTTTTTCATTGGACATCCGACTATTCCTGCACACACCCGCTCATCGGTGATATTTAGCCTTTGGATATACTTCCCGGAGATTTCTGGTATATGACGAAAAGGTCAGATGATGCTATCAAATGCCATTATCAAGGGTCAATGCGAACTTAAATACGTACTTAGTAAAAAACAAACAAACGAAGTGACATATTGTTGTGAATTTTATTCTCAGACGCGGAAATCAGATTTCATTTCCCCGGAAACAATAAATCAAGAGGAGCATGCCTATAGTGACTAGTCATTTTCTTTACCCCTTTCATTCGGAGGAATTGTACCGTTAACAGTGAGACTACGGGGAATGGCCAGCGACTTGTGTGAGAGAGTGGTACCTGGAGATCTCGCACCACAGGGCATCCCCAGGGTCTCATTACCCGCTCACATCCATCCCCTATCTCATCGTTAGAAGGGCAGTCGGGGCATGTGGAATAACCTGCAGTATAACTTTATCATGCAAGATTCACCGGTAGGAACGAAGAGAAATTATGGCTGAAATAATGGGGTGGTTTTTTTTAAGGGGCCACCAATACATTTAAAGCATGGAAAATCCATGTTTCTAGAGGGCGAGTAACGCTTTTCAAATGTGATCGTTACCCATTTCAATAGGGCGTTATCATTACGTCATGTTCCTTAAATAATTGTTACAGTATATAAGTCATGTGCAATTACCAACGGACAAGTTATTGATTAAGTCCAAGGAATTCATCATTGAAAAACCAAAGTGATTTCCTTTGTATCCGAGATGTATATCATAACCAGTATGTATTTATCAGTATATATCGAGTAACTGAAACCGCGCATTATGTTGTCCATTAAGAAGCATGGAAGTTCCCCTTTTGATTGGAACCCAGCATTACCTGTAGGGGTTTTCCCCGTGTCTCCTTTCTTATTGCATAAAGCATATGTGTCCCACCTCATATTCCTACCCTTTTCTAGTCTTTCAGCTGTCATTATCTCAGTGCACACACCATGTAAAATATTCCGTCAGTGTTGTCTTTATTTCCACTCAGATACTTTACTCCAGATGCACACCCAAAACAAACATAGACGCTCGTGTCCCAGAAGACGGACTCGTCTTCCCAATTACCCCCATAGTTGTCTAAGAACAGACAATAAACACAGTCTCGCCTGGAAACAGATATTTATTCCAGTAGTACATAACCCCGCAGGGGGCGGAGAGGGGAGGCACGAGGTGCTCGTGAAGCCTGACCGACTCAACGTAGATGTTCTGTGTTGCTCTGAGCTGCTCAGTACCTTGCCCTCAGATACGTGCTGTTTCGAGATTCACCCACTCTCCAGGCTGAGTTTAAGGCAAATGTTATAGTGGGTAAAAAGGAGGAGGCTGGAGAGTCTAGCAGAGCTATCAGGGTTGTTTCACGTGTGACTATTGATCATACAAGGCAAAACATCTTCTTCACCTAATATCAATTATGTGAAAATAGTACAGATAAATCGCTCCCTTTCGTGTTACTTTCTAATTGAAAGCATTCGATTCATTCAAAATTTATAGGCATTAGATTCGGAGGTTTCAACAAAGGATCTATTCAACTGTGCAGAATGGTAGAGTCATTAAAAAATACCTATCTTGATGGGGAAAAATACGAATACCATTCGAGGCATTATTGGCATGAACCATCAATGTTTAACACCTACCCACGGTCGTTGTACATGCGAGCAAGATTAAAAGTCAACACTTACACAATTTGGAGGGAGATTTTGGCGCGCCAGTGGCGGGAGCAGCCGACATTTAGTCTGGGGTTAGACGTGATGCTACATTCCGGGAGCAAGAACACCAGGCATCCCAGTCCAGAACAGATAGCTGTGCCTCACCTCACTCGTATAGAGGTCTATACCTTGCCTTTTGCCTCGTCCTTCATAGTTGTATTTTATGCTTTGTCGTCAAGGATTACTTAGAATAAGATGCTATATATAAATATATGAGTATGTTTTGGGGACAAAGAAAGAATACAAAATACACCTGTTTAAACCGTGTGCTTAAAGTCAGGTCCAATCACTTTTATGATCATCATTGTCGCTGTACTATCAAAATTAAAGTGAATCAGAATCTCATCATTATTGCACGTTACATTACCATTTACAGAGAATACTTTATGTCAGATCGGTCGAATGTAGGATCAATATGTTGTTCTTTCAGGTTAGAATTTAGTCTAGATTTATTGAAGGTTAACCAGCAGAGATTTCCAATGCTTATTTGTTCTGACTTCGAGACAGATGAAACAATCGGTAACTAATAAATATTTTTCTTTGTGGCTTTCGATTACAGTCTGTCTGTGAAATGTTCTCCATGAGAAGGTTCCCAGTCGGTGATAGTGCATTCGGTGAAGTATTATCATGTAGTATAGACATATATACCAGTAAATAGTGGTGTGCATGTCTGAACAGCTGCATTTGAAATCGATTTTGATAGACAATGAACACTATGATAGCAGTGGCCTTATCCCCGAATGTACTCAACGGTCTTTAGAAGGTTTGCCATTTAGGAGAATCTGAGGCATCGCAATGCGTGTCTGATGATCCTCTTATCAAGCCGACCCAGCAGTGCCTTACCCAAAATTCCAGGCTAGCAATAAAGATAGACGTTCTGATACGATTATGAAACTATAAATTGCATTAAAACTAGACGTGGTTAATGTACTAGTCCAGATGAAAAAAGAAAGCGGCTTGAATGTTTTCGGTCGCTGTTTGCAATGATGTTATTATAAGCGTTCAGAGTAGTTTGTCTTATTGGTCATATGGAAATCCCTAAGTGCTGAAACAGTTCAATGTCGTGTATGGCCCGCGGGATCCCAGTCCAGACTCGGCCATCTAAATCCTTCCTTCCCAAAGTCATTCATAAATCCGTTGGCCATAACTATAGACAAAAACCCAGAAGATACACTACCAACCAACCGAGGGTGCCGCAAATGAAAAATGGTGCCTTTGGCCGAGTATAAGCTTCCATGTGCCATATTGGATTATCTGTCCATGGGGTCGCTCATCCGGTCCCCGCTGGTTCGGGTGGCTGCTGATGTAAGACGGAACCAGTAGGCCGCAGACCAAGGCGCACCCAGCGGTGGGATCTTGCACTGCGACAAGATCCGCGCTGTCGGCGGAAGGTCACGCATATCAGGGTCACAAGGTTCAACCCACACATAACCGATCTGGTAACGTGACACGCCATTAGGTCCCACCCAGCCATATACTTCCTGGAGGTTGCTGTAAGTTAGGTGTAGTGGTTGGCAGTTGATTCTATCAGGGGTTTTTTTTAAAGAAGAAAGAAAATGAAAGAAAAGGGAAACCAAACAGATGGAAAAGATAATTCATAAAAAGAAACTGCGACATCCTGGAATAGTTGATAAACATATGCAGAAGGTCAGGGACGTTGGCTTCCCTCGGCGAGAAATCAAACACGCCCTCTATTTCCGCTGGGCTGGCTCATATTGGAGAAGCCATCTCAGACCAACAGGAGCGATGTGGAAGCTAGGCTTGCCTAAATTGTTTGCTGCTGCCCGATGTATTAGGAGCGCGGTTTAGCAAACGATCCTGCATCTAAGGATGGTAATTTCCGTGGGTGGAGGTTGAAGGGAGAGCCTCGTCAGCGCCTTTCTGGGCTGCTCATTACATACAGTGCCTCCCTATAGTGAGCTAAGGTAGCCGCTAGCTGATAATTTGTTGGGCCGTTATCGTACTTTGCGCAAAGATCTGCTATACTTGCTACAATAGTACGTGCTACAATAGTAGGCAATTATTAACAACAGTCGGATAATTAAAAATATTGGATTTTAAATCAACCATAGCAAACCAAACGTAATTATTACACGTTAATGAATGCACATATGAGGCAAGGCTTGTCTGCACAGATAATAGAAGTTAGGGATAACTAGCTTTTATAGAATGCCATGATAAACTTGACATTTTAGTAACAAACTTGACATTTTAGTAACTTCATATCATATTGCCTTGAATATTTCCGAGAAAGCATCTTAATCTCAGTTCCACCCACTGCTTGTTGCAGCATAGGAAACAATCATACAAGTATTCTAAACTGAGAAATAAGCTACTTTAAAGCATGGAATAGCTCTATGCTTTCAATAACAGTAGATATATTGTTTGCTTCAGGAAATTGTATGAACTAATGGGGCACCTGTAATACTTTGAGCAATATGATTGATATAAGCATTCACCATTCGTGTAATGAATAACATATGTTTTATCGAGAGTTATCTTAATGAATTGATGAGGGAATTATAGAAAGAATCTTCATTGTATTCAGACTAAGGATATGTATTCGTATAAAATACCATATATAATGTTGTGGACACCGATATGGAGTTTATGCTTTACAGTAAACACGTTGTAGTGACTATATAAATTAAATCTAATTGAAAAAATGGACGTTAAACTACCCAAACAAACAAATATGAATAACGGGAAAAAATCAGTATAATTCATCACATTATGGACGGTTCTGTGACTGTGTGACATTGATCATAAAACGTCTATGGTCCTCTTCCTATTTGTGAGCTCTTTGGCCCTGCGGCCTTTACCTGGTCAGAATGGTCTACAGAAGAAACATGGCTGACAGGGCGACAGACTCCCGGTGCCGTAGTCCCTCCCTGACGCTGTGAGTGATGGCATATCATCGTGATGCACCCAGACACGAGCAGATAGCGAGCAGCTCGCCGTCAAGGTGGCTGGGGCTGTCGCTTCATATAATGAGGCTGTCAGCACGGGAGCACGGCCGGTACGATAAGACTTATCTCCGCTGGAGTCAGAACTCGGCCATCTTGCATAGGTAGTCACTAGATTTCATGAATAGCAAAGCAAGCAAAGTATCATTGCTGCATATCACATTAAAAAATGATGCGTCATAATGGGAATGACCTCTGTTAACCCAGGGAAATAAAGGTTTTATTGTTATCAGTGATCAAACAGCATTTGAAGAATGCGATATGACTTCATTATGTATAGATCCCTGATGAATATGGCTGTCGAGGTATTAATGTTGTGATCACTAATGTTGTATTATGGTAGGTCTGCTCTTCTTTATAAATTGTAATTTAAGTTATTTCTAAAACACACAGAAATTCCGTTGGTTACCATGCAATGCCCTTAAACCATAACTTAATTTTCTACTAGAATAGATTAACCTTAATGTTCAGGGTAGAATTGCATTGATCTGGTACTGTATTGATTAAACAGAAAATCTTTAATTGTATTGGCTATTGAGTATTTTGCAGGTTAGCATGCACTGTGTTACTGGAAGGTGCAGTATATGAAGGACATTAACTTTCCTTTTGGTCTTATCATTCCGAGCTGCCTCGTTGTAAGCTTATCAGGTCATAGCTCGACAAAATAGACTTTGAAGAAAAACATTTAATGGCAACCACTGAGGTTTGATCTGAATTTACTTTTCCCAATAGAAACAAGTGTCGGTGTGCAATTTAGATGGCTTGTCAATTGGCTAGTTGGGATTTACCAACAGTCTCAGTTGAGGTCATGCCAGGGTAAGATCCAATCTATTAGATATGGTGATAGGAAAGCAATTTGATGCTGGGAAAGATCCATGGACTCGAACTACCGATCCCGAGAACCCCATTCCATTGTGGTTCCTACCGTACCGCACCGCTTACTCCCTTTCACGATATAGAAGTCGGCGCCAACTGTATTATCACTGGTAAATATGATACATCAGAGGCTGTTCTCTCTACTGGTGAACCGCGCCACATGTAATCTGATGTATGAGTGCAGGGCAATAAACGCAGCCTTCACTCCGGAATCCTGCGAATACATGAACAGATTCAACCACTGTCTTCTCACAAAGTCCTCGCTAACCAGCCCGCTGCCAATGTACACATAGACGTGAAGCCGGAATAAAAGCCGGAGATTATTAATGTAAAAAAAAGCCTCCGTCCTGCTCCTCCTCCTGGCCTGGTGGGTGCGTGCCGCTCTGAGCTGCTCACAACCCACTCAGTACACATGTACTCAGCACTCGCTACGTATACAAGGCGGGTTAAGAAGGTGGCTGAGCACGAAAGTAGCTGCAGGACTTCACACTTTTCCCACCCTGTATATAAAGAGCCCCTCGCCCCGCGAGCATACCTCGAGGTTTGCGCCTGCCTCGTCCAGCCACCTCCTAAGTCAAGTAGGCTTTATTAGGCGTTCGTTAGGCGTCGAGTGAGAGTTAAATAAATAAGCGGTACTGTTTACTTCTGAAACCTGCCGCTCAAGCCTTGGTCGGTGAGGGCGGCGCGTGCCGTGTTTATGTGATGGGTCAGGATGTAGCCCCGATACGTCGACACGTTTGTGCTCAGGCAGTGGTGGTGTGTTTCTGTACCCGACCCGAGGTGGTCGAATAAAATATTACGTGGTCTTCTTACCCTCAGGCGGGGGTGGAAAAGGGTTGGCTGGAGGAAGAATGTTGGGACAATGAGTGGCGGTATAAGGGATGGATGGATAGGTGTCAGTGGAGGGAAGTGTGTATATATCGGAGATGGCGGTTATCCAGGTTTTTTTCCCACGGAAATCGTCATTTTCATCTTCAGTATATGATATTTATTCCTTTGTGTAAAATAAAAATATTATGAATTGAACCCCATTCACATGAATAAAACACACATATACCATCAGCCCCATGCTGCAGCAAACGGTAACATAATATCAATATTTTCTCTGAGGTGTCTCTGAGGTAGCAAATTCCACATGAGATATTTCCTGATATATTTTCTGACCCAAACGGACATCCCTGAATGTTATATAAGGTTGGCTCGGGGTGATGGGGGCTAGGTGGACGAACTCAGGGTGGATGGGCTGGATGATGGCCTGATGGATGAATGAACGATGCTACGAGTGGTGGCTCAGAGCTCGTTTTCGAGCGGATTCTTCGGGGGAAAGGCCCATAGACTCTTTGGCTTAGTACAAACGATAATGCATCTGCTGCATGGACGCACTGATTGGATTTCTTAGTTACATAATTCCTCAGACAGATTGCAAAAAAAAGCGTAATAATTGGATCACCAGTGTGCTTGAAGAACAGCTCCCCAGCCAGGGAAATTGTGAGTGGTTTGACGGTATTTTAGCTCACAAACAAACCCCACCTTGGAGGATTTTGTGGCCGCTTAATTCCCCGAGCGTAGGCGCTTTCCGCATTATGTTCAGCAATTCAGGAATGGATGCGACAAGCGGCAGAGGTTCCGCTCGGAGATTGTTCGCGAGCTGCTCAGGCTTGATGTACAGTTGGCGGAAGGTGGGCCCTGTGGATAGGAGACGGGGTACTGAGCCCTCCCTGTGTAGGAGCCTTGTCAGTGTAGGCGTCGCGGATGTGAGAGCAGATATGAGGGCAGCTCATTAATATTAGAGGAGAAAGGAAGGTCAGGAGATGGATGCAACGGGAAGGAAAACATGTTTCTATCGTTAATAATGCGCCTTTCTCACTCCCTTCTGAGTCTCCTATAGACTACTACACTACATATTTGGACGGGTTCACATGAACACATCAATCATTGGCATGGCCATCAGGTACTGCATCAGGTAGATGTATCCATATGAGAGTATTATAAAGAGTTGTTGGGTTATACTGAATCGTCAAATATTTAACTCGTGTTTTACCTCGGGGAATATACTACTGACCTGCGACTTAACTGTGTATGGGGGGTCACTGATTGTTTCCCTTCAATTTACTCCAGCTTATATAATATGTAAAAGTGAGTGATGTTACTGTAGATAGTAGGCATGTTAGTGCTGGTGAAGAACAAAAATACTATGATAAAGTATTACATAAATGTAAAACTATCTCTCTCTGTAGGAGTATTTGTATCATGCTGATCCGTGTATAATAGATCTCTTCATACGAAAGATACACAGGTATCGTCCAAGGTTACATAAGATGTGATCGCTCTAGCCGGAGGTGTTCATTTTATTGCGCAGCTTAGTCGCATATCATGTTTAGATTCCACCTAACCACGGATACACCTTAGACAATATAGACTCATCACATATTGTTAGAGTGTGCCTCCCCTTATCTGCTTATTAGTCTGTTATATTTAAGCATATTGAAATACTTAGGTGATGGAATACACATTATGCTGTTTTTGTGTGGATAACAAATACATGTATACTCTGTGGTGTAGAAAAGCGATGTAGAACGACCTTTTGAATAGCCATAGATATTCTCTGAAAATCGTCTGCTCACTTCACAAAGAATGAAAAAAAACCCAGATCAATTTGTTCACCAAACATTGACCTACTGCATCAATTTCAATTCGATCTTGTTTAACTTAATTAAAGCTTTAGGAAACGGTCATTCATATTTCCCCATGTTTACTTATGTTTGTATAAGGTTACATGCATATACATCAAGTAAACCTAATGACGTCAGGACTTGTTTTCATTCGTGATTGTATGGGAAGGCGCTCCTCTTTGAAGGTATATGATTACGAATCGTTTTGTTATAAGACTTTGACTGTATACGATTAAATCTGATCAATCCCTCTGAAAAATATGCGTTTCCATCAGATTTAAAATGTGTTGCTTCTGGGTATCCAATCAACGATGTATTTCTGTGTTACAATATGTGAAATTCCAACACCACAGTCACAAAACATAAATATTGTTAACGCATGAAAAGTATCTGAGTGGAATGGTTACTTAATTTATGAAACAAAAAATTCATCAATGTTTGATATTGTCTTGTAAGAAATGATACGAGTTCAGTGTCTAAAACATCTGTTTTATATTTCCGCAGAGCCATTGATAATAATGTTCATTAATTAGTAACCTTTATAGCGAGGGTACATCATTTATAATCACAAATGATTATAGGTTATATGTATACCTTACTTGTGTAAAAATGTCATTGCCCTCCTCTGACATAAACAAAACTCTAAACCCAACAGCGACAGGGTCTACCCTGCCACTAATAGTGCCTCAACAGTGATAGGTACAGTGAGACCTAATTGTGTAGTGAAACGTACTCTCTCACTGTTGGTCTCACTCCTTACCTGACTCGCGTTCACGCTTGACTGCACCTTCTCATGAAACGCAAACTATCACTGTGGTCTCACTATGGCAGCGTACTCTCCTAGTGAAACGGCCCCCTGACCTTTCTCAAATAAACTTCACCTCTCTCAGCAATTTCAATTGCAGAGACCTTGGCTTTCTTAGTGGACAAATGGTTTGATAAAACACATCCATTGATGGGACATTTCGGAACGCAAAAGTTCTTGAGTTGTAGTAGATGGGGGAGTTAACGTAAATCAGTTGCACCATAGTTGCAGGAGTGGCCGTGTTAAGGGGTTGGTTGTGTAAAATGTGATGTCACAATCTCCGAATATTACAGTACATCAGGAGGTCATTTCAACGTGACCCCCCCCCCCTTCCCTCGACCTTATGACACGGGTTATCCCCTCTTAAAATACCAAATTCAGGTAATAGCTACATCCCATCCAAGGGTGAAATCCCCAACCCAGTTTCGGCATTAGAAGCCATTGGGTAATCCAAGGCGGGGGTCTGGGGTATAATAGATGGCATCCTCCAGCAGCAGAAGGCGGCCTGCTTCGTTTCCACCTGTCCGGAGAAGTTAATTTGGTTTATTCAAACCCAGGCAGCACCTGGTGTTTTCTAGACTCGCGATGCCGTCTGTCCTGTTCAATCGGCGGGGATGGGATGCGGTTGGTATACGATTGAGAGTCATGAAGTTGTGTGGTGTTAAGGGCGGATGTGTCGGCAGGTGGCTGAGGCAGGCAGGGAATGTCCATCCCCGCTGTAAAGGGAAGCCACGTGTGACCTACATAAGAGACGTGGCTTCGGCTCACAAAGCAGCACATTCCGTGTGTGTCACACTCCATCCAGGTCGTATACAGTGAGTGTCTTCCCACTTCCTTGAATTCATCACTATGGTGGCCAGATGGTATTGTTATTGGTGTACACACTCCGGCAATGTGGACGTGAGTGCTAACTTTTAGTGTTACCACCCAGTGTAGATCAAAATGCGTGACCTTCTACAACAGGAGAAGTTATCGGAGGATCGTCTTCCTATTCATATTACAGATGTGAAGATCAACAGTATATCGTGGTATCTCTGTGACATTGATTAGCTATTTAGATTAGCCAGATAGAAAGCTGCAGCATAAGTCTCACCAGTTCTATATAGAGACATGGTTAGTATGACTGAATGGAATCTGTTCCTCGATATTTTGTTCGGAAATACTCACCGAGTTCGAAGAAAGAGGTGAGTATTTCCCACCAAAATATCGAGGAACAGATGTATTTCAGTCACGTTTTTTCATATATTCTTGTATGATAATGTCTGTATAGGCGATGTATTTACAAAGCTGAATGTTTATTTATTTTATATCGATTTCGGATGTGTGTGTTGTGCTGGGCGATCGTATTGTGTAGATATACTTTTGAATAAGGGAAACTTCCGCCATTTTGTTCGTTTATTTCCGCTCTGCATATGTCAACAAGTCAACAGGTACGGAGGTACGTAAAGTTAAACTTTTCTTCACTCGAAGACGAACGTAATTTATCATCCTTGCCAGTAAAAGTGAGATATTCGCCTTCAGGTATATAGTAATATATAAAAGTGCCCTTTCGAAATTAGCCTAGTGACTACAAGATAATCCATATCTACGAGGTGCCAACATTTTGAACTCATTGCCACTTGAGTGTCAACAATCGGCAAAGAAACGTTCAAGAAAATGTAGGAACCCATCTAACATGATAGAATTCTATAAGCACGACTATCAATCATGTTTGCTAAGTATTGAAGTGTTCACTTTACTGCTTATACTACTCACCCTCATTCGATTATCATACAATAGTGATATTGTTCTGTTACTTAATTTCCCATTCTTTTTATCAATATATCCCCCCCCCCCTGTCCTTAAACGCCACTCGTTGTACGTTGTGTCAAAAACGATTCGTGTAAATGAGAGATGCAATAAAGAGGATTCAAAATGATATATATATATATTCCAGATTATTCAAAAATAAGGTCCCAAAACATATTAAAATGTCCAAAATGCAAGCGTGCTATTAGTTCATGTATTCTGAAACCTGACGTACTTTGTCTAAGCTTCCTTTTTTCCCGAAACATTCTGCGAATACCTTTGTCCTTCCCCACTCACGGAAGATGGCACAGGGAAGGACGTGAAAAAAGGAAATCCTTGGAGCAGTTTTGGTTTATGCTGAACACGCGATAAACAGGCGCGCTGCATTTCGCGCTGGGCGCTACGTTAGTCTGGAGGAGATTTCTGCTGGTGTGGCAGCGTGTAAGCCCGTCCCAGACACGTGTTCCTCCTACCGGCTCCCGTCTGCCCGCACACTTGTTGGCCTAAGCTCAGGCTTGTTGATGTTGGCGATGGTCCGGCGACAGAGGGGCTACCAAGACAAAATGGCCGGCTATACAGACTGTCCGGGCAACATATCCTCCACCTTGGAAAAAGGGAATAAGACGCCAATGTATGGTCAACTAACAGCATGTTGAATGTACCGTCACGTTCGGTTTTGGTCTTCTATGCCAAAGAATTCACATTCAGTTTCAAATACATATTTACATAAGTTATTAATTTCGGTTAGTTCGATAGCTTTCTCGTTACAACTGAGGACTGTATACATATATTTCCCCAATTAGTTTTTACACTTTCTTGAGGAGCGATACGCATATAGAAACGGCGGATATGCAAACTGTCCAACCGTTTCACCATTTATAAATGTAAAGAACACAAATTAATCAAAGTCGTCTTGTGGTAGCTTCCTGTCTTTCATGCGCATATTTTCGTCGTCCAACAATCGTGTCGTTCGCTGTAGATGATAAATCACGCCAGGTCTCCGTCTGGCAGGCAGTAAGGATGCCGCTTCAGGTTGAAAATGACGCTAACGTATTGAGACAGCTCCACATATACCTGGTGTGTATAGCGACTCATAGGTCCTATGCAGGACTGTGTAAACCTGGGAGATGCTATATAACCCCGCTGTATACGTCTTGCGGTACGTCAGCATTAACGA
Source organism: Alentia gelatinosa (assembly GCA_950022655.1). Taxonomy (NCBI): domain Eukaryota; kingdom Metazoa; phylum Annelida; class Polychaeta; order Phyllodocida; family Polynoidae; genus Alentia; species Alentia gelatinosa. Next base: position 75,250,087 of record OX465581.1, read on the forward strand.
GCAGCTCGCTACAGAGCGGCTCGCCGACCAGTTGTCCGCCGTGGTATTATCACCAACCGCCGCTTGGGGGCGGCGGACGGGCATACTAGATGAGCTACGCGCGGGGATCAGCGAAATGATCAAAGGCCCGGATGCAGCATAGGTATACAGTTTAGAAAAGAGCCTCCGTGATGTACCGCGAGTTCTACTTTACCCTTTCTTGTTTGAGCTACTCCCTATTGCCTACAGTTAGACAGGCATTAGAGAGAAGCTCAGACGTCAGCATTCCACAAAGCATGTATAAAGTCGAGCATCTTTCCAAGTCGTTTCAAGTCTGCGTATAGACTACATCAAGCGCTTATATTCATACTATTGGAGGTTATCTCATTGCCATCTTTATTGCTTCACTGTAATTATCGCAATTACTTAGGGCAATAACTCCACTTTTTTTATATTTTATCTGATAAAATACAGGACAATTCTCAAGAGCATATATGTTTGAAAAACTCAAATAACAATTCAAATCAAAACGCACCAAGTAGTAGTGAAGTTGTTTGTGCCAAATTATTTACGATGTATGGGACATCTGGTTAATGGTTTTTGTTAATAGACATTCACGTTAGCTTTTTCTCTGGAATTATTTCAAACTAGACCTCCATCGCTTCATCTTCTGTTTGCATGATTACATCAGCAGAAACTGCAACTTTATTTTCGCTCCACGCCGGTCGATCCCACAGTTTGCAGTAAACATTCGTGCATTTGAATAGAATTTTACAAAAAGATGAGAGGGGGAAACAACACTGGCAGTCGATCTGGTAGAACCACACTGGGTGTTGCGGTCTCACAGACCTCTTTTCCTTTGAGGACTTAGTCCTTCCACCCACTCATGGCTGTGGAAGGAACCCATACTCCTCCTGGAACACTCCAGGCAGTGGTGCTCGTCAAAAGTTCACACGGGCACCCGGCAGCGCCTTTGTTTGCTCACGGACCGCCCGGCCCGCCGTCCCGCCTACCGTCTCGCCCGGCGCTCGCTCTCCCTTGGCATTCACATTGGCATTTTGCCTGGCATCGCTGACCTATCCGTGATGAGTCCCGGGGATGTGCTCAGCGGGGCAGGGGTTGGTGGCTGCGCCCAGGTACAATGAAGGTGTGGCATGGCCGGGGCCAGCGGTGGCCGCCCGCCGGAAAGGTGTGTAGGGTGGCACCCGGCAGGAGTCGGTACATGCTCTGGGAGGGGGTCGAGGTGGGGTTTCTGCAGGGTGCATCGGTCCTCAGCCAGCAGCGGGAAGGGGGGGTATTTACCGACTCCTAATATGGCATTAGGACTCCAATCACATACTTGGATCTATGGCAGAAATGTCATGTATTCGATAGATGTATATAATGCGATTCGTATATGAAATTTGCATGATTATGGTGTGATGGGATGGGAAAATAGAGGAGCTAAGATGTAGATGTGGTATTTCAGGCGTGTAAGTGGCTCAGTTTGGGGTTTTTCAATATGACTTTGTACTTTCTTTGGAAGGTATGAGTGTATTTTCTTCTGATGTTAAAGCAGAATTTAAATCAAGATGACGTAATCATTGACGCTGAAAATGTAGATATAGAAAGAGTCTCGTCAGGAGTGGACTTTTGCATCTAGGCTACTATGGGACACTGATGATACACCTAAACGAATTCAACTTGGCATTATTTCTCATGAAGAATTAGTGTGGCAGTCACCAAATGCCAAGGTCCTCTAGCAGGTAGTTGGTATTTCCATCTGAAATGGAAACCCTTTGTCGTCATTGCCGTATACATCGAGCAGAGCGTCCTGTCAAACACATTCTTATATACTCAAAGTCAGACATCACTATTTGAATTTGTCTTGTGCGTTATGGAGTATTAGGCTCTGGCGGATGCATGATATGACGGAGGATGATTATTACTCATATTAGATGAGAATAACTCATATTAGATAATTACTCATGGATCAATTCTGATTTTAGAAACCCTTTCCCTGTCCACCTACACACCGAACAATATTGAATTACTCTCCTGATCATTCAGAAGTCCATTACAGAGCTACCAATCACAGAGGCTCTAACAAATAATTGCTTTATAGTCACGCCTTTCTGAGAAATGCTGTCGCTGGTGGAAAGTCCCTTGGAGGCTCAGCTAGAAGTCAGTGGCGAGAAAGTAGATAACAGCTGTTGTTTATTTAGCAGAGCCGCTGGAGTTGAGAATGATTGGTCTTCCGTGTGCAATCGCCAATCGTCTTTTGGACAGGAAGAGAAAGAAGGAGGGTACTTGGTGCAGAGGGAATCAGCCTCAGATTCTAGGTGCACCATGACAAGACAAAACTAGTTAACACAAGGCATGTTTGTTTATTCTACTATTTGCACTTTGAATCACTTGCAAGTGGTTGTACAATATACCCATAGATATTTATCTTCCATCCACATATCAAGAGGGGGATATTTGAAATAGTTGCATGTATTGACTATTTAGATGGCATATTATTATTTACTCTTTACTTTTCATTGATACCATAACGATGGTTCTCACCCAGAGACACATATTAGATTAGGTTCACTGAAACAAATATTTGAGAGAGTTTTTGCAGATCATAATTGTTCTAATAATTCAGTTTGATACAGTAAGGAATATTACTGGCAGGACATTCAAAATACATCTTGAAATGTCTTGTGCACTATTTCAATGCTCGACTTGGGGATTGTGTTTAATGCTTCTCAGACTGTATGTCGAGGGCACTACTCGTATATCCCTTGTGGTCATATGTAACCACAATGGTGGGATGGGGCGGTTGCTCAATGGGTAAGGCACTGGACTTATAAACCCAAAGTTGTGGAGTCGAGTCCCACTGCAGCCACCTTCCCCTGTCATCCACAGCAGTGCTAAACTTTTTACTGCTGCATCAAATGCCAGTCGTTCTCATACCATGTCTATGTGGTGTAGGACCTAAAAAAACTCTTTTAATATGTAGGGGTGAGATCTTTACCTGGATTATCTCACATATTCGCCACGTGGCGTAAATACAGTGAGAAAAAGTCGAACATTGACAAAGTCTGGAAAGGACCTGTGATATCTGACCAGATGTAAAATTAAACAAACAAAAATACCACAATGGTGTGTAGCAGCACCATTGTGAATGATTCGGGGATATATGGATTACACACCCAGCAATGTAATGAACCATTGTTTAACCAGTCACTTTTTCTCGACCCTTGCTGCATAATGAGAGTCGCCTCCTACATTCTCCATATTCATAAACATGATAGTAAATATTATTATATCAAAATCATATGACAGCCATCTGCATTCCATTACCCATTCTCTCCTTATTCATGTATGACCAGTGCTGCTTTCTATCACACTCAACGCCACGAACAGCTCTGAGTGCGGTGAGCAGCTCTTGTTTATAGATGGGGGTCCATTGAGCCTCTGTTGGGGTATACACGACGCGTTATCATTCCCCTCACAAAGCAGTGTCAGGGCTACGCTTATCAGAGCCTCTCCATTTCTCCAGGTGTATAGAGAGGACCGTGGAGGTGGCGTCTATCGGTCTCAGGTATCCTGGCTGTGGGATAAACACCTGTCCCTCAGGTAATTCTATCCCCTCCGGGTGCCCTCTCATCAGGCCACAGGTGACATACCACCACTTTGGTGCTGTTTACATAGCAACCATGCTGGTGGTTAAACCTATCTCGCATCACTAGCGTATCTCAGTGTCCCGGCCTACCACTTCAAAGGGCAGAGATTTACGTTTGCCTTGACACTTCCACTGCCTACTGCTGATAAAAATATAGCAGCATCTTTCCTCACCTTGTCTAAGAGATTTGGGTATGTAGACCCCTAGCCACCCTGTCTTTCCGCGTGGTAGTGCTTCCCCTGGTTCTCCAGAGGTAAGGTCAAAGGTATAGGCATGCACATGGTCCTGTTTATGTGCACAAGTATACATCTGACTGAGTTAGTAATGCCAATGCATATTCTTAGATGGACTCCATCACACTTGCCTGTGACCTGATAGTCTCCATGTGTAGTCGTTCTCCTGTACCCAGTAGTATAAGGAAATAGCGATTCTATATCGGGATATCGTATTTATGGAAGTTGTTATGTCGATAGGATTACCCTCTTTCTTTGGTGCTTTGCTTTAAATAGACAGGTGAAAGTGGCTCAGCTTGTTGTACTCAAATAGAGGAGAACAAAAATAGTTAATATACAGTGTCGTATTCATATTAAACTACAGTTTCAATTTCATATGTGTATAGCTTGCCATGAATCGTGGCTCCCAACAATTTCATTTTGAGTTAATAATGTTGGTCTATATCCAGGTCGTGCAAATCTGGATGACGCCATGTTAATTACCCAATAGGACATGATCACCTCTCAAGATATTTGTAAATGGAGGTCAGATCTGTTGATGTTATCCTTAATTGTGTGTATGATGTCTTCACATTGTCCTGTGAACTACGTGCCAAATCTGGTTAATCAGAGTTCTGTCATATTTAACAACTTGTCTTTCTATTTTGCTTCAACCCAAACTATACAGTATCGCCTGTTGTTGTTGTTGTTAAATGTCTGTAGTGTATCATGGACCTGACGTCTGTGATGCTGTCTGCAAGACAAATTATCACTCTCTTCCAGACTTAATTGAAGACAGATTACCAGGGAACGTAGTCGATAAAATGTCATAGTCGATAAAATATAGAATAGATCCTTGAGCGGGAGCGGCTCCCACAACCTACCCAATGTATTGCGAGTTTTAACAGCTTGGCTGTGAATGGTGTGTGAGGACGCCTTGCCCTAGCGACAGATGGGTTGGCTTATAGTATAGACCGAACATAATAACGACAGCTTAAGCAAGCGGTAAAGTGGGCGTAGAAAGTATCATAAACCCTTATATTTATGGGAAACTGTAGAATTTCTGGCAGCGTCCATCAATATAGATACTCATGAATGCACTTAGGACCTTTCTACATGCGCTTCATTTCTGAGATAGTGCGGAAAGCTCCATGGTTACCCGTTAGACAAGGTTCATTTCAGTCACCAAACAGGTCTCGGCGATGCTGAAAATGCCGCGCTAGTAAATGCTTCCGCAGTAGAGACAGGCTTTTAGGTGGGATTATCGATTTCGTTTGAAATTTGATAAATCTTAATGCCACGTCATAAAATTAGGCCATGTTCAAACTTTGAAAACTTCTCCAAATGCAAATAATTTTCTAGTATATAAAATTGAACTGAAATAGCTTGCGATTCGCAGAGATCGCGTTTTCCATTTTTCCGTGTAAATCCTTGTTTTCATTTCTACTTTATAAAAAGAATGTCCATATGTAAAACAAAGGTAGTATGAATTGAGCCTTCTTCAGACCAATAAAACGGTATTTCGAACCTCCCCGCGTGCATCTACCCGTAGCCCTCTTCCATGACCAACACCGCTGTGTTTTTCGTGCTTCTCAGTGTCTCTGAAACAATATATTCTACATGAAAGATATTAACATTTTTTTCTGATGCCAACTGGCATCCCTTTATTTGAATGTAAATGCCTATAAGAATAAGATGTGTTATAAAAATGTCGAACATTTACCTTCATATATTTACATTCAACACGAAGCTATGTTTTTCATATACATGTAAATAGCTCTAATGATACTTTTTAGGAAAGAAAATGAATCAATATAGCACAACTCAATATTGTGTCCGACTAGAAAAAGAAGGCATTTGGTATAGTTCTACACCGTCAGATACATCTTGGTCTAAGACTTCTTAATTCATATTCCCACGACGTAGAAGACACTAGGGCAGCTAGACACACAATTGATATACTGACTTAAGTAGAGCAATGGTAAAGTAGGGGTTAAGGTAGTTGTACGAATGTCAAGTGGTACAAAGCTGGTAGCGGGCAGGTCGCCATGACAACCCGTGATGAACGATGGGACGGGAGACGCTGCAGGGCGCCCTACGAGCCAAAGTGTCAACCCCGTGCTCCCACAGGAAGTAACACCCCTCAGATAAGAGGCCTTCAGGTACAAACAGCATCCCATGCTACGGCCACTTCGTGACGGGCGAGATTCGTGTTGAACGGCCGTGTGTCTGGACACGACGGACCGTTAAACATGTATCCATGACACGACCGGCTACTAACTGTGTGAGCGAACCCGCCACCCGCCGCCTGGACCAGTCTGTCATATCTAACCGCTATAAACAGGAAAATGGGCTGTCTGCAAGCCGCAGATCTATCCTCTGGGAGCCCGCGCTGCTGCCGGGTAGAAATACCACTTCAGTGTTTTGGCCCGGTGTCTCTTCCGTCTGTCAGCATCAATCCCAGTCCTCTTGTTTTAGTGAGGCTGCAGGAAACACTTGTCCGACTTTCCGACTTCTCGTCGACTTTCTTGCCATGTTTAAAATCTCTAGGGACTCTGCCCAGACTGGTGGAAATTGGCCGCTTAAAAAATCAAATTCATCTTCAATCTGAAATTTGAGGAGAGGTGCAGGTGAACCAGTGGTTAGGACATTGCAAGACTTCGGCTAGACTCCCACTCTTTCCACAGTGGCGCATAACTTCCTTTCATTTTGTCTTATGTTATAATGATTCGCTTTGTTCCGTTCATTTATCTTTCCTTACCTTACCCCAGCCCCTCCTTGGGCGTACCCGGCAGAGAACCTGGCACTGTCATATAGTCAGTAGCGAAACTATATATTAAATTAATAATCCTTATATCATCATTTGAAATGTGCTCTAATCAATGCAAATAGTATAGTGTGACAATGAACAGGAATCCTTTATAAGCGACTGTGAGTCGTCAATTGCTTTGCTTAAGGCTGGAGTCTGGTTGGGGGTTGGTTGTTCCCCCGCTGCCCACAGACTCACTTCATGGCAGTGTATCAGCCTTGCCTGTGTCTTTCTAAAGATTAATTGATCCACGACCGTACACAAGAATCGGCCAATACATTTCCAGACACTTCCTGGTAGGCGTTATCGACCCATTCAACGTCACCTTTAAAGATGGTGTTGATTTGCCTTGTGGCAGAATCCTCGCCCGAGCGGATTATTAATAGCATTCACTGGGTCTTGCTCAGTAAAGGCAATTCAATTTACAGATTGACTCATAGCAAAAGGGGTAATCCACTCCCAGGAAGTTATAAGGTAGGACTGGGTCGTATGCAATATCAGGCTCTCTCCAACAGAAAGAGCCATTTTCCTACGATCAGATTTCCAGTTTGTTGTCGCGGAAACGCGAATCAGTCGTGCCCACGACTGCTTATTATGAGTGAAGCTCGCCTCGCCGATAATACACATTGAAACAGGATGAATACGGTAAGCTCTCACTAATAGATTTTAGACACAGTGATTGTGAGGAGCATCAGATTGGGTCTCCGATTGTAGTTTCAAACTAGAGTCCCCTTTCCTAAACTAATTTAATTTCGAGGATGTTTCTATAATCATGTTGCTACGGAACTCGAAGTGACACCATTCCATTTTCCTAGGATACAGAATAGCGCGTCTTACAGTCCCAGCAGTACTGAGTCAGCACGATCTGACATAGTGTTAGGTCTTGGGTGACCCATCACTTCCCAGTATATTTTTCCACATGGCTCTGTGAAATGCTTTACAACCCATCACTTTCAGCACCTTCAGTGTCCAATGTGCTTTGCCCAGGCCACAGGTATGTCAGAAATCCAGGTTTCTTAATTCTTCAAAAACACAGATATGGCTAAAAAAAAGAACCCCTCCAGGTACCTGGCTCTTTGAGAAAAAAGCAATTGGGCCTCTGGCCTTTTTATTTATACATAGCCAGGTAAACTGAGACATACGACATGCAAGTGTTTGTTTTAATATCTTTTTCTTCCATTCCTCAATTGCTCAGTGGTGTGTCCATGGCAGTTCGGAATACATATGGCAGACAGGTTCAACGTTTCTTTTTGATGTTTTTCAAGATTGCTGACAAATCGAAGGACACAGAGGGATCGTTCATGGTGGGGCCTCTGACAAGTGCGCATAGGGAAAATGTATAATTGATCAGCTCCGGGGATCGACTCTTGAGACTGTATAGTTATACGCGGACGAATGGGGCGTGACATATGGTGACTGATGTTGTGGGTTGGCTGTGCCACCTAGGTTTTTGTCACAGTTCACTATAGACTGAAATGGTGTGTGGGTCGGACAGAACCTATCTGTAAAACGCCCACAGATAACCAGATACCAGACTGATATCAACAAGACAGGTTTTCCAGTACTTAACAAGCTCTATGTAGATAACACAGTATGTGTAGACAGTATGATAAATAGTGGGGCAGTTTGTAGTTATTTGGGATGTAACATGGACAGGGTATACTGCTGTTTCGTTATACGAGAAACATAGGTAACATGAATTTGGTCTTGTGGTAAGCTTTATATGGGATGTATACTTACTAACAGGGAGAGGGCATATTGCAGCAATACCTTTGTAGGATATATCATGGGTAGCATGGACATGATCTATATTGCGCTTGAATTTCTTTGTGGGATATAACTTAGGCCAATAAAAAAAAAACTAGTTTCTCATCACCACGCGCATCAGAAAAACGTTTTTAGTTAAGATGAACCTTGATAGAAATCATGAATGTTATAAGTATTTGGTATCAAATTAAGGCTCCTGATATCAGGGATGCATTCAATTTGGTTATTTGGTTATAGTGATACATCAAGTGTAACCAATTATGGGTATCTAGGTAGAGTAGGCCTCTGGGCCAAAGTGTCCGCTTACGTGGGGTGTCTGCTTACATGCAGTTTTCAATCTGTCGATGGTTAGGCTATATAGAGGAAACCTATAAATGTTTAGGGCCATAGCTTGTAACCCATCAAGTTTGAATTGTGTAGTAATTCACAAGGCGAAGCCGCGTGGATTGTACAGCGATTCAAACAAGATTGGATTGAGCTCTGACCCTAAACTTGAATAGGTTTCTGAATTTATCTCACCCTTTACATTGACTAAGGGGCTAACATATGTGACATAATCTCCCATTAGGTGTTTTTCATGAATACTCAATGGGCATTGGATATGAGTTCAGATAAACTGTTATAACCACACACACACCCCACAGATGCCTACCTGACACCTATAAGTTGTTTTTTTTTAGTGGCCTTAGCTAAATGGACAGGGTTTTTCCTGTACTCCTTTCTTGATTTATCCATCATGGACAAAATATATTAACGTATTTATCATTTGGGGGTATAAATTCAGGGATGCCAGTTTTCAATGTTTCCATTGAAATTCATGTTTTCGTTTTAAGTGAATAAAAATTCGTTTTCCTTGAATAATATTGAAGATAAAATTCTAAATTACCCAAGTCAACCAAAGGCCATGTTTCCAACACTGAACATGCCCACATATCCATGTAGAAATTGAAATCTTTCCCCTGATGCCTTCAAATCCTCACTCACTGAGCCCCCCTTCATACCCTCAGCCCCTCACCGTTGCTGTTTTCAAGGTTCTCCCATCTCCCAGTCCCCTGTGAGCAGCAGTTCAATGGGACTCAGGGATTGAAAACAGACAGCTCTGATTGGTCAAAATTCAATCACAAGTTTTATTCAATGGTAGGCCTAACTTAACCCCACTTTGTGTGTAAAATATTATACATTTTGTAATTAATAAACCATTCAGTTTTTCATGATTAAAATTTCTGAAAAAGAGTCTCTTTTATATTTGTAAATTTGAATAATTTACTGCTGACACCGACCTATGTGGTGCTTGTTATGGAGGTCGCCATCTTGTATTAGCAGACAGAGGAACTGCAGACATGGCAATTCTCTAAAGATGGTATATAATCACAGTTTCAGCTGAATAATGTAGGTAATTATCACACATATCTTATCACACATATCTTGTAACTAATGTAGTGTTTTTATTGTTGAATTCACCATAATTTTCCACATAGAGACAGTGAGCGATAATAGGGGACGTTGAAAAACGCCGCGAAATGCATAGATACATAAACGAAAATCGGAATGCATAAAACCTATCTTGGGGGGGGGGGGGGGGGGAGGGTCTTGTCGGCCTAGGAATCAGCGACTCCCATTCTCCCTGTATTGCCGTACAAATTATTTCAATGTTTTTTTCTGACTCCAACTGGCATCCCTGGGTATAACATAAGAGAATATGGCAGGGTACATTGCTGTAATCATAAAATGGGATATAACATAGGGAAAATGGATACATTGCTGTTATATGGTATCTAACGTAGGTGGTATGATTAGGTATACTGTCAAACCATGGTTCTTAAGTTAAAAGGACACTTTGTTTCTACGTTACAGTGTCTTGTGTTGTAACTGCAGGACGATGATGCAACACGCTTGGTCTCTAGTTCTATGCATGCTCGCCGCCAAAGCTTTGTGTCAATACATCGACATTGAGGACGAAGGTAGCAGCACTTACCAACCATTGAGAATAATAGTCGTTGACATCACTTCAAAGAGAGCCTTTTAAACCGTTGGTTCATGTCATAGCAGTACCATTATCTTGCATCAGATACATCCAGGTAAAAATAACCATGGCGTAAGATAATATTTTGAGACTCTGCACTAAACATATACTACGTTGTGTATTCGTTAGTATCATACATGCGACAGTTGATACACATATATATATAACCTTTGTGAAAATATCGATTGAATCAAATAACTTCCATTTCGTATATTGTGTCACTATATATTGTGTCCCTTAGATATAGCATAGGGCTATTTTGACAACGAGACCCCAATATCAGCATTATGTTTTTATGTTGCAATTATTCATTTTGGATTCTAGACTATAGTACCAGTACTGCGCACCAGGGGCTCAGGTCGGGACAGTTGGGAGTCCAATGCCGGAGTAGGGATATCCGTACCCGGAAATAAAGATTTTGTCAATAACGTCACATGATCAAATGCAGGCGAAATCACAAGCCTCACGTATTAGCCTAATTCAGATGTTTCTCTGCAGTTTAGATAGGAATTGGTGAGGCATGGCACGTATGTGACAGGCCTGGTCATTACTGTCCTTCCCCCCCCCCCCCCCCCACCTGTTGTCACATTCTGGTACTAACAACGCCTATGTACAGCTCCACCTAACCACACCCACTATACATCCCACAATTCAACCCATTCCTTCTTCTCCTCTCCACTATCCTCAACACACACACTCATTTTCACCAACTGTATATTTTGTTACCCACCCACTCAAACATATTTGATAGAATTTACCAATTATACCAAATAATTGTTATCAACCCAACTCACATTTTTCTCTTCTTTCATCTAGGCTGGGGGGGGGGGGGGGGCGGAATATACAGTAATGACACTGAGGTTGGGAATAAACAATAAAGGAAACAACAATTAGCATGATTTTTATACATTAATGATTTACATTCGTATGGGATTCCAAATGAGAAAAGGAATTATATAATGTTCATATCATCAATCTTTGAGTTATTATATAGCATTTATCTACTCCTTCGATGAACAATGTATATACGTGGATTGTCTAATGTATTCATAAACTTTACATGGCACTTGAATAATATTTTAGAATTAACTATTTCCTCAAGTCCCTCTATCTAGATTCCTATTAATTTTATTAAATACGTCTTCCCTGAATAAACTCTTTGTAGATGGAGCTTGTGTGATCTTTTCTAAAGTATTCCAGATTGTCATACCAACATGCATGGGTGATTTGTGGAATTTTTCTGAATATGGCAATTTTATCATTCGTCTTTCTTATTATGTTATCTGTATGTTTCTTGAAAAGTAGCGATTCGTCCACGATTGCCCCAACATAATTCATTTCGGTTTTTATGTCTATTTTCTGATTCCCCATAAAAAGAACTCCCTTATCAATAGACTTTAGTCCTTTTACAGAACCATGATAAACCAATTTTTTTTTCACATTTATGGTTAGCCTGTTAGAGCTATACCAATTTATATTTTAATACAAAAATATAACAATACGGATTTTTGTGTTTGGGGTTGGATCTGATCTGTTTCTAGCAGAGCCAACAAGAAAATTCCCAAACGCCAGCCAATCAATATCCAGATATCAAACTGGAACAGACCCTTAGATCTGCGCCTCCAAGCGGGCTGTCAATGAGACTGATTGAATCCGACAAAAGATATGTTGATTACCAAACGGAGATTGAAGTGTTCATATTACCCATTACCTTGCCTCAATTATTGGGCTTTATAATCACATATTACATTAACCTTTTTTGAGGGGACGCATGTAAATTACTACGTTGCTACCTTTTCTCTGGTCAAAATATATCTGATCACCATCAATCCACCAGACCACTGTCTATTCGTGTGGTTTAAACAGCTATTTACCACCAACAGGGAAGTTACGAATAACATGTTGTCGTTTAACCATGTCTGTTATGGGACAATATGGAGATGAGTTCAGAATCAAAAGCTTTTGTTATTGGAATAATAATTAGTCTGAACATGTTCATATTATATGTCACAGCCACTAGGATTTTACGGCGATAATTGATTTGCTAAATCTGATGTAATGTGTGAAATAATTTGATTACTGTTTTTGTCTACATGGCGCATGAGTGGACAAAACTTTGCAGCTTCAAGGAAGATGAATGGGGTCCCCGCCGCTTAGTGAGTTCAAGTGGCAATAAAACATAGCCCAATTTGTATACACTGTAGTATGCTGGGTAATTTCTACACGGTCTGTCTAAGTTTCATATAATTTCCTTATATGCATAGCAAGGACAATGTTGCTTTACGGGAAAAACGAATATCCCTTCTCGATAGGCTTTCATTGGCTTCAAGTCTCTACTATACTAGTGGTAGATTACCTCCTATGTCTACCCAGCGGTCAATATTGGACTGGGCCATAGGAAGTGCGTCACAAGAAAGAAGCTTACGTCCCATTACGGCGAGCTCATTACGGCCTAATTTGATGAGCCTGAATTAAAGGAAGCCCTACGGTCAACGAGTTATTACGATGTTCATCCGGGTATGGCTTCTACAGAGTAAAGAGGTTGTATATCTAGAATGTTCAAAACAAGAATGCTAGTACGTGACATCATCCTTAATCATAGTCACCGAAAAACGGCGTCTTAGAATGTACAGTCAAATCGTTTTATTTGCCGCTCGACTCAGACATATCTAGCCATTTTCCTTTTTATGTTAAACATCCGGAAGGTACCTATTGCTGGTATACAGCATCCGGCCATCTAAATTGCAGTCGGACGTTTCATTATGTATTAGGCTAGTTAGCGAACCTGAATGTAGTTTGATTTGATGACTCCCTACGGCTCCGGTAGAGGGTGGCGCGAGCTGCTCGCAAAGTGCTCATTGACCCTTCACGACCTCTCAGCAGCCACTTTACTCAGACAGCGCCGCATGGACAGTGTTCATCTAGCATATCTGACAAGTTCGACTATAATTTATGAGTCTTCCGTCACCAGCTCTCTACAAGAACTATGAGATATCGCTCGATGATTTACCAATTTGGGTTATGCGAGGCGGTAGATTTATATAGAAATGTAAGCAGATCAGGAGGAATTAGTGGGGGATGTCAAGAGGTTAGAACGCAAATCACCGTGTGTCTTGTTCAAATTATTCTAAGGCATCTTGTGTTATTCCGCGTTGACATTAGTGCACTGTTTTACTGTCTCTGTCCGCTTGAACTAAAACCTAACCTGAGTACCTTCGTTGGTACTACATCCTGTATTCAGAATGGTTCAGGATAAGATTGTTTATAACATACTGCGCATGGAAAAAACTGAAAATACTTCGTTACGAAATTATATTATGCAAATAGCTAATAAAAATGCTAAAAGCCCCCTTTATCATCATCTACCATTCAAAGATATGCCCATTTACGTGTTTCTTTTACTGTGCCATGTTTCATATTGACTTTTTTTCATCACATGTAAAGCTGGAAGGGGTTACCCATTTTACTGGGCCTTGGTACCTGTAGATCTATACGCAATCCGTTGGGCGGTGCCCCACCCCAACCTGTGTCGGCATTCTGAAGGATACCTTTGATCTTTGTGCGACATCGATCAAAGATCACAAAGGATCGGAAGGGTGTTGTCGACGAGCCACGGCGGGGCGACCTTACTTGCCGGTACTAACCAGATGATTGATACAAAGTTAAAATTAGCAAACTTAGAAGTAGTTCCGTACGTTGTTTCTACACTGCAGGGATCGAGTCCGTGGTTCGGATATCTGCCCTGGAGCTGTGTTACTAGGCTTGTGAAGGGTTCTCATTCTCAGATATTTAGTCCCACGGTGGTATGTTCCTGGCTATTGCTACAGCATAAAACGCTCCACACAACTCAATCAAAAGAAATAAAGCATGTCACTCTTGATTAAGTACGCTTCTTATACTTTCAACTAAGAATGCTTCTTATACTTTCAACATGGGACCATCCATGTAGTACGTACTCAAAATTTCTGAGATTTTTTACCACCACCCCACCCCCTCCCCCAATCGTGTACGCAATAAAACAAAGAGGGAGCATACGCAAAATTTCCGAAATGGTTTACCCCACTTACAATGTGTGCATACATTATGAATAACCACTATCTTAACGACTAAAAATAAGCATGCGAGTTTAGGTGGTCTCTTGTTGGTTATACATCATTATCCCGTGTGTGTGTCGTGTGATGTTGATTAGGTTAATGCTGATAACTTTGGCGGTAACTTGATTGTGCTGAGAGTAAATGGCTGCCGGTCCTGAGGCACGTCATTTATTTCTGTCAGTATGGGCTACTAATGCAACGTTCTGGTGACCCAATAAGAACGTTTGCAGCATAGCATTAGTGAGGGTGCTATAGTTGCTTAATAGAATGCATCTATTTAAAATATAAATATATCGGTAATTAATTCCAATTCCTTGTCTTACTGGAATGGAAAGGGTTTTTTTCTAATTATGGTTATTGTATCTCTCGTTGTAGTATTAGGGTTGACCCACTTATGGCTCGTACTGCTCATGTAACTCATGCATAGGTAGTTAACCGAAAAGTACAACTACGCCATTACCCGTAAGGAACTACTCTACCTTGACTGTGTAGCCTTTCACTTACTGGGCAAGGCCTAAAGAGAGAAATAGCTGACATTTCGGCTGGTGAATGGGGCCTGGCGTTAGCTGCCCCGGGCGGTCTGCAGAGCCTCTGTAGCATTCTACGGCGGTGGAGATCCACTTCCCCGCAGGTCTACGCCCTGCCAGGGGCGTTTATGTATAACGTTAGATGTTACACTGCTGTCTGCCCGCTCTTCACACTTAGTTAAAGAGCCCTGATGGTTGCTATAAATACCCCCTTGTGGCTATATTCACCCGCCAGGTGTGAAGGAGACTACGCCTTAGGGAAAGGTAAACGGTAAGGGTTTTGAATGATGCGAATATCCCATATCCACGCAAATCGTCTTCTCAGTCTTTTGATCATCCTCTGTAAGGTTTGAGAGGCAATATTGGGTGTGTTCGCCGAAATGTGCCCTAATCATGTCATATTAGATAATTTCGCAGAATAGAGCAAACAATTTATGAAGTTATAGAATAGAATGCGTCGAAATCACACTTTGTCATTTTTAGTTAATAAGATTAGTTTTTCTTGTGTAAAACAAAGAGAATACGTTGGGCTTCATTCACACCAATAAGAGTGGTTCGAACCTCCCCACACACCCCGGCCCCATTGCATGTGTTTCCTATGTTTTCTCAGTCTCTCTGGAGCAGTAGATTCCACATGAGAAATATTTTCAAAAGAAGAGAATGAGAAAATATTCATGCCAAGAACTGTTAAACATTTTACCACTTCTTTTACTGACAGCAGATCTTCCTGTAAGAATTATCTCTGCCAACGCGCTAGTTCGTAATTCGTGCACTTTACACGTGTCGCTGAATGGAACGTCGTTCCATGTCGTATTGACGCACGAAGTTGTCAAAACACCACACTCAACACTAGAGGGCGCCCTGACCTCTACACAAATGTAGATCACCCGTTACTTACCTTGCGCGGATCGTGACAGACACCCCAAACCACGCCCGCGGCTTCTGCTTATACGAAGCTAGTTGAGGATACCCCGGAGTCACTGAACGGAGGGGTGTAAACCAAAATATATTCTCAACGAATTTTAGAATTGAAATTTACACTATATATTTCCCTCCACAGCGTAATATAACATGTTAGAAGGAGAGGAGGTTTATGTACATGTGTTATTTATTCAGCCTAGAAGGATAGGTTTCTCTTAGGTTTGATAGAGAAAGGCCCGACTAAAATTATATAACGGGTGAAAAATTGCCCATTCAGCACTGTTATGAGACGAGGATGCCGTGTATGTAATACATGTCGGCTGTGGCTGTCGGAGGGTTTCAAGAAGGGAATGTATGCAATCACTGCTCGCATGGTTTACAGAAACCATTAGTGACCTGAGGGTGTGAGCGAAACGTGCAACCTAGCGAAATAAGAAAGTAAAAAGCTTTAGTCTAAAAACTGTTCGAGAAGTTATTGGTATTTAGATTGTTTAATGCGTTATATAAAACCCCTTTGTGTGCACATATATTTAATGTATATCTATATATGAACCTTTATTCAGTATGCATATCCTCATGATAGGTCTAGACATATGGGCTTGGAAAATAAGCTGCTGTCCTTCACTAATCAGGCAAAGACCTACCGACAGTAATCATTATCTACCATCAACGATTATGGAAATAGGGAGGCCAATGAGAGCATTACCATGTAACCAGCCTGGCCGCACACCCTTCGCTTTATACACAATTATGATGATTGCCCGTTTCCCTGCCCACCCTGGCTCATAATGGTTACCAGGTCTTGCCCACCTCTGAGTGTTAGGCAGTGCCCTGGCCCACACAACCCGCATCCTCCAGCAGATCTACTAACGTCTTCTCCTGGAGGTTAATTTGTCCGCGAGCTGTTGAAGCGCCCTCTAAACTCATCATCAGCGCAATGGGGCCAGTGGGGAGTGTGGAAAGCAGTCTGTTTCCGGAGCTTGGAGGTCTGCGACCTGGATTACCTGTGGGTGGTAATATAGATTAAAAAATGAAGCCACCTTTCGCACCCGTGCCCAGGATGTGCGAGCGACAGCGCTGAATGTTTGGGAATAAGAAAATAATATTGGACTAGATTGTGACTGTACGTGATGTGATAAACTCTTTACTGGATGGTACGGTACCAGGTACTCCTGGATAGGAGCAGGATTATATTACACCCTCAACGCGGATGAAATTCGTTTTTACATATATGTTTCATGGTTCAGCCTCCGTTTTAGAACTCCACGCTTTATTATAGTTGGTAATTCACAATAGATTCAGCTACAGCAAAATGTTGTATTTTAATCTTTTAGTCCAGGGATATTTCTAATCCCAACTCTATGGGAGAATGAAGGCAGCCTGGTATTATGCGATCGGTGATCAACTATAGCTTTCCCATACTCTAGCTGTATCAATAAAAGAAATAGTACAACTAGCAAGCTTTAGTGGAAAGAACATAAAAATAAGAAGTCAGATAACAAAGAAAATGGAAATCATCACAACAGGTGTCATATGATTCACACACTCGGCTTGGCCCCTGCAGTGGAATTCATTTATCCCAAGAATTTATTAAAGAAGAAGAAAAAAGACCACAAAGGCACATATGGCTTGCGCTCGAGTTATAAGGATGAGGGAAGACGGTGTGGTCAATGGGGCACAACAGACGGTGTCTGTGCCTGGCTGGTCAGTCCAGCTCTGTCCAAAGCAGCTCACGGGGAGCATCGAGCAATTTGCAGTGAGGGCGAGCAGCTTGGGCAAGTTCGATAACCTCACCACCGGCTAGCAGCTCTTTGCCCTTACAGCAGCTCATGCTAAGCTGCTCTCATCCCGACATGTCCGTCTGCCGGGTACGCATTAAGTAATGGGCATGGGTCGATGAAAAACCCAGCCCTAACCCTGTTCTGGGCCACAGATCTGAACTTGTTCGACTGAGGATAGTCAATTTATGAATGTCGCCGGCAGCAAGCACAGCCCAAAACGATGTCCTCAATCGCCGGTGGTTGCATCAAAGGCTTTTCCGGGTTTTCCTATGGAGAGGGGTGTTCTGTGTGCAAGAGATGGCCGACATGTACAGAGAGGGCTTTGCTTCTAACATACAACCGATCTATAAGCTTTCTAGCCCTTGATTTATACCTCTTCAGGGAATGTATATATAGCCTGAGTGCGTAGGAAAATGTAAGACATTACACATTGGTAGGTTTTCTGTTATTGATCCACAGGGATACGTTTTTCAGACCGACTGAATGTAGGAGAACAGTAGGTGGAGAAATCATGGACAACGAGAGTCATATTTCTAGTGATAATATTGCTGGCCTAGCTTCTTTGAGAATCACTGTTTGCTACTTTGAAGAAACCAATTACTGACGAGAAGCTCTTTACCAACACAGTATTTATAAACAACTTGTACATCGGTTTGTTTATCGCCTTATAAGATTCAGTAGCGTTTATCAGTCGTACATGTAAGGGCGTGATAATAGTCTGTTCTTTTAATGGCGACGACCGGTTTATTGGTCTTTCTGTTCATTTCCAATCTTCATATAACACAATAACTAATAAATGATTTCACAATGCTCACACATAACTAACCCTCTGTATTCATAACCCAAATGATCTAATATAAATATCATTTTATCCCAACTTCAGTCCACATCTATGCCGATCCTCTGAGTGAAGAGGTGAGGATATCTGGGTTTAGAATCGATTGTTGGATCCTGCGGTAGAGATCTAGGTCGCTGATGGATCCCTTAGATCTAGGCTTGGAGTGATATGGTATTGTAGGCCGCTGTCCGCGTAGCCCAGCCGCGACCGACGAGACACGGGTGGGCAGGCCGGCCGCTGAACCCCCTCATTGGCTGGGGTACAAATAGGGGGATGAATAGACATCCGACCCCTTTGATCACATCTTTAGGAGGACGAGCGACCCTAACTAGTGCAGCTTCCACCTAGAGATTGACGTGGCTTCTCAATGGCTTCGGCAATGGCTTCCCAATGGTTTGCACCACTGGCGGCTTCAATAAGAGGCGCGTTTTTTCCTCCCACCTCACTTTCCCCTGACTTGCTTTTGCTTTTAGCCACTACCTTTATTGCATTCTCGCTTTTAGCAGTACGTTATAATTGCAGGGAATTGGATGTGCTTTAATAGACTTTGGGGATAGTTTTTCTAAGAACAACACACTTTCGCTATCCTATTACAGTCAAGACAATCTGTAAAATGATTTGTAGACTTCTACTCTGCAGATAAAAATTCATAGGCTGTCCTTCGGTGATATATGAAGGTGTCTGAGGTCTATTTTTGTTAAAGTAATCTGCATCCTGGTTGTAACTCTGTTTTGTCTGGGACCGGGTAGCTGTATATTTTGTTTGTTTCCAACCAGGTACTGTATCCCGTACGAAGAGGATGTACACCTTCAACAGGTGCTGAAGGCATCTCTGTCACCACAACTCTCTGAAAAGCAGCTATACTTAGTGACAGTTCTACCTCCACCTTCATCTTATTTCCACTGAATCCAGTATCATAGGTGATCTTCTTGCGGCAATGAAGCTTTACTAGGGTCAATATTGACCTATCTTTTTTTATTTTCTCCTTCATAACAGAGGTGCTAGCTTTCCACTTTTCCATGGACGTTCTCGTTCCCTTTTTCAGTGTGTAAGATTATTTTCCCTAGTATAAAACTTATATATTTTTGATTGAGCCTCATTCACGCCAAAAAGTGTGTGCTCCATCGAATCGACAGCACTTTTGCGATCGTCGGCTGGTCCCGGAAGCACAGGCAACGATCTGCTGATTACCAGTCCATTCTGGTGAAATCAAGCCTCAAAACATCACCCTGACAGCACCTGGTGTCAGCTGTTCCGATTCACACACCTGAAAAAGCTGTCTGAAAAAGTGATTGAAAAAGTGTCTGAAAAAGTGTCTGAAAAAGCTACAATTCTATGACTTCACCCGATCGCCATCCAATCATCTGGCTCTGGAGATTGTAATATCACATAATTACATTTGGAAGTCGGCTCTTTTTTAAAATAATGTTAATACAAAACGCCTATTCACCTGAAAACCCCTCCTAACTACAATTAATCAATTTGAATGAACATGACAGGGGTCAAGGTCACGATTCTACAGTGGTTGTAGCCATCAGACACCAGACGACAATACCAGTTCAGACACCTAACGGAAAACGGGTATACTGGAATCGGCTTGCTTCGGACACCTCACACTGGCAACCAGAGCCACACAACGTTGGCTCTGGTCGGGTTAAATCAGCGGCTGCTTTGACCCAGTAGCGTGACCTGTTTGATACTCTCCTCCCAGATCTTTCGAACTGCTTGGAGAGTGTGTTATGTCATAACCTCGAAGCCAATTTTCCATTTTCTTGTTTCCTTTCCTGTGTACTTTTTCAAAATATAAATGAACATAAATCTTGGTTTCTTTATCAATTTGTTCGCTATGAATATTTCATATTAAGTATGTCTGCTTTTAGAGTATACATACAACAAAATTACCTGGTTTGAGGCGAATAAATACACAATATTGACTGGTTTCAGATACAAGCGGATATATGCTCCGAGGAGTTGACTCGTAGTAATATCCGAGCGTATGCGAGGATATTGCGTAGAGTCAACTCCGAGGAGCATACAAACGCTTTTATCTGAAACCAGTCTATATTGTATTTATCATCCACCTTTTCTGCACAAGTGACATGTCGATATCAGTTCATTTTAGTTATGCACTACTTTTCCATACGCACTGTTTTTCCGTATGCGCCACCCGGAGCATACAGCATATCCGTATGCGCCGGGTATGTCCATACACGCTGCCTATGTGTTTTCTATGGGCACTTTGTATTCGGTGGATAATAAGGAGGGATACCGTATGGGATCTAACCAGACCAACCCCTATATCGTAGCTCAGCGCAGGCAGGGGTTGGTTGCCAATCTATGGACACCTAAAGGATAATGTAATACGTCTTCGCCGCCGATCTCACCAGGTTAGTGTGCTCCATTGCACTGATGGTACCCAAAAAGCAAATCGGACATGATCAGAATCAAAGGAGATGCCTAAATCACGATCTGGAACAATCTTTCATCTGTAAATTCGAACACACGCTTACGACCGTGGTATTAACCTCCCCACAGACCCCTGCACTGCGGTCAACACTTATGTGTTTTCCATGAATTTTAGATGAAAATATTTCCACTTTGTTTTCATCCCTAACTAACATCCCTGTCCATAAGTTGTCATACCTTATCGAACGAATAAACTTTATAAACCAATACCAAAAACAAGACGAACATAAATACTGTTTCATTTAACTATATAGGAACCATCAGTGCGTCCTATCACCAAGCCCTGTCAATACATGTGTTGCCGTTCAGCGCCGCCTAACGCTGCCTGTTTTTCATGTATTTCTAGCGTGATAGTTACACGGCAGAACAAATTACGAGGCATTGGTTCAAACGTCACCCGCCTATTTATACTTGTCAGTGAAATGGTCTCTATGGTTTCAGCGACGGGACCTAGCAGTCTCTTCTCAAATATGACGTTTCCGCCAAGGATAACCCGACATAATTATGCGCGCGTGCGTAGTGACGAGCCGTCCGACATCCTGGTGCTGTCTTCTCGTGATGTAAGCGTTCGTTAGTACCGCTTTTTCTAACCATGATTTCAGACCCTATCTTCTCTAAAAACAATAAAAGGGAAGTGGAAACATGTCGTCAATCCTTACCCTCTAAACATCTCTACCCGCCCATTTAAAAGGAAACTACACATATTCTAGGTGAGATGAATTCGGCTACTACCAAGTCAGAAGAAATCATTATGAGGGGATGCTGTAAATAGTTGTATTGGATGTACATGTGTGTGATATCTTCCTGATGGGTGTTCTATGTTAGAATGGTCTGCAAAAAGGTGTGTTAAACCTGTGTGTTGTTTGTAACGAACTAGTACCATGACGATGTTCTGTTCCCGCAAAGCGGTAAGGCATACAGTAGCCAATCGGTGGTTATAAACCAGGCCTAAGATATACCTACGTACACCTGGTGGTGGTAGTGGTGGTAGGGTGCCTGTGAGAGGTGTAGACAGCAACAAAAAGACGCAGAGATATTGTACCAGAAAGAAGTGCTGTATCTTCGTAAAGCAGTAGGAGTTCCAGCGAAAAGAAATATACATCACTAGAGTTCCTGGAACTGTGTTTATCAGAAAGGTGTGTAAGTTGGTATACGAGTTGCATGCGAACTATGATTCGCAGCTTTTGATACAAATCAAATATACCCTTCCTTGGTGCGGGGAGGAATCCAACAGAGGGCTGTTATAAACATGTCCTTTTATTAGTTGATCCTATAAAGTATAGAATTTCTTGCGATCATTCGTCAGACCTGTTTTTTTATGAACAAGCTGAAGCTGATGAGTCTGTAGTGTTCTTTTTTTTTTTACAAATAAAATATTATCTCAACTCCCAAAATAGGACTGCTTTTGGATGGAAACGGGAGAAAAATCCAAACCAATTTGGTCAGTCCGCATCCTAATTTCCGTCAATGAATTTCTTTGGGTTCTTGTTTTCACAAAATCAAGCTTAGGTCGGGTCATTCAAGGGATGACCATGTTTTACGTTGCCTTCTGCCCACGCCCCAGTAGCCCGCCCACACAGACAAGACGGAAGGCAAGAGGCACCCACCTTTAAGCACAGCCGTATACGGAGGGCGATAACAAAGGGAGCCGTTCTGCTTAATCGATGGCCACCCTTTGGAAATGGGAGTTGTGTGTGCGGTATGCCCTCGTTTTAAGCGGATCCTCATTTGTGAACAGCAATAATGAGGGAAATACATGCTGATTATTGTCTTTGGTGCAGACAATAATAGCGGTTTAGAGTTTTAATTGTCGGATTTGACAGGCAAGACTGAGGCACACTTTAAAAAAAACACGATAAAGACACCACAATCATTTCGAGAGCTTACCAGCCTGTCACTAATGCAGGATTGTTCTCAATCATTGTTTTTGTATATACGTTTTAATATACCGTTATTGTTACCACTCTTTACCCTGATGAGGTTCAGTGATCGTGTATTCACTCGTGCCATGCTTGAGATATTAATTCCATCTATAATCAACATGCAATGTAGTATCATACTGATAATTCAGGGATGGAAATTGTTAGTTTTCCGTGAAAATCCTTGTTTTCATATCAAGTTTATAAAATTATATTTTAGTAATGGTAATGGTAATGGTAATGGTAATGGTAAATGAATTGAGCCTTAATCACGCCAATATAAAAGGGGTTTGAACCTCCACACACACCCTCAGCCCCCTTCCATAGCCAACATTGGTGTGTTCTGCATATTTTCCCAGTCACTCTGAGGCAGTAAATTCATCATGAAAAATATTTCCACTTTTTTTGGTACCCCAACTGACATCCCTCATTAAAAGAAATCCTGTCGAGTCAAATTCACAAAAAAAAGTTTTCCATCCGAACATAGGGACCCCCACCGGGGACCCCCAGTGAAAAGCGGATGGACCCCGATGGACCCCGACGGTCCGCCACATGACGGGTAGAAAAGTATTATACCTGTACACATATAAATTCACAAATGTGGTAAGGTGTATGTGGTCACTTCTCTTTGCTGACTCAGCAGTCATATGATGAGTCCTGCCTCTGAAATACAAGAGGTAATGCGTGGGATTATTTGCTCTCCAATGTCACACTCTCCAGGCTGGGGACAGTTGCCGAAAGAGACAAATATGGGAGAAGAGGTAATCCCGGCTGGGTTATCAATAGTTGATAATGCATTCATCATTATGATCGGACTCTCTCATGCGGTCTATAGTTGACCTGAAATAAGTTTGCCATATTTGAAATACGCTTTACTTTGGTATCTGGTTTTACGCAAGACCAAACCAGTTGATATGCGCAAGATTCGTTTTGTTTTAGGTGAGCCATTTTGTATCCAGATTGCATTTCAAGCTGACAGATTTTATCAAATTCATACTAGACTTGAAGTGTCTTTTTTTAACATTTAGATTCACAGTCAGCGCATAGGACATCGACATGCCGACCCCCCCCCCCCCCCGCCCCCTCAATGAACCCGCCTGGAAGAACCAGTGGCAATCATTTAAATAATGACCAACGGTGGATCATGAAATCACATCGGTGAAGTGCTTACATCGACAGCGACATGGCGATCATCATCAATTCTTACCGACGAGCTCGACGAGAAGAATCGGTTTGCCGATATCTCATAGGCTTTATATATTCACATATCTATTACACATCTTAGTGTTTTCCATAAAGATTATTGTCTATAGAAGTACCTTAAATGCTCATCAAATCGCTCACACCCAATAAAGCGTGCTCCTAACCTAATACAACAGGTACATCCTAATCCTTTATCTAAACGTCGTAATTTGTGCTGATTAAAATACCGTTTGCTAAACACTAAAAATTGTCTACGCGGCATGATTTCATCTAGGTGTCATTTTGAGGCGTACAGTCTGTAGCCGCACCGGTGTCTGGGGGATGTAATCCAAAGCGATGCTCACGATTCCCTATCCGAATACGGGATTCGGATCCTCGTTTCATCATGATCCATCGCCCGGGCTGGCAGGTGCGTGGGCCCAAAACAACAGAAATTACCGGAGCCAATTCTACAGCCGGTCAAAATGCAACTGGACTAATTTATGAGACTTGCGTCGGGTCTGGTTTCCGGGGAAATTATCGCTGAATTTTCTTTGACACGGACGTCGGAAACGGCTTTCGATGTGTTCTTCCATTTTGTGTGGGCATTGTCTGTTTTAGCGGCTAGTCGATTGCACGAACTGAAAACGTCCATATTAGTGTTCACGTTGGTTTGTGACGTGACTTGGCAGACACCTATAGTGTTTTAATACCATGCTTGTACTAACGTTGCCCACCTCACGCGTGATGCCCGAGTGCTGTACCGCCATTATCCTTTTAATGGCCTTATATATCGACCGTTTCGAAAGGGGGGAAAATCACTCTCACACTAAACCAGAGGGTGTAACAAGTCTTCCATTTACTAAATATGTGTACGAATCAACATTGGGGTTGGGTATTTCTTGAGTGGATATCGGTGATAATGTCCCATTGGTCCCTGTGGTGGCCTATTGTGGCTTTTAGGGAGAGTTAGGGTTAAAGCTGAAGGACATCTCTCAGTAGATTACGTCCATCAACGGTCCTCCCGGGCTTTGAGCCGCCCGTCCACCGTTGATCGTCACTCTCCGGGTCTATAGGCTTGCATGACGCCCACAGTCCTCCCTACACGCCCTAACCAGCTATACAACTCCTCTTTTCTGAGCCACGTTTCAAACTGTTCAAGACATGATGGTCTTATGAATCAGTGTTGACATAAAGTTTGTCGCCACATTTTTAGAGTAATTACTGAACGCCACCGTTTTGATATATACAATATTATTGCTCAATACCAAAATAACCTTTATCGATTTGCGCATATATATTATACTACTCCTGTTGCAGTGTAAACACGATTTTCATCTTAAGCATATACATGTAGAACATGCTGATTATGAATGAATAACATTCATAGAATGCCGAAGCTAGGTATTTGATCCCACGGAAGAGGTTCAACATACTCCTTCCGATTGTGGTTTAAATGTTTCCCTCACATAATATGTCCACCCTACTCTCAAGTTTCCTTCCTCCAGTGCTTTACGTAGGTCCTTCCACGCCCTGGCTCTATTGGATGCTCCCTCCTATTGCCTCAACTACCGTGCTGGCTGAAATTCTCCCTCATTTTCTTTCCGACTAGCTGCACACCCTCACTTGGTTTCATCCCGTCGTTCCCCCATCCGATCGACTCCGTGGATGGGTCCTCTGCCCATAGGTCACCATCTAGGCCACTCTGTAGGTACTTGTTCCATACCCCCACCACCCCCTTCCCGCTAGCCTTGTCGTCTTACCGCATCTGTCCCCTCCTTCCTGCCTACTCAACACACCCAATTTTCTACCACATAGTGTCTCGCTAAAGGAAGCTCTCTGTAGCAGCAGGGATGGCTCCTCACTGCTGAGAGGTGAGCAGTTGTAATGGAACCTCCCATTTTCCCAGAGTGACTCCTCTGGCACTGTCTCCGCTAGTTGGTTCCTATTAGACTACATCGCAGATGGTTACTATTGGGCACAGATGCAGGCAACAACTGGAGATACCATAAGGACTGTCTCCTCTAACTGTAAGAAAGGACCACCCAGTATGCGCTAGGACTTGTGAGTTGAATAAGAGTAATAGGGTCAATTTGGGATGGATTAATTAGTAGCTAATGGACTGGCCTAGGTTGCTCGAGATTATTCTTTGGTTCTGATTGATTAATTATAAGAAAGAAGGAGGCGTCATTAGAGGATCTCAGGCAGGGGCCAGATCTCTCTCAATTTTTAAAATTAAGTCCACCGATATAATGGCATTAGTTGAGTGACACATTTCATCCTATAATGATGTCAGAAGCAGCCGTCAGTACTCCACCAGTGTGAGCAGCATCCTCAGGCCAGACTGATAGTAGATTCATTGACCCTTTTATTGAGTAATCAGATTAGATTTCGCTTCATATATATGTATAAACCTAGGTTTCTGACTCACGCCTCATCGCTTTTGGTCTGATTGTGTACTAGGTCTAGATAGGGTTGTGCAAGAGCAGAGTCCATGCTTCTACAGGTAATTCAAAACGAATATCTACATGTGTTTCTGGTCCAGTCACGTTGTCACGCCAATAAAGTAAAGATTGTTAATGTGTTTAGCATTCGTCATAATTAAATGTAAACTTGATACTTGTAGAAAAATATCCATGTAGAACTTTAAAGTTTTATTTAGCTTTGAGAGGCAACTCTCGCTGACCTTAGACAGCTTCGGTCTTCATTTTTGTGCGTAGGACAGACAACAGAGGAACACGTTTGCAGAATATAGTTCACGTGTAAAATAAGTACATATACATGCATCAATTATTCTTCTTTTGAGAGAGAGAGACTTGGTGACAAAGTCCACACAACATTTTATACTTATATGACCTTTAAGGTCGAATTTGACTACGTACATATCCTGAGGTGAACTTCCCCAACTTCCTATATCTTAACCGTTGAAGGGAAAAAGATAAATGTCAGTCCGTACACTTTTTCCTGAGTAGAGCTTTGGTTTTCACTTAGACAACGCATCTTACTATGTCCAACAGCAGTTGAGGATCACATTTTATGAAGCAATGGCTGCACTGAGTAAAGGAAACGTGCCTTTCAGTCTATGTATAGCTGTCGTGTATATTGCCAATCCTTGCCGGCATCTTGTCCGTCAGACATCATATCACGTAGAAATAAAAGGAATTGAATGAAGTAGCTTTATTTGTGAATCCTAAGCTACCGCTAAAATTTAAATGCCATATCCTATCCCATCTTCAATGCAGTATGTAGTTTCTATGTATCTACATTTAGTAAAGTAGAGTAGACCTTTTAGATATTTGGATTTCTATTAGTGAGATTGGTGATTTGAGATTAAACCTTAATAAGTTACTCAAACCACATTTCATTATAGGAATGCTTCGATAGATATATAAAAGGTTTCGCAATTATTCATACATTTATATTTGTGTGTATTTCAAATCCAAATTCTGTCACACAGATCTTCCATTTCGAGTGTGCTTGATGTGTAGGCGCCTACACAGATTTACACTGATATATACAATTACCAAATTGTGCAATGTATGGTTTTACCCACCGCACTATTGTTTCTATATTTATGAATGGAAATACTAATGACACTCAAGTAAGTAATCTATGGGCTGAGCGTGCAAAATATTCTGTTTATCAATATATTAGAAATAAATTAGACATCATATGATATATACCAAAATGAAAGCCAATATGAAAAACGACTATCCACTGACCTACATATACTAGTGAGAGCATCATCTGTGGAATTGTATGTGTATAACAACCACCTGCAAGGCATAGAACACCGACACTAGCAGGCATTGGTCTAGTAACGAGTGGCTTGCACGTTAGAGCTGCTATGTCGGGTCTCCATGGTGGGCTGACCTCACGCCCCGGACGGGGGTGCCACCGTCTATTACCGGCCTCCTCTCACCGACAGCCCAGGCCGCATGCGGGTGGCCGATAAGGGTTATCACAGCGAATTGGGGTTTGCGAGGGCTGAGGACCGATGACATAGTAGCTGGAGATACCAGTCTTGCTAGCAGATACAGTATGACGAACCTATACTATATCATACTTTAACAATGCTGCCACGTAGGACGTCAAAAGATTAAGGACGGTTGCTCTCTTTGAATTTAACATTTTTGACATTATAGAACTGGAATCCATTGAGAAGAAACATGTACCACTTTTATAGCAATTACATCAGTGCTGTGTTTAGAATTTACACATTTTCTTTTGTGATCTATTCTGGGAAGTAGATGTAGACACAGCTTTTCACAGTAAAGGTGGGCCAGATACATCTTGTCTAATGCATCACCAGACACAGACCTCTTCGCGAGATGGCAAGTATTAATGATATTCATTAGCCATATATTGTTTGTTTTTGAGCAGTCGTGTCTAAATACAGAGTGCATTATAACCATTGCTTAGACGGTTCAAGAAAATCTAAGATACGTGACACGTTTTTAAGGAATATGCAGTTTATATCAAATAAAGTTTTGTTTTAACCCCAAACCTCCTGGATAGCATACGTGGCGTCATTGGTATTTACTCGCAGGTCTCGCCGATGTGATGGGATAACCCTAATGTGCCTTACTATTGTGTTATATCCTGGGCCATGTAAAGGTCTACACTATTACTGCTTCACACACAGATCAAATATCTTAGCTGCTGCCCACTGCTCAACAAGTCAAAGTGCGTGCTTTTGAGACGCAAATAAAAAGTCAGGTCTAAGTACTTGCTTGTTGAGAGGAAACCACTTATTCATGTTTGTGCTTGAGAGACTCTCAATAGAGAATCCGAGATGGACTCTTATACCCAGTATTTCTATGGCACTGAAAATCTTTACATAGCTATCTCTTCAGATGAGATCACACATATAAAGAATTCCTCGGTATTGCGTTAATTTTCTTGATATTCATAATCGAAGCCCATTTAAAGTAAGTATATCAAATCTGAATGAACGCTAAGGCGTGTCGACTGCACACCATCTTTATTTAAGGTAATAAGAAGCCTTTATACTGAAGATTGCCACACAAAAAAGTATTTAAGAGACGATTCACTATGCTTCGTGTATGGAGTGGTCGGTCGGATTACATTAAACACACCACAGAGCTGAATCAGAGAAAGCCTGTCATTTCATGTGCACCATTTCCCTTGAAGCATTTATAGCTATTTATTCTTCCTGTATTCCGGTGAGAAATATATTGCTTTAGCATATCCCGAGGCTATGAACCCTTTTTGCTTACGTTTGTAGTTGTTTTTCCCTCGTTGGTTTTTCTGGACTCTATTGTATAGATTAGAACAGATTGCATGTCTTTAGGCATATGGTAGGATGAGCATTTGTGTGCAGCACTTCAGGTATGGTGTTTGTCCCCTCGCGGAAATTCAGTGGCAGGCCAGTCGTGCATGTCATAGTATTATAGGTCACTGATATGAATCAATCCTATAATTAGGTAAAATCGTGGCTGAAACAAGAACTAAAAAAGAATTAGTATGGTACATACAGCGCGTGTATATTAATGAGTTGGATTGAAAAACACCACTAAAACTAATTATAGCAAACTGCTTCCTTCACGTATTGATAATGCTGCTGTTTTTCCACATTGTGGTGCGAGAAATAGACATTTTCTTGATTTTGCCTTATTGTAATCACCTACAATATCCAATCATTTAAGATTTCCAATCCAAAGTGAAAACTAATGAAAGGAGATATTTCACTTTTGTATATAAATGAAGACTAGAATTTCGTATATAATGTTTCCCATATTCTAATAATTAATTCGGAATCAGAGTTGGAGACAATTTTTTCAGGTGAAAGATTTCATGGGTGAAAATTCACATTTAAAGAAGTATGCCTGTAGCATGGGGCATAATCTGCCCTAAGAATTTTAAATTGTCCTGATTTGAACGTTTATAACCAGTGGTGTGGAAGGGTGGGTTCAAACCTCGAAGGTGACTTCTGGCGAGCGCCGATGCCCGGATGCTAGGTGCCCGGATGGCATTGCCTAATTCAACTGTACTACTGTAGTTTTCTTATCTCCTTTCCCTGAGAGGAACCACCGCAAGATTAAACCTTTCGCTGTTTTCAGACCTTACAGTTCTGAATGCCGATGGCCAGATTATATACCTGTGTCATGTGTACGCTGATTCCCTGGTCAACTTTGTAAAAATACATTTTCTCTGGACTGTGTTATATGAGTCCTTCTTCCGAAAGCGCTAGTTTGGAGTAATAACGTGTCGCGGTAAGTTTTTAGCGGAAATTGGTATAAAGATGTTATTATCTTTATAGATCTTTGGATCAGTGAATGATGCATGATCTAAAGAGATCCTCTCCTTAGAGGCTTTGATGTATCAGGGGTCCTCATCTTGTTCCCTTGACCACGCACCCGGCACCTGCGCCTACTCACTACTGCCATAGAAAAGCAAAGCTGTCACCATGGCAACGGCTGTGGATCCGATCCACTCAGGTGTGGGGATAGATGGTCCCTTTCAAGTCGTCACGATCACGTGACTGATGAGACGCTCTTACTCTGGTCTTAGTTTGCACCCCAGCCGAGACAGGGCACCACCCTCAGAACAACTTCTCCGTTAGTCTGTTGTTTGTCCCTGTGTATATAGCTGATATTCAACGGAATTAAGCAATACTATTTGAGGTAAATTGTTTAATGTAAAATTCATATTTTGGTGTATAAGACAAAAGAAAAAGCTGTACTAATAACAAATAATGAATGACGTGCAACTCCCAATATGATCGGTTACGTTCTAGCGATCTAAGTGGCAATAAATAGAAAAGAAAAATCACACCGTTTATCGTAAAGATAGGACCAGACCACGGGGTGACTGGCTATAAGCATGCCTTCAACTTTTTCCCCTGTTACAGATTGCGTAGTTAATAGAGAGGAAATGGGGTAGGTAGATGACCTTTAGTATAATCAACCGGTTCGGGCGACATGCTGCGGGTCCTGGCACCTGTCAGCGCCCAGATACACAGTAGGCAGATAACAGGCTAGCAAGGGAGGTGGAGTATGGTCAGTGGATCTCATCAGCGGTGATGTGTTACCATGGTGACGCTTGACAAGATAACTCGGGGCAACACCCACCATCCATGCCCCACGCCTACAGTTACCTGAGCAGCGAGAAGACTGTGGAGTGAGAGGGTGGCGTCAGAAAGATGGGTTGGGGCATTCCTCGCCGGCCAAGGTGCAAGGGAAAGCCCCACGCTTACACACCCCTTCCCTTTTCAACACACCCCATATCGCTCCTCACCCACCTCCTACATCCTGCCTAGACCTTGACCTTTGCTTTCTGCTATAGTATGCGAGAGTAGAAATCTGACCAAAACCCTTCAGTGCTAAATTTAAAAACTTTCAGGTACGGGGAAATATGCTTCTTTGTGCACTAAGAAGGTCGGAGGTATCATCTGTCAACTCCTCCAGTAAGTTAGTTTGGAACTGCTAACAATAATTTCTTCGTACAAAATATTTTATTCCTGTCCCGGGGGAAGGCGCATATAACGCCGAAACGCCGAAACGTCGACAGTATGGTGACATTGTTTAAATCTGGAGTGTACATCCGTTTGTGCAGGGAGATTGGGTTCAGGTACGGGACCTTCACCTAAAATATACGTTAGTAGGATGTTTATGAGGATATCTTTTGAAACTTGTATTTGAAGTATCACAAACTAACAGCTCCTGGAATTATGCTTAAGAATTCTTTATTACCTTTTGTGTTATAAATGAGTATGTCTGGCAGGACGTGTTGAGCTTTGACGCTCTTCATCAGGTGTATATATTACATGTTGATTGCTACTGAGGTATATTTTGAGAGTACTAACATGAAGTGGTTGGCATGGTAACATGATAAACACGTCTTCAATGAATGATATATATATATATATATATATATATATATATATATATATATATATATATATATATATATATATATATATTCATTGATGTGATGTTATAAAATGGAATATATATATATATATATATATATATATATATATATATATATATATATATCCATTTTATAATTTACATAATTCTATCCTTTATATTCCACTCACGAGGTTATGAAGACTTTATTCTATACTACCTGGTACAACAGATCTAGAGGGGTGGATTATTCTTATACCTCCCTATACCATCTCAATTTTGTGATTATTTATAAATATGTTGGCACACCTGGAAAAACAACACCGCACAACCCCGGTAGTAGTTTTATATACTACGTAGTTTTCTTGTACTGCAGAGTCGTCTTTTTCAACTACCCCACTAACACAGTTACATCCTGCGAAGTTACTTTTTTACCTGGTTACCATAGTAACGGGCTTACCTCCGGACAGGTGGTAAACATGGGACTTATGTCCAGGTACACAGGTAAATGAATGTTCATCACTCGGATTGCTATAGTCGGTCCCTGTATCGATAGTGGGGTTAAGGAGACACGGGTAGATTACAAGTCTAACAGACTTACAGTGACTGGTCGTCGTCAAGGTATTCACTGCGGATACTACCTTAGATATCGCGCCGGGTGTATCAGTAAGATCCCCACGGCAGCACGTCACGTTCATATCAACGTCTGCAGTGTGATGTCATAATCTGTTTATTAGTATGCCATACTGGTTACGAATAGAATAGGTTTGCAACGTTTACGGGATGACAGTTTTCCACGGAAATCCTTTTTTCATTATCAGTTTATTAACTTATTTTTGTCCGTATAAAACAGAGATAGTATACGTTGAGCCACATTCAAGACAAAAAGACTGGGTTAAACCTCCCTGCAGACCGTCAGCCTCATCCCATAGCAACGCTGATGTATTTTCTATGTTTTCACAGTCTTTCGGAGGCAATAACTTCCACAGTATGTACAAATAGTTCCTTATTAATCAGATATACTCACTTCTTTTTGGTCAGGTTAGGTCATGCCTTCCTCTCAATCATTAAAGGTCGGCTTTACACGCTCTGTTAACCAGGCCAGCGATCGTTGATTCTCATTCTCTTACTACTGTCTGAATTTTCTAGCCATATTCCCAAAGCTTTGTTCTCATTTTGCTATTCATTTTACAGGCTCCTAACCATATTCTTAGAATCTAACAACCTTTGAGATTACCCTATTTAATTTTCTTTTTGAATTATCATTTCACGATGCATCATATCTTACTTATATAGTGTCAGATATATGAAAAGACTTTTACGTAAGGTTCTGTCACTAAGAAGTATGTATGTAAGAATGAGATCAACTTCCATTTATCTACATGCTCAGCTTTTTGGTCTTTATAGTTCTTCATTGAAACAGTTTATATTTAGAATGGTTATGGTTTGCTAAAATATTTCCATTGCCCCAGAACAAAATCTCTGTCCTCCTAAATGTGACCAGTGTTTTTATAAACAACATTGTTGTAAGGTTTAGAATGCTCTTTATGTATTTGGCTTTTTAACACATACTGTGACCTGAGGGAATAAAGTTCGCAATCGGCGGTTCGGCTTTACCTGTTTGACTTACAAATACAATGCCCAAGAGAGTATAATCCTGTATTTTGTCTGTACAATGTCCCTATCCTGTCCTAGAACATTATATGATGTTCTGTCTGGTCTGTGCACTCGGTAATCTGTTAAGAAGTGTGCAGATATATATGTTAACTCACATGCTGATACAATAATGTAATATTAGCTGGTCTATTTCATCATGCAAAAAAGGCAGCATTATATTCAAATGATACGAAAACTAATATAGCTCCATACCGGCATAAATGTGTGAAACTCTGAATTTTATCTCCAATGGAATCATTCATGTCACAGTTTGAAATTTAATGTACATGTACTAATAATAATAAACACGCCTATATTTAAAGAGTGTTGAGATAATGATATCTTTTCATAGATTTCTGCTCAAAGAATTGTCATGAGCTTAGTTTCTGATAACCGTCTGGGCTTACTACTTGTTGACTGAAAATCAATATATCAAATACATACTTTCTTTGAGAATTTTATAAAAGGTAAACCGCCTGATTCTGCCTATTACAGGTATTCAGTGTTATCATTAAAACCAACCAGGTCTTACATGGACGAAAATTAATGTGTGAGTGAGTGGGGACCTCTCTAGTGTGTATCTACGTATAATTAAAGTGGCTCAAAAGAATTACAAGGGGCAGGGATAAATGGCTCTGTCTATATGGGGTAGGGTGGGATCAGAATACTGAATGGAGTTAATCGTTAGTACGCTAGCTGGCATATGCTCCTCTTGTGAGTCTTAGTTCCCTACCTGGTCAAGATAAGTGGGAGGGGGAGGGTATGGGGTGAGCTACCACGAAATGAAGTGTCCATGACCTAAGGCAACGATTGACCTTAATGACCTTTGCCCGCTGACATCGCCTCATCCAAAAGGTCACAGCGCCTGGAGCAGCCGGAGAGTTCTCCAGGGCAGAGTGGTCACTATCTAAGTACTGTCCTACCTCAGGGCCTCTTTGTAATTACCCGCGGCCTGCCGTGCAATGAGCCATAAAAATACATATATATGAGGGTGTGGTCTTTTCATGTTGTCACAACCGTCTGGTGTCTTAGATTGATGTTGATGATGAAACGAAAGGCCAAGCTCCCGAGGCGGTTCATCGTGATATATTAGGTTGCCTCTGAGTGCATACGAAAATGGAAAGAAGGCACTACCATTATTGTCCTATAGATATGAGAATATTACCTAACCTCATCTAGTTGAGCCCTGAAGTACTACCCGTTGATAGGGAGTACAGATGATGCCCGTAGTCATCTAGGATGTATTGGAGAACAGGGATCGGTGCTGTCTCCTATTTCTCCCCATTAGAGCCCAGAGAGTGGCTTCCCCGGAGCCCTTACTGCCCCCTGGTTAAGGCTTAGAGAACCAGTGGCTTAGAGAACTTATGGCATTACATTGTTCACTGTAGCCGGGGTAGTCCACACCCACCGGCATGCGCCACACTGCAGGCAATAAGTGGACGCAGACCGGCGCTCTTTGAACGTACACTCCCTCTTGTTGTCATCTGTGGCATCTCCTCCTCTTGGTGTTTTTAGAGCAAGCTTCTTGTGGGATGCAATCACAACAAGACGGGTAAAAAGGCCTGGAGGAGCGGTCTTGAGGGCTGTATTATGTCAGTCCACATTGCACACTGGGGAAGCTCTGCCACCGACCCTTTGGTGTAGAGAGTCCTAATTCACCATCAAAAGAAGGAGATGTGTATACCTCACGTCAGTGTTTTCCCTTTTGCATTTATTTACATCCTTAGCAATATGGCATACTGATAGAGATATTGCTATAGCTAGTTTCCAGTACCATAGTTCCTTGGTGAGCCTATTCAAATTCTGTATTACCAATTTATTACACTAGTTACCATCCACAATTAATTATTCTGCTATATATGATGTGGAGGTCATTAACAGATGTCTTTTCACACTGGGAGTTGCTGGGTAGTCTGGCATATCATCACAAGATATAAAAACATAGATTATATACAGGCCTTGTCATTCAGTATTTAAACTGACCAAATTGTAACATTCCTCTGTTTTGTTTTTCAGGTAAGTCACCAGCTTGATGCACATTACACTTGGCCATGTCGTAAGTAGTACAGAGTATACAGCATCCTATTCCTGACTTCCTGATCGTTGTGACTCTAGTAACAATATATGTCTCTGAGGTATTGTGATAAAAGTGTTCTCTATCCTTGTGGATGATACCCTGTTCATATACTAATTACCTACCATGTATGAAAAGGCACGATCTGCTTGTAGTTTCTCTCCTACATAGAGACAGGCATAACTAGAACTGTGTAAAGATTCTCATGTACAGAAAAACTCGGAATTGCTATCCCTTTTTCGTTGGTCGCTACTCAGATGCACTATCCTTTATGATGTATTTCTAGCCATTTCAAAAACAAAATTTAATACTATAGATTTCTGATCTCCTTACTCTGATATCAGCCTCAGAGAGCCTTTGCTATTTTAAAACACTGCAAATGCTATCATAGTTTGGGGCACCACCGCCTATTTGAATGTTCGTGATCGGACAGGAGTCCATAGGTTCTAGCAACGAAGTCGCTAGTTATAAAACAAAGAATCATGATAATAACTTAAGTTAACCTTGAATAAAACAAGAAAGTATGTGACCCTCTTGAACAAAAACTATTATGTATTATTATAATGCAATTTCAGTGTTACGGATATTGTTTGATGTATCGAGGGTTTTGCCGTTTTATAGGAGTAGAAACTCGCCTCTATGCGGCGAGTAACGGGCTTGCGAGGCATTTCCGTAATGAGGTATCAAGATGTCAGGCGCAGGAGGTCTGTCACGTGATCCGATCATATGACCGTGTGGGATGACCTGCTCCATCCATACTTGAGCATCCTTGTCATTGTGCACCAGAGTACCTCTTAACGTCATGTGTCATGCGGTGGCGATCATGTCTGTTCTGCGCGATAGATTAGAGGCATATCTTTGCACAGAGGGTTCTTATGTTGTGAAAATGATCGGAAAAAAGGGAGAGGGCAACGGGTCGAAGTCCCTTGATAAACCACGAGTCAGTCTGTAGGGACTAGATAAAGGTATTAGCTTACATACTGAAGTGTGTAAGGATCCTTGATTATCTGAGGGAGTTTTATTGCTGCAGGAAACTGTGACAGAGTGACATATACTAGAGAGACCTTTTGTGTGTGTGTGTAAAGTTTTCCTTCATTTACCTCTTGTATTACGGGTATTTTTCCAGACCCATGATAGTCAACTGCTCTTTCACACGCCTGGCAGTTAGTTGTATATGAGTATAGAAATTAGTCTGTCATTATTCCAAATTCTATGATAAATATTAAAAGATGAATAGGGATTTAAAGAAGTACATCGATGTTTTACATCCTATCAGGCGAGTATATATTTCAGATTGATCTAAAAGAAAACAACATAGGATTGTGTAACTTTGGGAAGTAAATTGATGAATCAATTAATGACCAATAAAATAAGGCATGGCTTTTCATTATCTTTATCACTATCCTCATCTTTAATTATTGAGTGACAAATCTGTTCTCCATTTTATATGCATTTTCAACTCACAGCTGAATTATTTTTGAACATTCGATGAAGGGTGTGATAGTCATACACGAACAGTTCATAGTCGAATGGTCACTTATCTGACCGTTGTCATACCCAACACAAGCCTGATGACCAGAAATATAAATTTGATTTGATTTCGCCTTCCACTGTTCCAGCTATTCTCGTAGCTGCTTATATATGTAGGTTATAAAACCCCCATGGGTGGGATTTTTAAAACCTGCTAAATTGCCAAAATAAGCTTATTCAAGGTTCATGTTGTATAAACTTATCTCATCAATGTAAAAATGAAATTATCTGGTGCATCTTTTGATAGTCTTTCTTTCCAACATAGGGTTTTGTAGAGCTCTGAGGAATTTTTCCTTCTGAAAACCAACAAAAACTGTGATTTTCTAGTGATTTTCACTTTGTTCAAAATCTAGGAGACACAATTTTGAGCCTGGATGTGATACCTGAAAGTTTCAACACAATCGGATTATCCATTCTGATATCAGAACATTATGATTCCATGATGATATTTTTCCAAAAAATGGTGTGTTGGACCACACATCTCCAAAGGATGTATAAAAGAAACAATAATCATAATGGAATAGCAAATATCCCTGTTTATATCAAGTACCCCTACCACTCATGAATACCAAGGTTGATTTTTTTCTAAATAAAAAAATATACTTTTTATGGTTCAAAAACTGGAAACGTGTTGTCCGACACCCCAGGGTGTCGGACAACATGCTGTATTATAAGTTATGATTTTGGGGTTGTTTTTTATCAGTAATTGAGTGGTTTGCTTTGTTAAATATAGCTTATTATCACTCCATTAAAACTATAAATGATTATAGCCTCAAATATTATAATATTTTCTCATTGTTTTGAGCAATTCTATTAATGTGTTGTCCGACACCCCTCGTGTTGTCCGACACCCCTGTGTTGCCCAACACCCCAAATATGGTTCAGAGCTTTTCTTTTAAATGTAATATATGATAAAGGTATTCTGGGTAAAATATAATGTGTGTCACCATATAATATTAGTCTTTCTTAAGTTATAAGCATTTATAGCATTTCTTGAAATTTCCAATATTTAGGGGGCTGGACAAACTGCAGTATTATACACAACTTCAAAAGTCTCTCAAATCTAAACCATTCATCTGATTTTGTTGGAATAATATTTTTCTGGAAGGTACTTAGTAGGTGGCTAACATAAAATATAAAAAGAAGTTTTTTTGTTTTTTTTTAAATTGCATGTTTTATCCCAGGACCAAAGCGGAATTTAGCAGGTTTAAAAAATCCGACCCCCATAGTGACCCTGTTCTCCGTCGATGTCTTACAAGCGTTAGTCCATAGCATGGGCTCCGGCTCAGGTTTGTGAGCCTCAGAAACGCTACAGCCACAGCTGAAGTGTTCCAAAGGATTCCTTGTGTTATACATGTATTTATCTTTTCCAAGCTGGTAATATCCTGCTTGTATAAATGGAGCGAAGAAGGATATACACTATCTAATTGCATTTTAATCATTTGCTCATTCTAATTTGTCATATGAATGTTGGACTGCATTGTCGAAGAAGTGAACCAGATATTCAACAGAAAGAATGAATTCACTCACAATATCAATCTTGTTTTTAACGAGGCGATAAAGGGTGTCACTAGTTGAGTAAACAATGTCAGGTGGGAGACATTTTGTTCCTTGGCATGTAAAATGTATCACGTTCTTTATCATAGTTCCTGATGTCTTTACGGTACATCACAGAAGTACATGGCTATAGTGCATCTCAAAATAAGTAAGTGGGCCCCATGGACTGAAACGTTACATCGCGGTGAGAAAATAACGGGATGGTATGGGCCGCTAGTACTCTTCTAAAACAACAGGTGGCAGCACTGAGTCTTGTCGGTTCATCCCCCGGCAGTCTGGCGGAGGCTGCAGCTCAAGCTCAAGCTGAGGCTACTGATCAGAGTGCTGAGCCTAGCCTTCATGTTTATTCAGATGGGGTTTTCTGGTGCTCAAGCCGTTTGATAAAGATCAAGTTATTTTGATTTAAGCACGCTTCCAATTTGTCATCATCCGTCATAAGTTGAGCCATTCGTGTGCTGCCGGCCCTGGTCTTCACACGTCTGAAATGTAGATGAATCGGATAGTTTTATATCGTATTATCATGCGCCTGTTGCTATTTGCTTGTTAGATATGTTTACTAATTGAGGTACATAGATTTTTACGAAAGGAAGATTAATATTTATGATTTTTTGTGTAATAACTTGATTCCTCAAGGAAATATATCAGCCGTATTTCTCGATCTAGATTAAGAAATGTCCTATGGCCATCCTTGAATTATTGTACACTCATATGGCACATGAGTTTAGAAAATTATCATTGACATGTGAAATGTTCGGTAGGTAACGATAAACTAGATGCTAGTTCTCACTTTTGTCAAAGTCTTGGTAATTGAATTCCTTTAACCGTATATTGGATCACGCATTTTGGCGAGAGACTTCAGCAAGTGCTCTCCCCCACCCCTGTTCATATAAATAATGGATATCACTCTCCGTGCAGAGCTTTGATAATTGTTTAATTTTGAATTGGGTTATTATCATTCAGGAATGTGATACGTTGTGGTATAACCTCACACAATTTTACACGGCTCAAGGTTATTCCTAAGACATATTTAGAAAAATATTGTTATTTCCGCAGCACCAACGTAAATTGACACCAGCAGCTACATGAGTCGGGTGGTTGCGTAGGCGAGACGTCAGGGTTTGCCGTTATACATATCTGTAGAGAAGCCGCCCACTGAAATGCTCCACATCTGGTGTTTGCGTGTGCAGACTGCCATTGTCGGGAACGTCTCCTCTCATGGGGTTTTCTACCGAGGTCAAACTGTCAATTAACCTACAATTTCCCGCCATCGGTGTCACGTGGTCCATGCATGCTTGTTCCTGGCGGCAGGGGATCCCTTTTTGGTCCTTCCATCTCCTGATCACATGGTCATAGGTCAGCACCTGGTCAGCGCCCGCATTTATAACAGTTATGCCCTCTTGTGGACGAAAAATATGGCTGTTGCCGACTATAGTATTGTCAAATATTGTGTTCCCTTGTATTTACAATATGACTTTAGTAGCCCTCAGCATAGATAAAGTGCGAAATCAGTTTGCATAAATGGTGTTCTGGTTCAGTTAGTTAGGTCAAGTAATCGCTTATGGCTAGTGTAATCGTCCTGTCCGCGCATCCAAGAACAAAGATCAATATAGAAAATAAAGTAATTACCTTGAATGATGTAGCGCTGAAATCAAAACAGGTTTTGCCTTGCTTGCCACGAGTAAGTTGCAGAGGACAATGCTATGAAAATGTTATTTTTTTAATCATTATCTAGTGATAGAAATACAACAGGAAGTTACGACATAATAATATTCTATTTGCCATACCTTGTTGATATATAGTAGGAAGCCATACTTTCCGGTTGCAATCGTATATAAATTCTGCCCATATCTTAAAAAGGCGTTCGTATACATAGAGAGTAATCAGCTTTCTGAACAGGCGGCTTTGTAAACCACTCGTGGTTGACCAGGTCAACCTCTCGTGGTTTACGGCCGTCTGTCTACAAAACTATCGTTTGTTTTATCTATTATCCATCTTCTCCAATACATTAATCCTGGAGATTGGCTTATCAATAGGGACTACCATGGATTTGAATCCTTATACCATGCTTATGTTATGGTATCTGACAGTTTTTAAACAATAGGTAGTGGTTTACTGTGTCGCCGGCTATACATTATCAATGGGTACTTTATATACTATAGATAATAGAAATGTGTACATTGCTATTGTTTATAAATCAAATCGCTTAAACGCAATTATTTGAATCACAGATAAACCATGATTTGACAAAGACAATGCTATACCTGTTTATATCTCCTATTCTGGATGTGAAATGATCTTGAGAAATGAGTATTCACACATTTAATTTATCATAGATAATTTCAGTAGATTTTTATATACCTTGACTGACACAATAGAGGCATGTCTTAGAGTATATGTGAACGATTCCTCGATCCAGGCCCTTAACTTAAAAAATATCCCTGTCTCTAGATCGAAGCTTGACCGCCTAGTAGAGTAGTATATGCAAAGAAGATTCCCATCCAGGCACTAAGGACATGTGTGTTCTTGGACAAATGTGTGAACGGCGAACATCTTCTCACTTTTCAGGCTGCTAGAAGCGTGATTTCTGCTGTGGTCCTAGTGAATCATCGCTTTGTGAGGGACCTAGTGACCCCGGGCTGTATTTGTCCTGTAGAACAATAGATGAGTTGCTCAGGAGGAGCAGCGAGTCGATGTGAGTCGGTGTGAGCAGATTGGGTATCCGAGGATGATCCCTGCTGACTGGGCAGTTCTCACGCGCCCCTCGGGGTGTGTGTGAGCGCGTGTGTTTGACCCTCATCATGTTCACAAACAACCCCTACTACCAGTCAGGGTTTGGGGTTTGATGAAAACCAACACAGCCCTTTTTAGATCCAACACAACCAGAACATGAGACGTCCCTTGCCTGCAACTCGATAAATGGGGAGGGGTTTTGCAGACTATTTCTCTTAAGATTTTTACTTCAGGACCTTTCTGTATTTAATTCCTGGTGATATCAAAGTTATATTGTTTTGTTGTTTTATTTGGGTTGTTGTTTTTTTCTGGGGGGGGGGGGGGGGGCGGTTAGGTTAAAACATATGATAGTTAAACACTTTATGAAGTAAAATAGTACACCCACTGATATTCTGATAGTGTTTGCCAATCTCCCATGTATACAATAATCATTACTGACACTACCAACTACCAAAAACTATGTTCAACATTAGAAACCTCAGATCTATTATCCATAAGTGCAGTAATCTAAACTTATACTTTATAAAACCAATACCATGTAATATTGAATAAAGTTCCCGAAAATTGTCTTACGATCATATTGGTGGCACCAACATTTTTGTAAAATTGTAAAAAGACTAAGTGTGCTCCCGTATTTAAAACACACGTGCATGAGAATCACTTTTCCCATGAGCCCGGCCAAATCCAAGAAAAGTACTCAACAATGGACATTGCCTTTTCGCTTTAATTTCATAGCCTTGCACAACATGACACAGCTGCGTCTTTTGACTATAATACAACGAGGTTTGCACCTACATCTCTCCTCCCAGACCCTTGAGGAGTTCCCTTAACGCTTAGTGCCCACTGTCCAATGGCTGCTGTCTAATGGCCGCTGCATGCCGTCTGTGACCCGCCACCAAACACCTCACACCCAATACTCACCTCTTGCAGCCCTCCAGCCCCTCACCCCTATCCCCATCCTCCTGCCATATGGTCACGGGCACTTCATGGACATAATCACGTGTTCAGCGACCACTGAGAGCGGCCGCGACCAAACAGCACTAGGGACCACTAGACCGAGTCAATTGGTACTAGACCGACGGCGCCCGACCGCCCCTTCTAATTCCCCAGGGTGGGAGTTAATCTGCTTGTGTGGGGAGTCAGTAGACGGCGCGTCGTAGCATGGCCAGCTGCATGGTTCTTACACAATGGTGACGCCGGCTGACGGCACGTTCTGACCACTCGCGGAACTTCACGGGCAGCCGTGAAGTTCAAGTAAGCACGTATTGTTGCTAAACTCGACGGGTGGCCTAGAGAATACTCATTGTATTATTATTTTATCAGATTCCGTTTCCTTATTAATGGTGCTGTCTATAGTGGTGTTATATACCCATGCACCACTCGTACCAAATTTCTTGCTGTTACGAATAGTCTCGTATAGATACAAATATAGGAATATCTATACTGGTTTATAGGCTCTTCTTTAAAAAGCAAAAATAGTAAACAAATGAACCAGTTCAACATTTACATAATACATGTATATACCAGGAACCTTGATATATTTCTCTCTTCATCCACGTAGAAATTGATGTGTTGTAAAACAACCACGACCTTTTTCTCAGATAGATATATCACGCTGATTAAGCGAGCGACTTCTCTACATAGAAGTAGATGTTACATGTTCAAATTGGACGTAATTGAAGAAAAGAATACCATTACATTCGCAGAGCTATTTTCTCTCAGTGATGGGACAAACTATCACTCATAAAGTTCCTATTTTCTAACCGGTGATGATGCACTTTTTGGTTCACATTAGATGTAAAGAATACGTAGAGGCAGTATACAACGGCTGTCAGATTTGGCTAGGGGTTTTATAACCTTACCCAATGTGAAATATGTCTATAGTATCTTACTAGCCAGTATGCATCTCTAGTGTCTTTAAATCAAGGTAATAGCACTGAAAACTTCATGTTATCTTTGTGGTTAAATAGGTTGGTCATGTTCTCATAAATGCACCGATAGTAACTTTATTCGCGACAAGAAATATTCACTCTGAATTTTATTAAAACAACCAAAAAAGACTAAAGAATAATCGAAATTTTGGTCCATAATCAACTAAATTACAGGTGTTTGTTCCTTTTGCATTACCATTCAGATTCAAACTTTAAAAAGATCAAGATATCATCTCCTAATATACAATTCTTACCACATATTTTAAAGTTCGTTATTTCTAAATCAAAGCGCACTAAAATACGATTTCTAGAGAAGGAAATACATGTAATGACATTTGGAAAATTATTCAGGTTGGTTCAGTTGAAAATGAAGTCGCATGCTAGCCTGCAACATCAACCCTCTTGACATGACGGCGATGTACTTCAGCCACTCTCCCTGTTTACTCTCGGGCTTAGTTGAAACCCAAACCTGGAGTTGGCTAGACGAGACAACAAACGACGGGTGCCTG
Organism: Alentia gelatinosa; assembly: GCA_950022655.1. NCBI lineage: Eukaryota > Metazoa > Annelida > Polychaeta > Phyllodocida > Polynoidae > Alentia > Alentia gelatinosa. The sequence continues at coordinate 75,294,118 of OX465581.1, forward strand.
CTCCAAACTGCCGACGCCGACACTTGACAAGGCCGGCAAGCCGTGCTCCTGCCGTCCCGGGGACACGGAACCCGCACCCGAACGTCAGAAATAGGAGGGACGTATTCAGGAACTATGTTTTACTTTGATGCAGAGTTTTAGATATGGAACAAGCATACATCACATTCTATACTTTTATTGTTTGGCTAAGTAATTTTGATTCCCAATTTCTAGGAATTGCTTTTTACTTAAAAAAAAAAATCATTTATTCACAGTGACAGAAGGACATCCTGCTATTGGCTGGTTTCGTAGCTCAACACATACTCCTCTACTTATCTTTACCATTTTTCACTCCACCCTTTGACTCGATTTGGGGGTGTTAAATTTCAATGCACAACTTTATTCACCCTTTATCGGGTGGGTAAGTAACTTCCCTTATAGACCTTTGATGACTTTACTCTCAATACAATATATGGAGGCCCTGTGTTATGTACTCGTATTTGTCCAAGTAATCTACTTGCGTAAATCTTATAATATTTTACCCATTTGAAACAAACTTTTACGTTCATGAAACAGGAATCACTTTTCGTTACACACGTTCTTTTTCTCTTTCATTGATAAAAATAATATTACTTTATGAATATTATTCTTTTAGCGGCATACATGCATTTATCTCACTCTTGGTACAAATTTAGCCATAAGAATAACATTAACAAATTTGTTTTAACAAATTATACGCAACGATAACCAACTTAAAGTGCCAATACTACGCCATGGTCATGGTAGAGTAATGTGAGATGACATCATAATCAACTGGCCAATCAGCAGCCAGGATGTGCCGTAATCGACACTCGGCTTCGCCTCGATGACGATTGCGGCGCATCCCAACTCGTGGAGTATTGTCTTTTAGAACGATTCTCGATGCAATATTCTATATAAGTATATAGAAAGGATCCAGGGAGGAGGATTATCTTACTTATAAATCATCTGCTTTAAGTATCAGAAGGGATATGAATTGATGCGCATCATCAGGGGGCCTATGTTTCAATATTTTGGGCCTCCTTCCCTGAAAATGTCATACTATTTTTTCTGACATCCGAAATAATTAATGTGACGAATGTGCTCAGAATGGTAGCGATGCTGATCAATCACGTCATCTATTACACGCGTGTAACCCTCAACCGATACTCGCACTATTTGTTGACTGCCACCTGCCCGGAAATAACCCTCACGTTGATTTATTCCACCCGCCTCCTCACACCCAAAAAATGGAGAGATATTCAGAATTTCCGAGATGATTGATGAAATTAGATGAGAGATGACCGTTCATAAGCGTGCTAGTCGAGGTGGGTTCAACGGGTGGGAAGTATTAGTATTAGGTCAACACTTTGGTAGCTTTGGATCCGCATTGTGTTTGAAGGAGCCACTAGACACGGCTGTCCTTGGTCGCCAGAGTAATCCCATTGTTTCCTAAATTAATCCCTATTATTCATTAGAGACTTTATGGCTTAATGTAGTAAACAGTATGTAGTAGCAGCTGCGTATGTCTTAGATTGATTTAACGGGCAATGTTATCATTCTATTGATTTATATAGTTTCATTGGTACCCTTGATGTGAACAATCATAAAAAAGACGATAATTCTAAATCATAAAATCTCAATATTTCCGATTGTAGCAACATGGAGAATTATCAGTTTTGTTCAAAATTCGATACTTGCCATGCACAATGTGCATATTTAAACATGCGCCTTCGGACACCCAGTTTTCATCATCATTGTCAGTCAAGTAGGAGGATCAGAAAAAAAGTTTCATCCTCAATTTAGGTCAATAACTTCTCTAACTGCTAGCCATTAATCACTTACCCTTCCAGTGAAACCACCACTTGATGATTAAACCCACTTTTAAGCCACAACAGACGGTCGCGATCACACTGATTAATCCCCAGATAACTAACTCAGTCACTCCCCCTCCATCTCTAAATGTCGTCTGCTTTTCGTCCAAATTTTCTGCTCTTTAAACCAAAAATATTGTCTGTCATTTCGTTATTCATCCTTTTTTCTTTAATGGTGAAAGAATCCCGATATATTATGCACAGGTAATTCGGTATTACAATAAATCACATGTTTCTGTGCGAAAATAATGATAGATGTGTAATAAAATTGAGCATTTGTGAAGAAAATTGAGTAAAGTCCTTGTGGTTGAGGCCTGTGGGGACCAATTGACCGATGGGTTCCCCGGGGCCTGAATTCCCTGGTGACCATCACAAGTGTCATTCGAGACAATTATTCCTCCACGAGGTGACGGATTTTCCCGGCGGCAGTGACCACTCTATCCCTGCAACCCGTCTAGCAAATACAATGCAGGAACAGCACGACTAGAAATGGATTGAATTACGAAAGGTAGCCTACCGCATATTCTTATGCCGTTTTCATGTCATTTAATGTGTGCAAATGGCTCAAACTCATATAGAATGTTGGGATTGAAAACGATACAAAGTACCAATGGTTTAAGTCAGCTTGTGACAATTGACTAAACCTTTTTATACTTGGCGTCTGTTGATATAAAGGGGTTTAAGCTGTGGAGTTAGAGGAGGCTTGATGTGAATAAGCCTGGAGGGTTGCATGGCTTATAACTTTATACACAACGAGGACGCCAGTTTCCTCCCGGGCCAATAATATCGATATCGTCGCGCCCCCTGTTGGGGACAAAGAGACTCGTGTTTTGATGGCTCGACAAATATTGGGCACGTGGAGAGGGTGCCCGGCGGAGAGGGACGCTGGCGGACATGACGTCACCGCAGGGACGCTGGGGTGGGTGGGGGTGGGACGCTGGGAGGGGAAAAGGACCAGGTGAATGTGACGGAGTGATCGCCAGGACCTCATGGGGAGTGGAGCTCGGATTAGGAGGATCCAAGACAATGTCGTACTAAGACACGGATCTAAGGACTCCTTGACAGCCTAGGAGTGTCTCATATATGGAGTATACAGAAGGATTATGTATCGATTAACATGAATGCTACTATACTGGGCTCTGGATCACGTTTCGTTTTGTTTTTCGTGGAATTCCGAGGACACGCTAAGACCACCATATCAAAGTGAAAATGAATTTGAGAGTTATGATAAGGAAAAACGCTGTTCTTTCTGGAAATGCATCCTTGAAAATAAGTGAGCGTATGTTGGAGCGAGGAGTGATATCATTTCCTGGAGTTGGAAACGGCCATGGCTTGTAAAAAAAAGGAATTTCCGCTCATACAAATGTTTTATGGAAAAATTCCAAGGAGGAAGAAAAATATACATCAGAGGATTGAAGCTAAGCGTCGATGAGGAGTGCTAGTTTAGTGGAGGCACTTGGGTTTCCCAGCGCAGTCCTAAATAATCGCGGTAGGCCTCACACCCTAAAGTGTCGAACTCGGACCTGCGGTATGTCACGCTGACAGCGGGGTAATAACAGCTAGTTACCCCACCACCAACCACTTAGTTTTATCGTACCTCCACAGGAACCTGCAGAGTCCCAATTTCACGTAAGTTCCTTTTGTCTATTGGAAAGCAAATTGATAGTGCAATATACTGAGTATCCCTACCCATAAATTGAAATTGGTATTCTTTGAGCATGCATCAGAAACATAACTGTGGTCCACGAATTATCAATACTACTTCTCCCTCATGGTAACGACATTGGTAAAAAGATATTTATCGAAAACCCTTGTCGGGGATAGCTGAGACATATTGAACATCGGTAATAAGAGTTTGACCTTATGATGGCACTTGCTCCAGAGCTGACAACAACCCTCGAGGTGGAGGGATCGTACCATACCCTTCTGATAGTTTAGTGAGGAGGTACTACACCAGGGGGAGTGACAGCTACTCCAGGAGAAACGTCAAAGTCCCCAATATTGCTGCCTACCACATTAGGGCAGTAAAGGATTGGTGGTTGGCTGTCTCGTTTACTCTAAATGTCATTTAAACTGAAAATCACAATTTAAAACCTCAGGGATTTGATTAGTTAAAATTAGATATTTGTAGATTCGGAACGGTTGTCTAGTCTACCAGTGAATCATTCTTTGATTTTTTTTCGAAACGTGAAGTTTCGAAAGGTGGTAACTAGGATATAAACTGACAGCATTTACGTTTTTAAACTGGATTATTTTTTAATCGCGTGCTTCAAATAACTAAGTTACAAGGAGAGGGCCCAATACATATCAGTATGAGCGCTGTTGTTGGGGATAAACAATCTTGCCAAGAGAGGTCCCATGAAGCTTAACGTATCAGATGGAATTCTAGACAAAACTACAAACACAAAAAGAACTAGAACAACAGCAAACACAATAATAACGTTCAGATCCACATTCCGATAGAGTTAATAAACCTAATTCATACACAGCATAGACAGGCACGCGGTGTCTTCCTTAAGTGACTTTCACGGTCGCGGTAATGAAGCCTGGCGTGATGGGCAGGGCAATGGTAGGAGGAGACAATACCGAGCGGGCGGTGATGGCGTGGACGAATCTACATAACGCAGACAATTGTCTGCTGCCAGGATTGTTCACCATTACCGGACACTGCGCACTTACCTCGTTATTCCTGGATTATTTTGGGGGATAAACCTTGAATTCAAACTAAATCTCAACGTCCTATTTATATTCAATCCTGCCATGGACATGGAGGAGTCTAGGGACGTAAATGTTTTTTTATATTGTACCTTGTGTTGGACGGAGAAGCGACGATGATAAAAATGAATAGGAAGTTTTCGTTTGACAACCAAACAGCCGGGGACAAGATTAGAACTAATGTGGCTTCTACAGGCCATCAGGAGCTGTCGTGGACCCGAGGCTTGCCACTGGCGCCCTAGAGATGACCTGGAGCAATGGTCAGTTAGTCAGGGTCCACTGCCCAGCCCCCTCCCACCCTAATCCGCCTTCTCTGACTGAAGAGAGGACGGTAGTGTCCTTGAGCATAAATCTGCTCGCTGGTCGTAGTGTTTCTATTAAAGGATGAAAAAGGACCCATGTACCTCCCATAGTGTTATGAGGGATTATTCTAATTTCATGGTTATTCGTATATAGATTAGCCCGGCAATGATATGAGAAAAACCTACAATCATAAGCTTACACTATATGTGCTTTATCGTCATAGAATTATGCATTATGTTGCAACCCGTCAAGAAAGGTAGACCCATTAACTAACAAAAGATGGAAGTCTCTATTCACACTGGTGTACCCTCACTTGGTGACTTGCATTTACTCTTATTTTATTTCTGCGCGAAATGATACCACAGTTTCTCAAAATATACATATATTACAACAGTTATAGAAATAATTTTTCTAAATACGGTCTAATTTATAGGACAAGCAAATGTTTAAAATGTATTTGGCATTAAAATAATAAAGAAACACTATCGGGTCATTTTTGAAAGTTCCTATAGGTTGTTGGTGTGTCTCTCGAAAATAAGTCAGATAAAGGACCAATACACCTGCAGTATCAAAAGTGTAGCTATTTTCACGCCTCACCAATCAAAACTTGAGAATCCCTGAGCGGGAGGAGTAGCTCGGTGGGTCATGTGATGCATAAGTAGGCCGGCCACCAATCATGGTTGTCGTGATGGAGCGCTGGCCGCCTCGCCTGAGAACGTTGACGGGTGATCAGGCGTGATTGAGGCGGACAGGTCCCTCCATGCTAAGGTAGACCAGATCCCTTTTTTTCTCCCCTTCACGAGAGACTCTATAGCCCGATTCATAACACCACCCCGAAGCCGGGGAAAAAAGGGTGGCGAGAAACAGCCAAGTGAGAGCATAAAAAGAGGGGAGACAAACCGGTTTCAATATTTCAATTGATGTGGGACTGGCATATGGGCTATGAAATAGCAGTGTTTTGATCCGTTATTTTCTTTGTATGTACAATAATAACACGCAGACAACGTACGTAATGAGAAATAGTGAAAGCACAAATACTTCATTCTAACTCTGCTATGATATACAGGACTGCCCGTTTAAGTAGAACAAAAATGAAAGGGATACTGACACGTAGATATATTGTTCTAATGTTGCTACTATATACAGGAATATCATGTTCAAAACTCAATCTTAATGAAAGAAAATAAAGAGGAAATGACGCAAATACCTACATATAGCCCTATATGTAAGAATGTGAATTCATGATGTTCCTTTTTTTTTTATTTCGGCAAGTTCATATACAAGTGTCGCGGTCTTCCATATAATTGATGGCTTACATAGACGTAGGCATAAGCATGTTATGTCTCCCGTTGTAGTTGACATACTATGTAGATGTTTAATAATAAAAGAAAAGATAATATAAAGATTAAATGTATTTCCCAATTACATCTCGATGATATGATGATGACGAACAAAATGTTCTGGTTACCGACAGAAACGATTTACATGAATAGCTGTCCCGCAAAGTGCCTTTATGTAAGCCGCAAAAAAACAGTAGTACTGAACATTGAACGCAGGGTTCCAGCCTGCTTACTGCTGCAGAGCATACCACCATACTGCTATTCGTATGTGTCTATCACCACAGGCAGCATTTTAGTGTTACACGCCTCTCCTGGATGAGGTATTAGCGTTGCAGGAGGAAACACCGAGCACAAAAACACTACTAGCCTTGCATAGACTTTTGATTTTTCCATTTAAAACGGTATAATTTCTTAAAGGCATACACACCCTATCCAGCGCATCAGAACCAGACTGTGAATACGATCTTAGATATTTCGTTAAAAAACCTCTATAATTCTCAGTCTATACACATGCTCTCCATTCCTCATGACCCTCTCCCGTACTACTCGCCGTGTGAAATCGGGGTACACATGCCCTCTATGGTTCATCAGTTTCACACCAGGTGTCCCATGTGTCGCTAGATTACGAGAATTAGTGTCCATGCATGACAGCGAGATTATGTGGGTTCTCTTCTGTATGATAATATATACATGGATTACACAGTTATGTGAGGTGCATGGTCAAAGAATACCCATAAATTTAGATTGCAATCCTAGGCAATAGAACAGAATCATTATTACAAATCTGTAGTGCACTTTTTAGATTTACTTTATGGAGTGAGTTATACGTCATATTTCTTGTAAATTACTTTGTTTACAGTAGATCTCCTTGGAATATTTCACTGACTGTCTAAGATACAATGCCTTCGCCCAGATCAACCGAACAGCACCCTGTATATTTATACATGGAAACATGCGCCGGAGTTTACCAACAATCATGTACTCAGTCAACCATGGCCAGGGTCACGCTCCATAGACCCTCTTTTCTCCGGTTTGTCTTTTAGTCTGGATAGGGATTGCTCCTCCAGGCACCATGAAAACCAAAATGCCTCATTCCACAACGGCCCCACGTTCACCGTCCTTCTCCCAGGGATTGATATACTACGGGGAGGGCGAGGTAACTGAAGGTGGTGGGCGGGAGTGCCGACCCAGCCCCATGACGGGCCCGCTCCGCCCCTTGCGCCGGGGACTCTACCACTCGGTCAGCTTCACCGAGCACATGAACCTCCTAACCACTTCACCTGACGCCTCCACGGCGCGCCGGGAGTGCCGCGACCTGGTCAGCGACTCGGAGGAAGAGGAGAGTGGGACGGCGCGAGGGGTGGCAGCGGTACGCACAGGGTGGGAAAGAGGAGTGGGCGCGCCACGTGCCTCCTGTGTTTCTCCACGGCGTGGCAGTGCCGTGAGAGGGGATCTGGGCCAGCGGGGCTCGGCGTCAGCTGACTGGGTGCGCCCGATACTCCCCACCCCGCCCGCCGCCGCCCCACTGCCTGCATCATCAGCAGTGGCAGCGGCGTCAGCTGCGCCAGTAGTGCCAGGAGGAGCCGGCACAGGAGGAGGAGGAGGAGGGGGAGGATCAAGGCCTGGGAATGCGGCAGCCTCTAGTGCTCTAGCTTTCACCCGCAGAGGCGCCTTGTTTACCGCTGACACTACCAGCAGCGCCGCAGTCGCTACAGCTACCTTCATCCCAGCCGGCCGGACTCGCTCCAACATCAAGACTGGGGCCACCGCCAGTGTGATTACCGTTCCTGCTACCTCCAGCTGGGGCAACAGCCACAGTACAGGCGGCTGCAGCAGCAGCAGCAGCAGTGACGGAGTGCATTGCAGTCCCCCACATGGCCGCCGACTCTCCAGTGAGTCACCAGGCCGCGGGCGGTACTCGTGTAGCGACGGGCGCGTGGAGGACTCAGGCGACACGGAAACGTCGCCTGGTGCTATTGCCTCCTGTCATGCCTCCTCCTCCACAGTGTGTCACTCAATAACTGCCTGTCGACAGACACGTGCGTGCGGCAGTGGGACCGTCACTGTCACCGCCCTCAACAACAACAATAACACTACCGTCACCGTCGCCGATATTCACGCCAATCCTGACCAACAGGATCCCATTTCCAACGGATATCCGCCGACTCCCAGTGGCCACGATTCCCTCTCGACGCCCCAAGGCTTCTCCCAGGGCGTAGATGCCTCCGCTAGAAGCCCACAGGTGACCCCCGCTGCCCGGAGGCCGGGCGCCGACCCCGCACGGCCCGGTCCCCGCCAATCCGTAATCACCGCCGGCGCCGGCGTCGCACGTTCCCCGGCGACGCGCCGACAGACACTGCGGGTGATTGCTACGCTCACCCCTAACGGCCTGCCCCCGGATTACTTCGTGCCCCCGGTGGAAGACGCCGACGATCGTGGCCGCGTCAAAGACGCCAGAGCTGTCACTGGTTCCCCGAGGGGATGTCATCGCCATGGCAACGATCTCGCTACTGACAACAATCGGCGTGAGTTGTTGCGGGGAGAAGAAGGGGGCTGTGTTCGGCGGTGTGGGCGTGACGGGGGGTGCCGGACGCCTGGAGGAGGTCTGCGGAGGAGTCATAGCGCCAGTGGGCCTCACGAGCGACACCCACCTGACCTCCATGGTCCTAAATCGCCAGCGACACCTCTGAGAGCATCTCCGTCAACTGGGCGACCGCGCACAGGCTCCGTGACCCCGCCCCCAAAACGCGCGACCACCCCACCCCTCCTACTGTCCTCGCCGTCTGCCACCGTGGAGGTACTTCCGGTCGGAGGTCTTTTCTCCTCAGACAAGAAAACTCCGAGTGACATCAGGGACCTGGTCTTCGGATCCAAACACCGAAAGTTAGCAACACAGGAATCCAATAAAAACGAGTCCTTCGATCGGAGGAGTTACGGTGTGCAGCGGACTGTGAAGTTGTCTGCGGGTACTGGAGTACCCTCAGTAAGGTCACGTGGAGGTGCTCAGTGCACTGTGAAACACAGCAAGTCGGCTTGTGAACTCAAGAGGGAAACTACCGGCAATGATCAGTGTCAGCTAACCGGTCAATATCGGCGACCAGTACCTGTCACAGGAGCCCCAGACCCCACCCGCCACTCAGATGAAGTGACCACTACTGGAAACAAGATCATAACAACGTCCCAGGGAGACCCATCACACCTGTCACCACCCCAACCCGGGTGCCCGACCTCTGCCTCCAGGCAGCTGACATTGGTGTCCCGCGCCAGGGTCATGGAGGGCACTGGAGGAGTGATGCACCAGACACTGGCGCCAACTGGTGGGCTTGCCCCCGCCACGTCCCCTAGAGGACGGAGGGCAGTGGGGTCGTCACCGGGAGGAGGCCCCACGACCCGCCAGCCTCGTCCACGTAGAATGCCCTCTCCCTCTCCTACTGGAGAGAGGGAGATCACCCTGCCTCTACCGGAGAAGAACATATGTCTGACGGTCTACATGCGGAGGTGGAGCACCTACTCCGATCATGATCAAAGGTGAGTGACTACCCGTGTCTTTTTTCTGTATTCTTCTACGAGCTGCACATGATTGTTATCCCTAGAAATTCGATCCCGCTACATGAGCAGATTTCCAGGAATTGCAGATGGTTGTTTACAAACAGAGTCTTGGTTGTTCCGTAAGAAAGTCCTTTGTAAATATATATGACAATAGGGGGTAGCAGTTAGAATAAACCAAGGCTTTAGATGGCTGCAAAATGCTGAGTTAGCAATTCTACCTTTACTCTCAGTACGTCTAACACTTCTTACACTTAGATAATATCTCGTATTATATGGAACATTTCGACAGAACTAGAATCTAAATTGTCTCTATAATGAACTCATGATGGATGCAATCTAATATTGCGTAATTCGCCCAAACCATTCCTGTCCATGATTTGGGAAGAAAGCTGGAAATTGATACTAGAAGTACCATCAAGTGATGAAGCACAGAACTGTCATTAGCTGGAGTAGAAATAGTTCATGCATCCCGCTAAATGCGTTTTTACGAGACCATCCCTAGATAATATTAGTAAACTTAGTAGTTCTTAGGAAATCTTGTTTGGTCAGCGAAGAACAATGGATTGTAGAAATAGTATTTTACTATATCAAGAAAAGTATTGGATAAATCCCCTTTGTTCTATGAAATTTTGAATCGGTCGAACCAAAACAAGTGTCGCAGCGTTAAGTATATTTCTAATACATCAGTACAGCAACCATTTATTGTATAGAAATGCCAACAATTAAGCACATTTTTAATCGTCCAGGTATCATACCTGCACAGATAGAATAAGTACACTAAAAGAATGAAACTGTCTGCTTCTCATAGGTTTAAAAAAAAATCTTTTATTATACTGAAGAGAGCTTCGGCAACACGCCGGTATGTTTGCTGATTCCAGTTTCCTGGGTACACTTTTACAATTGGTTTTAATAACAAAACAGGTGCATAAGATAAATGAGTTTTACCTGCTTACAATACTGGACGTTTCATGTTTACTACTTGAAGTCTCAAGCAGTTATTACAATCGAGCTAGTCATAGATTAAGTTCAAGAATACCTCTATGTCCAGGCCAGAGTGAGTCAGTAGTGGTCAAGTTCAATGCAGGTGTGTACGTGATCAAGTATTTATCACTTTGAAGTGTAACTGCTTTAGGCATGGCTCCAGGCACCCCTGTGCCCTGGACCGCTCCTCTCATATTGGAGATGTGATGACATAACAGGCATGTATGTTAAACGGAAGATTATAGAAAACCACTGGATAATGTGAGGCTATGTCTATCTAGCCTAACATGGATTCGTGTAAAGCGGCCATAATCAGACATGCTCATCCATCCCAAGGTGAATGGTGTTTGGACCACGTACGACTGCTGAATAATACACCATGCATCCGCCAACACCAGAGACCATGTATCCAACACTACTGCCACACACACATCAGAGCAGAAAGAGTCCTGCTTAACGCTCACTCACACCACACCTAGGCTGGCAGGTGGTCAATAACATTGGATCAGCCTACAGGGTTTAGACGGTGGGGCCCGATAGTGCTGCGGCTTGCCTGCTGATAAGCTTTCCTGTCGCATATATGAATGACCCCAACGTCTCTTCACTGGAGGTCAGGATTATGTCTAGTAGGTCATTCATCATCCAAGCCTATATGATTGCACGTGGTAAGGTCTATGAGCTATGCATGTAGTAATGACCTTTTCCCATAGGTGGATTATGTAAAGTAAATTGTATATGCGTGTGTGTGTAAATGTATATATATACATATACAGGTATATAGATAGATGTCTATCTGTTTTAAGTGTTTAGATACACCCATATTTATCTACAAATGACAGATATACACAGGTAAGTTTATATACATATATATAATTATTGCGCAGGATGAGCGTTAGACGTGGATATATACACGGAATACCCGATTTAGATGTGTCACTTTATTGATCTCTGTCGGAATATGTATAAGCAGGATTAACCCTCTACTACCCAGCTATCGTTGGTGTAGTGTGTTGTCAGCTGCCGTTATATACTGAAGTATAGCCGTCGATTCATCAAAGACATTCTTTGGACGATTTCGTTTCTGCTAGCAGTCTCAATAGAACAACCGACCTCGTAGAACAAAGAGAAGTCTGTGTGCCCTATAGGCATGTGCGGCTGCTCACCTCTATTTGGTAACGTAACATTTCAATAGTCATCACCCACGGACTACAGTCTTTATAACGGAGAGGGTAAAGGTCTGGGGTAAAGGAGGTTTGCATGTCGGGGTAGTTACCCCTGTGTGGGGTGTGGCCTCATGCAGGTATTAGTGACCACGACATTGGGGTAACAAGATAGGTGCAGCGAGCTGCGTGTGTCGTGCGCGCATTGAGTGAGGCGTGGGGCGCACCTGATGCCCCCTCCCGAGAGAAATGTGTTCACGAGGAGCTGCTCACAGCGACATTGAGATGCTCCCACTGATGGCTGGCTTTGACTTTTGTCTCAATTTTGTCTTAAGAGCGCCTTAGATAGGTTTCATTTACTTCCTATTGATAGTTAGTATTTACCCTTTGCAATATTAGACATCGTTTCATAGCCTTTTTAGCGGGAAATTTAAAGCGAGATATTTAAGATAAAACAACAAAATGATAATGGTCTTCCATTTCTGTAAATGATTCATAAATCAGAAAATTATGAAACACTGTGATGTAGTCAGTAGGCCACATTAAATTTTATAACAAGAGCATATATAATTGAGATGATATTTTACTACTTTTCATTCGAATAACATACTATGAAGAATGACTTCTTAAGAATGTCATCATACGAGATCAATAGATCTCCGATATAATCATCTTATTGGTTTTTAATCTAACAACAGAAAGGCGGGAATGATTCAGAGCAAGCTGTCAACACCGAGACAAAATATTATTCATTTGCACGTCTGCATCACCCATAAACCTACAGCTTCGTGGATTAGGAGATTTCCATTAGACGCATTGTGTTATAGTCGGAATGAATCATAGCAGCACAAAGGCTCCTACCCCGACACGCTGATAATTTACATCCCCGCTTTATAGCTCTCACAAAAGGCTGTTAAAACCATGATGTGTGGTGTTGGGTTAAAAGCATATTCTTGGTGGCTGAGGTGTGGAGAGAATAGGAAAATGTGTTACAAGGAATAGCAGCAAAGAGAGGGCCCTTGTCGGTATAGCCGCAAAATTGATGTCTTCACGGAGTGGTCTCAACATGGCGGCCGCTCACCTGCACCCGTCTTCCTTTGTGGACGGGGACGGACGGAGGGGAGCCCTGATCACACGAACCCAGGATTGATTCTCTTTGAGGAGGAGTTGTGAGGCTGGCTGTGGGTAGATTGGGGGAAGGGGGCGGGGGCGAGATGGCTCTTTGAGTGGGAGAGGACGGGAGCGGGGTGGGCGGGGGTGGCCGAGCTGCTGAATGAGAGGCGATCAAAAACCTGCTATCTGGACAGACCTGGCACGGACGGTCGGTATGTGAAGGTCCTCATGTCCTTCACACGTACAAAGCTGATTTCCCCTCACTCTTTTATAGATTACCCGATAAGAACTGTCTCGAGCGTTCAGAAACATCCTTGATTCTTGTTCATTTTGCATAGAAAGTAAGTCGACCTGAGTTTTTTCCCGTGTGTCCAAGAAACCATAAATCACAGCACCGAAATGGGAGTATGACAGTTTGATACCCCATTATGGGACCTACAAGTATACCTACGCATTCACTCTCTCACACTCCATCCCGGCCTGTGGTCCTTTCTCTCCATTCCACTCCCCCTTTGCCTTTCTCCCAGTGTTTTGAGAAACATAAAAGAGAGGCATGGCGCACGCACACTCGTTGCAGCCATGTTAAATATAATGAGAACTAAATGTACATTTAAGGACCCATTTAGTGAACACCACGCATCGGAATAACACGGAAATGTCAAACTGTTTTAGGAAACCCAGACCGCACAGCCAGTCCATACTTCACTGGTGTGTTATAATGAATGCACAGAGAATAATGAAAAGAAATTGTAATCTGTTGTAAAATATAAAATGTACCACCTTGTTCGGAGAAAAGGCAACTAGATCGTACCACAAACCACATTCTTTTATCTCAATACAATCCTGCTTAGTCCCCATCATTCATCTCTCTTAAAGCCATAGTAGCGTCGATGCTCACGTGAAGTGTATGAATGATGAGATCAAAGCGGCGAAATATGATAGACTGGGTAGGCTTTCATTCAGGTGTACTGGTTGTGGCAACAGTAAATAGGTGACACGCGCAAACTGGGTGACGTGTGCTGACATCCTTAGACAACACAGACCGCTTTGACTTGGAGGAATGCAATAGCAATGTAGTATTGCATTGCCATGTCTTCAGTCTCTGGTCGCTTGCGGGAAAGAAAAGGGAAAGAAGTAAAACTAGAATAGATATGTTGGTGCACGAATGCTGACATAGCCCAGCCTTTGTGTCGGCTTCCTGTTCCGGTTTAGCAGACGACAATCATCCATTCCAATATGTTTTATGTCTGTATGGCGGGAACGATTGGTGGCCGAGTCTGTTCATATCTGTCGTGTACAGATCGTAGTCTACTCGTGTCTGTTGTCCTAAAATAAGGTCTGGCTTGCAACACTGGCTTAGAAAATGGGTTATTTGAACTTTCTTGTCACTACAGAAGTTAGGCATGACAGCTGGGCGGGAAGTCTGTGATCTTTCTCTGTATCTGTTTTTCCCGCGCCCTTCCCGTGTTATTTGGAAGGAGGCCTTGCAGCATCTAGATTTTATACCTGTGGAGATCCAGGTACGAGGCTTACCTTAACCGGAGCATCATAACATGTTAGAGCATCATCCCAGGCGGTAGTAGAAAACAAAGGGTAGTGTCCCCTAATTGAACACCACTAACAAGACCTGATTTGGCTCAGACTCTGAGAGTAACTTGCACTTGCCTGTATCAACTCACACAGGCCGTTACATATGTTGCATTATATGTATCGGGGCGGGAGCACGATGTATATTGACCGTATACCGAAGGTCTATATCTGACTTGACCAATGCCTCCTGATTAAGGCCTTTCATGGCAACGCTACGTTACGGTTGCCTCTTACGCAGAGGCTCAGCACGTTAGATAATCTGTGTGAAGGAAAATCCCAGGGGCGGTGTAAGCCCTTAGATGAAGGGATTTACGTCTATACTTAGACTTTCCTTTGTGGAAAAATCAATATAAATGTAGTTCCCCATTTCCATTGTAGGCTTCCGGCAGGTGTTCTTTTTCACCTATTTAAAATCGCATGCTGCCAGTGTTAATCACCTATTCCATAGCACAATAGATGGCTACCAATTGATTATCTAGGCATTATCTTGGGCATTTTTCGGAATATCGTCTTTCTTTGATACGATTCTTAAACTAATTTATTCATATTAACTTTTTACTGAAGCAAGAGTGTCTATAGACAATGAATGAGATTATAATATCAGACCAACAAGACACAAGTAGTGTATTGAGAATGTATGAGAATGGTGTCGTCTAAAACTTTTGAAGAAACTTCTAAACTTTACTCTGCTTTCCATTACTACTGATCATATCTTACTAATTCAATCAGAAGATTCCATTGCAGATTTTCTGCATTAGTTCTGAACAAACACCTGGAATATAGCCGTTTTTGTTGCGGTATTGAACCATGTCCCGTCTATTCACTAATCTCATGAATACCTATGTCTAATTTGAGCTACACCAATCACACCACTAAAAGTTGGCGTCTTGGGAGTCTGCAGCAGACCTTGTTTGTATATGGTGCTCATGCTGACTGATGGGACCAGGTGGCCCTGGGAATAGTTGTAACAGATGTCTGAGGGTGTGTATGTCTTCACTAGATACAAGAATGTTTCTGCCATTGAGGAAACGCTTCCAAGCTTTCTCTACATGGAGTGTACAAATTCCCTCTGTGTGTAAATAGTGTCATTGAGTGACAAAGATAAATGATCAGTAGGCTCAGGATGAAATAATTTACATTTCTGAAAACTAAATATTGATTGTTAGAGTATTGGCACTCTCTTCCCTAGTCAGTGACATCAGCGACATTATGCTGTGCTTGCAAACTAGTCGGAGGATGATAACCAATGAGTTAAATTTTACCTCATATTAATAATCAAAGATGTATTAGTTTGAGTGTGACGGTCATGTTTAAACCTTGTTATCCTTGCTAGGTTCTGAAGAGATAGGATGCGGGATTCTGTGTTTAGTTTTATCTCATCTGGAGCATGTTGATGCCAATACAATGCTATGCATATTGGGTAATTGCTTACAAAAGCGCATAGATGTAAGTATTCATTTGTGGATGCGTAACTGGATCTTTATGTGTATGAAAGTATCAACCACTTTCACGGGCTCATAGTGTTCAGATGATCCAAATAAAAGAGTTACACAACTGCGAGTAGATGGCTGACTGGGCTCTGTGATATGAAGTAGTGCCAGAACCCAATATACAGTATCAGTTCAAATGAAGTCCATGCTATAAAACATCACCGTATTATGGTCGGCTACAAACTGTGAAGCGAGCCCCACAATAAAAATGCAATTTAGGCGAACTCAGACATTTCAGAAATGGTCGATCTTTGTTAGGGTTTTACAGAACTGGGTGTTTAGTGTATGTCTAGCAACCAGAATTAAGGAAATCTGATGAGGATATCTGGCACAAGCTGGTCGATGTGATAGGTAGTTTAACTGTTATATTGTGCCTTTGTAGGCATGGCTTTTGCAGATCAGATCCTTACTCTTAAAGCTTTTGCTATGCTTGACTATAATTCCCTCACATGATTGTGCGCTGCCCCAACTTCCACCAAAGGTATTAACTTACGCATTAAACTATAATCAGTTTCTATGAAACCCCAATGATACATTATATATGAGTTTACATCCTCAACCAAATTTACATCTTTTTGATTGTTGATAGATGTCTACAGGCAATAGGTTGTAGGCACGAACAATCAGCAACTGCTTTATTGCGTGTTTCTTGTGGTGTATTAATTGCTTCATGAAATGATTATCTCGCGGGGTATTTTCTGGGTACTTTATTAACCGGGGACTATGTTATGAAAATGCGAAATCTATCATAATTTTGTAAATACTCGTGGGTTTGGAATCTACAATTCAGATGTTGAAAGTTAGTGAAGTAACAAATAGATGATGTATTTAGTGACCCCATCAACTAGGATTGGACCAAGTCTACTTGGTGTTTCCAATTACGCTCCTGACATTTGCAGCCTAAGATTTAGTGCTGCATTAGTGATTCAAAAGGCTCTAATTTGAGAACGGGAACATTGTTCTCAGGGTACTAGGGCATTGTGAGGGTCCCTATCATGTAAGATAGTAAATTTAGATTTGAGCGTAAATGAAAATTTACAAGCGGTAACATGCGCAGAATCGGAAACTATATACATGATCTATCCTAATACAATATATTTCACCTCTCATCCAATATTATTTCCACCAGGATAGCTTGGAATGTCCCCATTTAATGATATTTGTTGATACTTCGAAAATACCGCCGTTGTGGAATGTCAGCGCATGCGCAAATCGAATTCTATATTAAAGCTTGACCTAAATATGCACTTCATTGTTGTTGCCACTGTTGTTGCCCACAATGCTTTGCTTTTTTATCAAAATATGTTTAGTCAACAAATCCAGAGAGTTTGAGTACCTCTCTTTATTGAAGTGATCTTCTGTACTACCTACGAACGATCGGTAGGTGAGTAATGTATACAAACATAGGACGAGACAGGTATTTACAAAACAAAATAGCATTGTTGAATTTCATCATTGCTTTAGCATTTCAGTAAGTTACTCTGTATTTAGTTATTTAGTTTAGTAAATATTCTTTCACATGCATTTTGAAATTATCTCCCTATGATTTTCTTTGAATTTCAATTGTTACTTTTTTCCAGAGCTGAATTCCAATGTATATCGCAGATACTTTTCAGTATTTGGTCTTTTTCGTTTGATACGAATTTTTTTTCCGAAATTCTAGTTTATTTTGCTTAGAGCTTATCACAGTTCTCTTCAGACATACTCCACCATCTGATAAATAATCGGCTCTAAGACTCTTGTTTAATACAACTTGTAATTTATATGTTTTCAAATTCATTTTTCTTTTTAATGTTACCCCCAAATATCTATATTTATCAATTGTCTCTTTTACATTTCTCCCTATCAAGATAGTACGATTTTTCTCTCTAGGTCTTTTTAAATCGTACTCAATATCCATTACAATTTGCTTTTTGGGTTCTACCAGTTGTGGTTAAGATCATATCGTCTGCATATATAATCATTTTACTATGACTTATCGATGTCTCCAGACCATCTATAAAAAATAGAAACAGCAAAGGACCCAGGATTGATCCCTGTGGAACTCCTTTTGTGACATTAGCAGTCGGTGATCTTTCCCGATTTAGAGTTGTTTCCTGTTAGTATCAGAACTAGGTTTTTCCAATTCCTAGGTTTTTAAAGAAATAAATTATGATCTACGCTGTCGAAACCCTTTTTTAAATCGATATAAGTTGTGCAAAGGGAATCCATAAACTAACCCTAACCTTATCCAAAAATTAACTTGAAGCAAAAGTATTGCAATTCTGAAGTTGTAAAGAAGATATAACCTAAAACTGAGGCTGGTACATCAATACAGTTGACGTTCAAAACAACATGACGTCAGTTTCGTTTAGTAAATAGTCCTCATGGCGCATATAAGTATCAAAAGTGTCAGATTTCCTGCCACCAAAATACATTTTCCAGAATACATGTAAATGACACTCTACTCAAAAATCTTAAAACATTCGGAAATGTTTGATTAGCGTGGATGGGCCACGGATAAGAGATTGTGGGCTAAAGCAATACGGTAAGATTCCGAGAAACTGGCGTTTCCTAGGTTATAAGATATGGACCCTCAGGATGCGCTTAGCGAAGAAGATGCAGATGTTCATGACTCTGATCCCCAGGTAGGAGCTGACCCGGACAAACATATCCATATTATAAATAAACATCATGTTTAAATACTAGTTTGACCCAGCTTGTGAATAAATGATGCGCCGCCCAAGTCGATTGAACATGCCATCAAGCCATTAAATCTGCCAACGTCACAAACTGCCTACTCACCGCTCAAACCGTATAGCAAAGGGTTCTAATTTGGGTCTCGCGGGACACGAGATTAACCGTATACACATGTATAGACCATTCTACAGGTGGAAGCAATTGATTACAGGTAGACGTATTTAACATTATATATTCCCACAGTGGTAGATAACGGTGTTTAATCGTTTATAGGGGATAGGTTGCAATTATGCTTTAATATCTACGATATGCAGTTGTAAGTTCGGCATACGCCTTTCTGGTAATGTACGTTTACAGGTGTTTTAGTCAGCGCAGTGCCATAAGAGCGAGATTAGATTGTATTATCCCAATCTGATTACTTGATGTTTAGGTAATTATAATTTTTGTCCTCATTGGTAATAATAGTGGTCGGTAGTGGGCAAAATGATAAGCTTTTATCACAGACCACAAATTTTACCACCGTGGTAAAAAACAACAACATATTGTAAAATCCTTGCTTCAGGTTTCAGCGTCAATATAATCAGGTGGCCATTAAAGAGTGTAGTAGTTTGTGAACCAAAGGGTTAAAATGGATCGGGCCCGCGGGATTTATGACAGCATTATGGTTTCATGACAGGACGGCCTTTAGCATAGCAGCTCTCACACAGATAATAACTAAGAGCGCAGGGTCGCCTCTGTTCAGCGTTCAGATTTACGGTATAAGTGGCCGGCAGCACGTCCAGATTTAATGCTGGTCAATTCGGATTAACGCGCCCATAAATGCAGCCTCGTAGGCAGTACCGTGAAAGCACTCCGCCTGTGGTCTCCCGTGACGTGTCGCCTGGTATAAACCTACAACGCAATATACTACTTACAGGTCACTTCGGCGTGTGACACCACCTCCCCACCGCTTACACGCAGTTACAGATACACTCTGCGTATACATCATACTATTGATAATACTATATGTGTATTATTCTCAGAGCCATCCCATCTTGATGTTGTTTGATAGCCATAAATGGAAGACCATCCTTGTGATGATTTTATCTACCGATAAAAATTGCTCAGACATTAAAAGAGCGATTTCAACTTAAACTGCCAAGAACAGCTTTTCTAGCCAAGCTCAACTATTGCGAATTTATTTGTACACATTTCACTGCTGTTTTAGGAAACAGAAATGTACAGCTGACATTACTGGTGGTGAATCCCTGGGGTCCGCACGTCCAATATCTATATACAGGGAGTGGTGGGTGGTCCGGGCATTGCTCTGGCCTATATAACCATTCACATCGTAATGTAATCACCTTCCCTCCCCTGACTTGAACTTAGAGAAAGTGTGTCAGATATGTTGTCATTCTGAATGTATTCGTCTTTAAAGACAGCTCAGTATCCACCTGATTCGGGAACAGAGAAATGACCATACATCTACACTATAATGATACACGTGCACATGGTACCCAAAATAGAAACCCCATGCCAGTCATAAGTATTACTCAATGAAATTTAATATATGGTAAGGTTGACTTTTCTAAAAGTACCAACCATACCGTGAGTAGATTAGATGTCAAGAGGCAGGTTTATAAAGCGGTCAGAAGCTCGGGACACACATGACCTGAACCCTGTGCTCCGTTTACCCGGGGTGAAGAGGAGCTATGAGGGCATTCCCGATCTATTTACTCTGATATCTACTTACTGTATTGGCTCCTCATCCTGCTTTACAACAGTTGGTCCCTGAGGACTAGCCATCGTTTGCGATGACTGCTTCCGTCCGGGCTGACATCCTCTACAGTGACTGCTTCTGTCAGATCTGGCATTACATAAACAAGACCCAGGGGAAACAGGGTTCTGGCCATCATACACAGGCAGAAATAGGGTTGGGCGATAAGAGGATATTTGGCAGAGAATATTAAGGTTAGATAGGGCGGGGCGAGCAGGGGAAGGACAGGGGTAGGTATGGCAGATATCGATATTGTCGGGAGATGAATAAATGTCGCACATATAGTACATGCAGCTAGGTGAAAAACCCTAAATATATGTAAGGAGCATGTCATTTGTATTCTTTTGGTGTAATTTGAATTATTAAACTATGAAATTCTTGATATCATTGTATTGGGATAGTTAAGCAGAAACCTTTCATTCTGATGTGTGGGTTACAAGGTATAAGTACCTGTCATTATTTGGGCCATTAATGATGAACACATAGATTTAGCAAAACACTTCCAATTGCAAAATTGTCTAAATAATACCAGTTGCCGTAACATAGAGGGAGAGTATTTAGTGCATTTGTGGTTACATGTTTGCGTATAGAAACGATGAGAGTATCGAGGATGTGCACACGAAACAAATGTCATGGCCATTATCGGGAGGACGCTAAATGATATACATGGTGTGTGAACGAAGGGATCGCCTAATGGTGCGCCGGAGAGGGGTTCATTGGGTTCGTGGTTGCTTGTAAGGCTAACAATACGAGTCTGCTTGATGTGGGTTCAGAAGGTTCTGGTTCCTGACCCTCACACTACCCATATGCATAGTGTGTGGTTGGCACAGACGGTAGAATGGCACTTTTCCAAATTATCCCACCGTGTTCTGGATTTCCGATATGGCACCCTTTGTTAAAGGGGCCTTTATTGAGCGTGGGGTCACCGAGCTCAGATACATTGCATTGTATCAATGGAGTATAGAGTAATACACATTTGTGCCTGGTACTCTAGACGATATCCTGTGCCTGCTGCGTGTCGACTTGTACATAGAAATATGTAGGTTAAGAGACCAAGCTTTTTTGTCGACTCTTGGTCAGTCTCTTCCTTTGTCAGGAACACACCAGACAGCCTTGTGTTGGAATCTTAAATCATCTGGTTACACTGATAACAGTCTCGAAATCGGAGGAGGTTCGAGTTACAAGAGGGCATGGAAGGATTATTCAATTGTGTTTGTCTGACAAAAACAGTTGGTCTCGGAGTGCGAAATACTTAGTTTGTTCCACGCTTATCCATGAAGACATGTGTATGTATGAGTAGCTCCTAGTATAGATGTAACTGCAGTATATCTGAATCCTCTCAGAAACAGCCCTCCATAGAAGACTGGGGATGAGCCTGTTGATATTACTTTGATTTTCAATATCAATCATCAGGTCAGTATGATTGTGTCAGTTTATTACATGATTGGTCATTGACCGGGATAGAACCATGAGGCAGAGACCCATCGTTCGCTTTATAATGATGCCAGTGTGGCTGTGGGGAAAGAAGGTAAGGATTCTTGCGGTAAATGTTGGGTTGTGACCAACCCGGGTGAGTCACCTTTGGCAGGGTCTACAGGTACAGGGGAAGAGACAGGCCCACCTGCATGAAGTCATCTAGGTCGTGTTGGACATAAAACGAGACACCTCGAGGACATGCGGGCGGGAGAGTGGACGAGGAAGCGGGCACCGGAGGCGCGCGCTCCAGTCGGATATTCTCACTTAGCTAGAGCCGTATAGAGGCGACACAGGCTCTGCTTGGAGAGTGATGGGGGAAGCTGGCACCTGCAGGTCTAAGGCCAGGCTCGTTAATGGTCGCTTGCCATGACACAGACAAGACACTGAGTCACTTCCTTCATACCTACCATCATTGATCAGGACTCTGGGGTACCGGTATGGTGTCTTAGGGAAACTAATTACTCTTACAGGGACTCCTTAATGGTCCGAGTGAACTATAGGTCAAAGTGCTCTAAATATATATGGATGAGTCTACTTATTGGAAGTTTCTGTTATTGGTTCAGAGTCAATTTTGTGGGTAAGAGATATCTGATCCTTATGGTCTGGGACTATTTCTGTATTCCAAGGACGTCCGCCCCTTGCCAGGAGAGAATAACAAGTCTGCTATTCCGTTTTTGCTCATGTGCAAGTCCCACAATTTGTAATAATACAATTGCGATATAGACCAATAAATCATGTATTCAAAGAAAACCAGGAACAATTTTGAAAGTGGTCTAGAAAATATGCGTATGCACACCTGTGGATATTTGCAATATGATGGTTCTTTCAGCAACTCATGTCAACTGTCGTAAGGCAGCCTCTAAATTGAAACACATACACCTGGAGCTATTGAAAGCCGATGCTACCATGATAATGACAACTTCCTGTCAGTTTTGAACCATCTTGCTAGAATATCTCCAGGTTACGATTGTTACCTGTTTAACAGCAGGTGCCACCAGTATAGGAACCGGGCATCGCCATGCTCTCACTCTCCACACTCTCCTTATCACAGTAGTGTTGGAGTATTGTTCACCAAGCATTTTTCTTGATGTAAATCTGTTCAATTTAACAGATCTAGTGGGGAATAGGTCAAGATTTCATCCGGTTCCGACTCATCAGGCATCTTTGATAAATTGACTAGGTCAAGCCATATCATATTATAACTTTTAGGGGATGAGGTGTTTCACCTCGGCCCGTCCCAATTGATTAGAAAATGAAGAGGTATTCTGGTGATAAAGCAACATCAGCATTGTCCACCTGGACACCTTAATCTAAACCACCAGCATCCTATCATATTTATAGGGTGGGGCGTGATCCGATTGTTGGGACCACAGTCTTTTGATCAATTAAAATCTAAATGCAAAAAAAGGAGAAAATCTTAATTGAACTTTAGACCCCTGTGCCCTGGCCCCTGCCTTTACAGGCATCCACAGGAACCCGAAACGGAGCTATTGAAAAGCGCGACTACCTGGAAATCAATTCCCGGATAACCAGTGACATGTTACAAGCACAGGCGGTCATGTTCATTATTAGAGACGCTGACCCTGCACAGTATGTCATGGGAAGGTCAGAGGTCAAAGGTCACACCAACGCCGGGGAATCGATTCATCCATCCGGTTTCATCCAGCTCATTCGGCTGTCTACTCCCGGGAGGGTCGCCCTGAGTACAACTAGGTCGGGATCAAAGGCCATCGGTCAAGGCCATTTATAGATATCTGTTTCGTGTCGATTTTCCTGTCGGCAGTGTTTGTCAACTAGGTTTTTACAAAACGTGTTAGGACCACAGAAAACCACACTGCTGGACTGTGAGAGCTTTGTCTGTTAATGCCATGCGTATGGGCTCCTGTATCGACGCCTGTATTGCTCTGGGGATAAAAGAACCACATTCGGCGTTGTACTGATATCGATAAGACCACTCGACGATTGAGAGATTTTCTAATTGCTGGTTACAACTATTGTCTCAGTGAATCGGACAGTCAGCCGTGTCATTAGATTTCTTCACGGCGCCAGATATCATCAATGTGTTACACGCAACGGCAGAGCGAGCCAGTTCCTAAATACCACCGCAGCTCAGAATACAATGCTAGAACTGCTGTATTCAGGAAGCACCCCTGTTCATTCCTCACCACCACCCTTATCAGATACTCCTGCGATACACATCTCCGCGTGTGCAGGCATCACCGCATGTCTCTATCGCCGAACTGGAGGTGAAGCCAGCGGTGAAGCCATTGGTGGTGCTCATCAGACCAGTTCCTATGAAATCTTTAAGCAGCTTCAGTCAGATTTGACGAGATTCAATATGACCAGTCGTCGTGTGGACGTGGCCCCAGGCTCAATACCCAGTCTTAGCTTCTTGAACGTCTTCCTTCCGTTCTATTAGTAGGACGTTTCTAATACCACCTCCGGGAGTCGTGTGATTGTCTCCCTCCTGCTTGACCCAGGCTTCTCTATGCACCATCCCTTCACCATATATACACTATTGATCTCTTTATATAGATTATCGATCACTACCACTGGTGGCGAGTTATCGATTGGTGCTTGGCCAGTCCCCATAGCTTGCTGCTGTGTGTAAAGAGGGAGGATGGAGTAACTGTCTATCTGTGTATGTGTAAGGGGGGGATGCAGATGGCTGTGCCGTGGGGATCGGGAATACACTTTCAGGGTTTTATCTATCTTTGTTTTTGTTTTTAGGTCATTGAGGTTATCGGGAGAGGTTGTACGGGGTAACTCTCCGTGATTTATTTCTGCACCCCTCCTAATAGACGTCAATCGAAACGAGTGGAAATGCAACCAAGTTCATTCTAGTTTGGATATCGATTGGCATAAGACCAATGATGTTTATCATCCCAACGTTTCTGCTTGGAGACGTAGTTAAAATGTTCAAAAGGCTCAAAGACATCCTTTTTAAATTGTCCAGATGTTTTCTTTTAATCGGGAAGATCTTACGAAGGCGTGAATGGACTTAAAATTGCCTGCTTCTCTAAAATGTCTGGAAATGTTCTTTACAGCCTACGCCAGAAAATATACGAATGTTCAGTCCCGCCGGTATTTTTGTAGGTGTTTTACGTCTGTGATATCCAGAGTGCCTACTCGTGACATTTCTATACGGCAGAATTGTACAAATGTAATTGTTACAAAAATAATGGAATGAAACCGTATGATATTGAATATCATGCGATACCAGTTGACATTTCCCATTAATCTCAATTAGCGTGACGTGATGTTGTTCTTTACGTCTGGGTACCGTATCTATACTATATAGGGGCTTAATTCCACTTATATTTCCACGTGTATATATATGTATCATGTTCACCCTTATGTATGATTCATATCAGTAACTAAGCGCAGTGCAGATGGTGGCTGTAATCGCTTTCTTTGCAAATAACAATGAAGGAAAACATTGTTAGAGACGGCAGGGCAGATATAGACAGTAGTATAGTCATCGCACATAAACAAGGTCGAAGAGAAAGATCTCGTTAGATCTCAGCGATAATTAGAATTCCTTTTATTTTATCCTAAAATTTATTCGTCAAGATATCGTAATATTCTGATTGTGTTACAAGAAATGAAGATGACTCCGTACAACGTAAGCAACCTCAGTTCACTTTCTGTACTGAAAATCGTGTAATTGGTAAATAGCGAGTGGAAAGGAATGTTCATGTCACGTGACTAGCCGTGAACTTCGCCCATCCACATTTACTCCGTGACTGTTTCCTGTGTCTGCAGTCCGTTAGCACGCTTCCCTAAGGGGCCATATAAAACCACGAGGCTTGCAAAAACCTAGCAAACCAAAAAAGTGACTACAAACATCCCCATCTTGTTCAGGAAATATTGGCATCTATGCGTAGGTGCGTAAAGCAGCCCTGAGCTGGCAAATTTCTTTTGTTCTTATTTTCCGTGTTTTAGAAAATTCGGCCATCATTTTCAAATAATTATATTAGATTTATCTATCTTTATTCAACAAAATCATAGACATACACAGGCATCTTTCAGTCAAGCTGTACGACAGTTTCGTCACATCACAGATACAGAATAGAGATAACCAGGATTTGGAAAATCCCCGGTTTTTGTTCATCTTCACTGGCGTCTCAGAAACGTGCAGTGCTCTTTTAAAAGGTCCAGCCGATTCTGGAAGTATCAAAAGATAGCATTCTTTACCTACAAGATTACAAGGACAATGCCGTACTATGCTTCTAACCGACGTATGGACTTACTGTAATTACATAGAACGTCCTGACCATGCTGTACAAGTCACAGAACTCGATGGTAATTTACGGTTTGTACGGAACAAGGCATTTATGCCGAGTTCCATACAAACCGTAAATTATCATCGAGTTCTGTGACTCGTACAAGCATGGTTGGACGTTATATATTTACTATATACCCAAAATTAAAAAAGAAATCATTAATTTAATTTTTAACTACCAATATGTTAATAAGCGTGTTTGGCAAAGTGGTCCGTATTTCAGTGTACGGACCAGTGGTCCGTACAGTATTTTTACGTCATATGCCGAAACGGTGTATATTTACAGTATATACGGCATGGGTATATAGTAAACTATGTATTAAGAGAGCGTACTTACGATGTCGTGTTAAGAACAGAACATATTACATGAGAGTTCGTACGCAGCCTGGAAAACCTGGAAAAGCCTGGAATTATGCTTTCGGGTTTTCCAGTCCTGGAAAAGCCTGGAATTCTCACAGAAAGCTGGAAAAACCTGAAAGACCCTGGAAAATTTAATTTTGCGTAAAAAAATATTTGTGTCTGAAATTTTGGTCATTATTAGCTCTCCTTAACTATGGTACCTGACTGCCTATGAAATTTCAGTGACTTGGATTAAATCTTTTATTTGACCATGTATAGGAAATTGCTAATAATATAGCATGGATTTGATTATTTGTCTTCATATTTAAAAGTGGCAAAAAGAAGATTTGAAGATATCTATCCCAAACTACTGAAATTCCACAGGTATTAAGGAAGATAAAGAAAAGTTTAACTATATTTGGTGATGAATTAGACATGGTTAAAAACAGTGACAAGATGTGCCTGGAAAAATAAATAGTAGTGCCTGGAAAACCTGGAAAAGCCTGGAATTCTATTGGGGTGTCTATGTACGAACCCTGTGCATGGGAGGTATTATCATATAGATATAGAAGAGAGTCAGCCAAGGAATTAGATAGCAGTAGTTAATAAAAGTCGGCTCTGTATTTTTTAAAATTTTGATCTTTAATTCCTGAGTGAAAGTAAAGTAAACAGGTAGTTTAAAATACCTATTCAAAAATACTGCATATGTATGTATTGCAGTTCATGTAGCCCCTTCTATGCAGTAGGGTATTTCTTGCAGATCTACTGTTGGCAGTGTTTATTCACCTGTCCTTTTTACCTGCGATCTATGGCTCTGCATCGTGTCTATTCAGAGCCCTTCACATTTCCGTTGCGTGTCTAAAGCAGTAAGGCTCGATTTAACCGACTAAGTAAAACACGTCGCACGAGCTAGGACGGGATGTCATCCTTATACGGTCAAATGGCTGTCGAACAAATATATCAGCAGCAGGGTGTAGCACTGCAAGCCAGCCACGCGCAGTCAATTTCACGTTTTCAATTACGTGGCTTCTCAGTAATGGACCCAAAAGAGGATGGCTTGAAGCTACTGCTCGGTGACTACACATATATAGTAGTGGAGCAGCTCCGAGTAGTCCCTATCGTCACGCCACAATCCACTACCGATTTGTCTGCCTCTCGCCGAGCAGAATACATTTAGCTCGCTGTTACTATTAATAGAATGCCTAGCGCTAAAAATAGCAACAGGAACCGAGGGGAGCTGTTGATGTCCTCAGCAGCGCGGGTGGCAATGACCATGGAGTGTTGATGGGAAAAGGAAAGCTGGCCGAAGGACAGCAGTCTGTAACCATCACATGAAGGGTAGCAGCCTTAATCCCCCGGAGGAAACCTGGCTCGACTGGGATAGAAAGGTATCCCTGTGGTTTGGTCATAGGTCGATCCAAAATATAGATGTCTTCATTTTTTTACCTTTGTATAACGTACATAATCTTTGATTTATCGAGGAGCAGACATGAGACTTCTATCATCGCTTCCTTTTGGGTATCGGAATAACTTCAAAATAGCTCAGCTCCATTTACTATGTTCAAATATACCGCCGATGAATGAGAACTCCATCTCAAAGCTCCCGTGTTTGTAATGCTGACTATCTGTGAAATCTCTGTGGCTCCCCAGGGTTCTATTTCAAGAAACATTTTAGCTCGACATTTCAATGGGTTTTTTTTATTGAGAGATAATAGTTTCTTAAATAAAACATTCTTCGGAGGGTGTATTTGTTCTATACCTTATGCTGATGAACGTGATAGCAGGGTTATAAAATAGAAGCATAAAGATCAATTTTAAGACAGAATATGGCGTTTCACCACAAGCTAGGCAAAGAATGTTTAGATAATTGATTGAATTTGATCAAAAAGAAGATGACAAAGTAGCATGCATGCTTAGATATATTTCATAAAACAATAAATTATTCTTCCAAATAATTAAATCATTTGTACACCTTTGAGGGATGGTATGTTCTCCTCGTACGATACCAAGGTGCCTAGGTAGATAGTGTCACGTACGAATGGACTAAAGAGTTATGCGTAAGAAGATGGCTTACGGTCATGGGATGTGTGTGGCTATCATGGGAGGACGCTGCTTTAACAGGACAGAGGAGACATAGATGGAGGGGTCCGCTGTGGCGTCCTATCGGTGCGCATCTGGTGCTCGGAGGCATAAATGGGAAGTCATAGTGGGCATTATCATGCCTTTATTGCCGATTCTCCCGCCCACTGCATGCCTGCTCACAAACCCCGTTTTCCTGGTCCCAAGTAGCGATGGTCGGGGAAGTGATTTCCATGGGCGGATACCAGTCGACAAAGGGGAAGAGTGGTATTTCCTTCCGTGTGTTCTATCCCCAGCTTATTGAAGGTCATGGTTAAGATTTTATATATGATTCCGGCATGGAAATCCATGTATGGCCCGTATGGAAAAATATATGTCAGAGGGGTTTGGTTGTAATCTGAATATATATTGTTCTTACCTCATGTGAACATGTTATATATATAAATTGGCTTCATAAATCTAATACTTCCAGATCAGGAGCTATGCCAAACAAACTGAAAGTCATACGTTCTTAGACAACTGGTCGGAGGTTTACAATATTTTCCTACTTAGTTAAAATATCTGACTATTTATCCACCTAGCATGAAATCTCAAGTTCCTTTCGATTTGCATTCAGAACATTGTAGAATCGATTCAGATGTACAATTAAAGATGGTAACACGGCGGCTCAAAACTATTCCTCATTATGGTGGTACGCCTGCTAGTGGGACCAATGATACAGCTGCACGTACCGTTTTCAGCTGTGGGAAGGGTCAGGACGTTATTGGCCATTTATTATTATTTTTAATTGTCGCCTGAAATAGCCACTACTTTCTAGGTCTCTCATAAGAGGCACGAACACCATTGTCTCTCCAAGAGGTCTCCTATGTTACTGCAACATCTAACTCTTCTCTCAGCCGGTTTCACAGTAGCCAACTAAGTATTTATTTCTGCTGACATAACTCATAAAGATAGGGTTAGGTACCTAATCTTCCTTACTTTAAAGTGTACTCAGTGTATCAGTTTTACTAAAGTGTTGTTCAGTATGATTGCCTATTCATCCGAGATTCATCCAACATGCAAAGGAAATAAAGAGGGAATAAAGAGAAACAAATCTGAATAGTCTATGTATTTATACTACAAAAACGCACACGAATACCTTCTACCAAGCCTATATGCGGCCAACATGCCACTTTAACCATTGGCTAAATGTCATGTACCATTAATATCAATGTCCCTGTCTCATAACTATCACCCAATATATGTTGCCAGCCGTCTGCTCCTGGTGGAATGATATCCTCAAGACGGGATTCCACGATGTGGTATGTGACAGAAGCAGTCAGTGCCAAAGCCAGCACCTCTCTGGTTGATACCTCTTGATAATGTCATTATTGTTCCATAAAAATTATTGATCCTGGTCCACATCTGTGTCCAAGGCCATTCACAAACAGCGTAATGCCAGTGTGATAGATTGAGCTGCGTGAGTGTTGCGTTGGTTTTGGATGTTTACGATCACATCCCCCCACCTCCGTTTAGAAGGGCAGGGAAATGATACAGGATATGGTTAATATATTACAATTATACCTATTACATAACTCACTAAAAGTGTAATAAAGATTTGTTTTCAACCCAGGGAGCGTGATTGTACCCTGCCATAATGCAGAAGGTATTAACACTACATACATGTGGATGATAGACCTGATAATATGAACTTTAAGAAAGAGGATAAGATGCATTCATGCCCTATCTCTCTATTTATATTCTATCAGTCTTGTTTAGCCATTACCTGCCTTCAAACACATCCGTACCTCTAGTACGACCATCTACAGTTCCAGACATAAACATTTACTTTAGCACCCCTGTCGCTTTTCCAGGTCTGTGCGTTTGAAAAAGAAATGTGCTTGGTTGTCTGTGCTTGCCGGTAGATAAGGCTTTCTTTCATATACTTGTGTATAAGCAGTGCATGTATTGTTGCTATTTAGGATTCTGTCTGTGTATCATGTTTATCCCATGGCATGCATGTCTGAAGCCTCATGCTGCCGGGGAATCTATAGATGGCCTTACAAACAAACAAGTCTTATAAATAACCGGAGTCTGGGATGAGTCAGGTCGTATGGGGAGTTATAGTCAATGATCCAGTACATGCGTCCCTTGCTCCGTACCGGTACCTAATGTGACCAGTGAGCGCTGGTTCTATATTTATTTGGCATGTGCCTTGGGGCCTACCACTATAGTATCAGCAGCCGACATATCCCGTGTAGCATGGGATAACGTGAGTCATAAACTGACAGGTATTATCTGTGAGCAGCTCAGAACAAAGAGGTATATGTCACAATGAATAGCTCGTTGCGGCACTGTGTATGGCCTGAATGAGGACAGGGATGAAGGAACCGGCTTTGTGGGTTGACGATGCCTTTCACTTTTCCAATATACCTTACCCTTCAAGAGTTTTTACAGAATCAATTTCATAATGCCTTCCTTAACATTTATCCGAAAACAGACCTTGTAAAGTTTGGTATTCCTGAACGGATATAAGAAAGAATATAGACCTAATAAAGTTTATATCAACGTCACTATAAATATCATGGTTTCCGACACTAACCAAAAAGGATTAATGGTTGTATACTAAGACAAGAAGTCTATATCCCATAACCGAAAGAAATGCAATTTGGAAACAAATGTGCTGTATAAATAACTTATATATATTTGTAAATATAGAGGTGTGTATGCTGTTCATAGAATCTACTAATTATGCAATGAAACGACATTGACCAATTTGCATAGGACTACAACAGAAGATATAGGCCATTTGTCTTTACAAATCGCAACTAGTTCATATGATACTGCTTCAGCATAGTATGTTCTAAATGGAACTCGACCCTATACATATTAGCTGCTATCGGAGTGATCTTTAAATCCATTATGTTATAAAGTTGCGTGTCTGCCCAATGTGGTAATCATTCATGACGCTGATAGTTGTAAGGGGCAATTTTCTGTACGTTCTGAACATGCCTAGCATCGCACAGCGAATGGTGATTGTCATTGACCCATTAACATATGGAATAGAATCAATTTCTTGGATAGCATTGCCGCTGTCTGCTGGCGGTGTGGCTGACATAACACACGTGTAGGTTTCAGTGAGAGTGAGTAGGCCAGACTTTGTATGCCATACGGAGAGCGGGTAGGCTTCCACTGGCATTCCTCACCAAGTATAAACACGGTCGGGCATCTCAGGGATGATGGCGGGACTAGGCTCAGCGACATGGATTGGAGCTGATGGAGATTTGGGATAGTAAAATGAGGGGGAGGTGGCATGGGGTGAGGCTCGAGTAGGGGGTCTTGGTGTTGCGAGAAGGGGGCGGGAAACGTGGGTATGAAGTGGGGGGTAGGTCTTCTGCAGGCTGAGGGAGTCTATGATAGATCTCCCACTTGGTCCAGATCAACCCTTTCTGCACAAGCCAGGTGTGGTGGATTGACGTTGATAAGGCATCACTCACCATATTGAGTTAGTCAAAGTGCCGGACCCATAGCAGACATCATAGTATAACCATGATACGCCTCTGACATAAAGGATCGGAGGAATAAGTCTGCTGTGGAAACTGAGATATAAACTCCACAGGTATATATGGAAAATCAATGGAGTTATTGCTAGTTTAAATGCAAGCCTGTTACACGAGTATACCGTGGTAGGAAGGGGTCGGTCATGAGGATATTATAAAAATATTGTCCCAACAGCAGATATTCGTGTGTTGGATATAGATCACATAATCGATACTAATGTATATGAATGAGAAACGTGTGACATGATATTTATGATGATGTCTCCATGGGGATCTCAGATGTGGCCAACAAGGCCTGCCTGCTTCCCTTTGACCGTTAGACCCCGGTCTGCTTGGTAACAGATTGGGACTTCCACTGTAGTCGGTCATCAGTGTCCGAGAGCACAGGCTTCCCCAGACATTTCATGCAACCCTAACTAGATATATAAGCCTCCTCAATATATCCTTGCCTCATTGGTTGTCAAGCCTATGCCAGAGCAACTTATCTCCTCCATACATCTCATCTATGTGGTTTGTCTAGCCACTGTGACATACATTTGGACCAACTCCAAACCTCTACTCTATGGCTGCATAGAATTCGCCAAATATCAGAAGCCTTTTCACAGACACCTTGAGAGATGATTAAATGTTAGCTAAACAACTGAATTTTACATCTCAACTTCTGAGGCTACCCACCTGCAGACAGCAACCAAACTTCATGCATAAATCTGAGTTCCTACCACTATCCAACCTCTACCAACCAGCTGAACCTGCTTAACACAACCCAGTTTCCCACGTCCTCCACCTTCTTCCTGTTAGCCTATCTAATTATGCATCTGAGCTACCAGCTGCCAGCTATCCAGCCACCCTACCATCTATTGAACTCTCTTTCATGCAACCCTCAATCACCTATCTTGCATACAATCCCATGATGTGTTTAGGCTAACGGGACTGACCATGCAGCGTCGACCAAATATCAGCTACCCTTCATACCTGTCTCAGCTTATCAGGGTGGTTAACAGCTGCCAGATATTCAGACCTCTTCTAAGCATCCTATCTCCCTGGACTGTCCAGTTTCTTTCAGATCTCTAAAATCCATGGATTCCAGTTCATGTATGTCTAACCTAAACTAAACGTCGAACCTCTTGATAGTATTAAAGCTGCAAGACCTAATCTGACAGAACCAAGTATTCTCTTAAGACAGCGTCGTCCTACAGTTTACATTTGAACCCCACCACCTAACAAGTTAATGTATACTCCAGTCCTATGCACAGAATTGTATAACTTCCGAACCTCCGACCATACAAAACTAAGCCATTACTCCCTAAACGATTATACCTGAGTTTCTCTAGTTCCTCTCATCTTGGATTTTAAAGTCCTACACATTCCTAGTTCATATATCCTATGCATCTTCTTTACCTTATCTCCATTTAGGTAAATCTTCTTTTATGCCAACGGTATTCCCCATATAAGTATCATTGTATAAATTCAAGGGTTTTCTGTGACCACTAGTTAACATCCGACGTAGGACACAATTAAGTATTCCCAATGTTCCTCCTATCTCCTGGTCCCGTTCTTCCACTACACTTAGTGACCTCCAGCCCCTCCCTTCCTCATACCCGGCTTGATCTCCCACTGGTCCGCCAACCATCCACCACTCAATGACCTGGGTCCTCCTGCACACACCTCCGCCTCTCCTACGCTCCTCAGTCCTACCCCGACCACGTCTCCCGGGCGGCCACCTCTTCTTGACTGCCCTGTCATCAGGCGGCTATTTTTATCTGAAAGAGGGGGAGGAGATAGCAAGATCCGTGGATCAATACCGTTATCAAATCTGCGCCCAGGCTTGTTTCTCCTTACCACTGGGTGCTGTCAGAGGCCCTTCTGGCAGTACTCCCTCCACGGTCAATACGGCGCCGTCCGCCGACACCTCATAGACGGACGTCCTTGCCTCAGCACACCCAACACCGCCCATGCATGTGGGTGTGGGTGGGAATAGAGCGGAGGGGTCCTCTGATTGTGAACCACTTTTATAGACGAAGATAGGAAGTCAAAAAGCGCCGATGGACTGTTGTCCTGTAACGTAACGTAGGGACTCTGACATAGTGGGTTCTGTGCACCTATTCTCTTGTTGGCTAGATTTATACTGGTTACCGGTTCATTGTTCCTGTATATCAAATCTGTCATTTGCCATCGAGCTAAGGAACACATTTATGGGCATCTTATAATTATGAAAGCGCCAAGGTCACATTAACGTGGGAACTGCCCCTAAGATTCTGGATTAAATGTGCGACCATTTCAATAACTCCCAATTTCAACGATTGAAAAAAAAGCTGTCGATGTTCTTTGGTGTAGGTGTGGTACTGGAGAGAGACTTCGTTATCGCTGGTTCTTTTATAATCAGCGTCATCAAGCTGCAGATTGGTCAACGTTTCCCCTTGCCCTGTCTCTTCCCAGTCCCCTCATTTAAGCCGACGTCTTAGTCAACCAGCCGCAGGGAATTTTAAAAAGAAAGGAGAGAAGGTCAGCCTACTTCAGTACCACCCTAAGGCAGATAGGTCTGGTCCCTCCTGGGCCAACTCCTTGTGAGCAGTTGGCACGCCCAGCCCGCCTATAACACTCCCACCCGCGCCTTCCTCCTTCCCTCAGGCCCTACTTCTAGATACTAGTGCCGGAGAACTATTACAACCAGACGCAGACTACACAGCGTACCCTCCAGGAAGAAAGTACAAATGACATCTATTGGTGATTAGGGACAGTGATGTGGGGTATTTTGTTAGTGTACAGCATGATTTCACAAAGTGTATAGGTTAGGGAGGTGTGGTGAATAGAGATATCAGTACCATGGTTGCAGAATCTTGTGGGAGAGGGAGCGGAGGGGTATTAGGTGGAGGAAAGGCGTCGATCGGTCTCGCCCCGTGCCCCCTTAGGCCGGTGTGGGAATCCTAGCTTGAATAATTACTGAGGCGACGAGACGTCTGGTCGATCTAACGACAGACCCGGCTATCATTGATTAATTACCGAAAACCGAGAGGAGCTGAGTTATGTAGTAGTGTGTCAACTACGAGAGGTCTATATGCGGTTACTACAGATTCGATCTCTCACATTAGTTTAAGATTTCTTGATATGTCTCTGCAGCAGCAAGCGCAGTGGCCACTAGTTAGACTTTCTTTAAATTGACATTTGAAACCACCCGTTTTACATTCTTCTCGCCTTCATCAATTAATGTATTTTTTTGGTTGTATAGATACGTATATTTCTATTGATATAATGCTAAGTACAAATTCTAACAACGATGCTGTCAAACCTGTTATACTTAATAAATGTTTCTCTTTTTTCCCCAGGTGAGTTTCAGTTGTATACTCTTACATAACATGGACGGTT
Organism: Alentia gelatinosa; assembly: GCA_950022655.1. Taxonomy (NCBI): domain Eukaryota; kingdom Metazoa; phylum Annelida; class Polychaeta; order Phyllodocida; family Polynoidae; genus Alentia; species Alentia gelatinosa. The sequence continues at coordinate 75,329,746 of OX465581.1, forward strand.
TTAGAGATGGTGAGTAGAATTGTATGGCATGAACTTGTCCTATACTGTTCTGGTAGAACTACATTGTACATAGTTAAACCTCTGAAACTGACGAATCATGTAGTACACATACATGACCTCGTTGCCTAGATACCATCACTGAATATACTCTGGGAATACGCCTGACCTATGCACTGAGCAGGGGAATTTCTACTAACACAATCCCAGGCAGCATGTTATTGTCGTAAAACGTTTCTGTTGTGTAGAACATCTGCCGACTCTAACACGAGCGGGTGGGAGTCACTCAGGACTTGACCCAGATGGAGTAGCTCCTTGACGTGGCCTGGATCCCTGCGGTTTGGTCGCCGACTGACCGTGTACACAGTGATCTATGTGAGCCTACACAGGGGTCAGATCGCCACCTGCACTGACCTCTGGATAAACCCTGGTACGAGCCAGAGTGTGGACAAGTCACTCTGCTATACACCCCCATGACCAGTTCGGTCACACCAATACGGAGAACGACACGTACCTATACTGCACAATAAAGTTCTACCTCCTCATTTGCTCATATCAAATGATTGGCTTTGCACATGGAAAGAAGAATACCTTCAAAATGTCAAATTAAAACGGACATTTTCAAAGACAAAAACACGGTTTGTGATCACAACATGTATGTTAATTAAAGGTTCATTTTATTTTTAGGTTTTGTGTAATTGGTCGTTATTCATCGGACACGGAAAGACCAAATTTGTTTGGCGTTGAGACAATGTCGAAGCGTATGCTTTGGTTCGTCGAAGTTATTTATATTTGTCAGCGATAAACGAATAATCGCTATTCTAATGTTAACCCATTTCAAACTTGTACCTACTCAACCTCAATCTGCTCTCCCACACCTGTACCTGCGCCCCGCCCTACCGCAATATGCACATTACAACACATTACCCGCAACGACCGCTACACCTCCGCCAATTTCCACACTTCATGCATACCAAACCTTGATCATGCACGCATGCACACTGAGAGGTTTACACCATCATCAATCCTGGCAGCGTCGTGCTGTGCTGACGGGTTTTATTTTTCGTGAATTCTAAACGGGGTATTTGTCGTTTGTTTCCGGGGTGGGTAATGGAAATTACGAGGGTTGAAAAGGATTCCGAGGGCGTCAGAGTCGGCACTACTGCAGCCCAGACCGACATCGATCTGCCCCCGCCTAACGACCCCTCCCCTGGTGGCAGCTGCTGGTGCCGCCTGGTGGAAGCCCTGCAAATTGTCATCCCATCAGGGTTATCCAATAGACTCTATGATAAAGTACAGGACATGAATAAAGATTGTAAATTTGCACCAGCCTGCTACTTAGCATATTGATATATGTACCACATGATGCACTGATAGGTTGTATATGTATTGTCTAGTCATATTGCACTAATATTTCCATATACATATACTAGCGTGCTATCCGTAATTATAGTATACATCAATGTTGTTAATATTCATGTATACTACACTTAGTGTGCGCTGCACGTAAGGGCAATTGTGTCCAACTTACCAAACAGTTACGAACATTTAAGAAAGAACGCCGTTATGTATTTCTTAGAATATGTTGTACGTTTAAAAAGAGGACTGTTTAATATGAAGCTATAGGTGTTAATGGGTTCCCTTCACAAATCATGCCATGCAGTTGACAACTTGATGGATGGTCTATACATACCATGCTTTCGGCATGAGTGTGGAAGGATGTTAAACTCCCCACCACCTCCCCCTGTGTGCCTCCTGTTTTCCTAGCCAGGACTCTAACACGGTTATGAGCAGCTCATGCCTCCCAGCGCTGCTGAATAGGGGGCGCTTACAAGCCTAAAATGGGATCAATGCAATATTAAGTCATTACATCGTAAACAGGTCGGTCTGATTTGTCCAAGTCATGTTTTATTTACAATGTGGGTTGTGAGTCTGGATCCCAGGGACTGTGAACTGCCCCAAACCAAATGATGTAGTCTATACCGCGAGGCCTGTATGATTACTATCATATTTCATGTTTACTTTACACATATTACATGTTTTATGACCCTGATTGATTAATTCATCCCAATAGGATGCATATGTTTATACAAAACCAACGTGCGTACCTGGATTGAGAGAGTTCGTATTTTGCACAATTGTACCTGCATGATATACAACTTCCCAAGCCTTTGTTATCATACCCTGCCAGTGCCGGCTAGCAAGGTTACTCACCTGGCCATTGTATCGAGTCAGATACTTAGGAGAAACCAAACGAGAGTTAGTCGTGTTGTTGTTTATTGCACAACGGCATGTCGTGTATTACTGCTCGAGGCGAAGCCGAGTGCAGTGAGGAGCAGACATTGCCGGAGTGCGATAAACAACAAGACTAACTCGAGTTTGGTTTATAATCTATCCTACTCCCTCTAAATTACTTCAGCAAATCAAGAAATACCCGATAATCAGTGATAATCATTGGTCGTTTTTCAAATACCGTCATTTGATAACTGTATCCCACTAGAGCGATAAATTTCATTTTCCTGCACCGTAGACCAATTACAGTCCGCTAATGTTAAGCCTATGGAGTTTTTTTATTAGGGGTAGGATAAATGACATTCTAAGCCCAAACAGTTGAAAGACCAGCCCCGAATAGTCTTGAGCTATGGTAATGGGATGAGAAAGGTCGCCCATAGACCTTAGCAGTTGTTGGTGACAGACGATGGAGAAATCTTATCCCCACTGTAGTGGCAGAAGTAGGCTGGATATAGGTCAAATAAAACAGCCCATACTATATCCTCACTAAAGTAGGCCTAGGCCAATAATGTTTGCTTCATAAGAAAAGAATCTGTGCTGAATTCCGAATTCTCAAGTTGAAACGCACAACTCAGTTCATTGATATTAATGCAGTTGAATAATGGAGGGTTTTGCGAACATGTTATTCAGACTGAAAAAAAAGACATTTTATTAGATGTGTTTTTGTGGACGCTTCAGACGGTTCAACTCAATGAGTCTGGTCTTATCGTGATGCGATATTTACCCAACGACAGAGTGAGCAGGAATTAATAGCAGCTGATGAACGCTTCCCTTTGATTAATTCACAAGGCTCTATTTAGGGTATCCATGATATTTAAAGCCTAATTTGAATTGAGATGTCGTGCGCAAGCATTTGCTGCTTGTTTTTAATAACCAGTATCGAACCAAACAAACCGTTATAGAAAAACATGAAAATCCGCATGCAATTTGAACAAATATTGAGGATTGACCTAATTCGATGTTGTCTTATCTGCAGCGTCATTCACACGTCTATCCTATGATTGTGTTCAAAGAGACAATACATGAGGCTATAGTAAATCTGGTATCTAGGCCACATAAGCCCTCACGGCAATTGCGATTTAACACACAGTGCCTAAGAGGTATTGATTTAAGATTGCCATGCAATACACCAGTGTTCATCTTAAGCATCGTGTCTTTGTGGATTCCTCATTTTCTTGGCTGTGGTATTGTGCTAATTCTGTTACGACTTTTTCAATAGAGGAATGGTGTCCAGGCAGCTGTTATTGTGTAACATCTATAGGCCTAGTCAGCCTGGGAAGGGAGGAAAAACCCGGCACTTACAAAAAGGCTGCAAGGAACGCTCGCCATCTCGGCGTCAGAAGGCGCCTTCATGGAGCCAAGTGCACTGAACTTGTCACTCGAGTTTTGCTTTGCTTCCAAAATAAACCAACCTGGAGGATGTAACCATTGGTAAAATACTGTGGAGCTAACCTCTATCAAATACCGTTTTCATTATTATGGCTAGCTGCACAGTGAAAAGTTACGAATTGAAATTCCCTTGATTGATTTATTGTTTCCATGGTTACTTCTTTGTTTTCAATCAATATATTAGGTTTGCCGGAGGATGTGCGAGTGGAAAATAACTCATGAGGGTACCTATGGCATCTATATTTGGATGTAAGTTTTTTTAGCATTGTGGCGCTCTTTTGCTATGTTGTAGACCACACTGAAAATCAACATTTAACTAGAAAAACAATATATCAAAGATATTTAATCAATAGCTAACATAGATTAAAAGAAAATAATGATTCTTCAAATGTACGATATTTAAAGAAATATCGTTTATCAGGTCACGTTGTCAATAGAGAGGGTGGAGGGCTTAAAGGGATCACACTAATACACGAACTAGAAGTGTTAACCGAGTGGAGTGGCCGCACAGTTTCTGGCGGCACTCTTTCTGTGGGCTAGAGTAGGGCTGGAAGCTGGCATGAAGCCAGGAGGCATTGGGGTGGTAAAACAAACATTAATGGGCGTGTGCAGAGAGGATGTATCAGTTGATTCTATCGCAGGTCGCAGCAGGTGCATATAGTGACTAGCTGGATGACAGACTGCGTGGAAAAGGTTGAGATTAATGCTAAAAACAGCTCCTTTGTTAGCTGGGAAGTGATACTTGGTATAGTTCCGAATCAATATCCCTACCCCAGCCCCTAGAAGACTAATTCCAAGAGAATAGTGCTCCATGTATGATGCTTGTAACACTCTTTCCTATTTGCAAGCATAATGATTGTTTTTAATATATTTCTAAGTAATTACATGAGGAATCTCATAATTCTACCATCATACATAATTGCTGATGAAGCCTCACAAAAACATTCACGCTAATATAAAAATCAACCCTAATGAAATGATATATCACTGGTTCGATATATCATACAATGTATAATACTGGCATAAATCTACATGTGTGTTCCTGAATATGCTCTAAATGTTTAATAGCGCTAGCTAGCATCGCCAGACTGTATGCATCAATATATATACTCGCTACAGTGTGATATAGGAACACTCTCCTGCCTGGCTGACATCCATCTCATTATATCACGCTATGTTTGTCGTGGCTGGCAACGCAATTGTCTGACATCTTATCGTTTCATGTGGCATGCCATCAAAGAGACAAAGACCCGTTCAATTAGCCTGTTATACCCCACCATTCACCTCTAATCATGATGGAAATATCTCCATAATTCGGGTTCAGACGTGGCTTTCCTGTCTAGATACACTGTATATTGGCTGGGGTTTAATTCCTTCCATCATCATTATCTGATGCGTGTAGTACCCTGTTATTATCCAATCACAGATAGGGGTAAAATATGAGCTTCAACCTGTTTGCTGGGCATATTGAGGAAGACTATTCTAATGAAGGGAATCTGCGTGAGTACTTATTTAAATAAGAACGGAACATAACTGCCTTGTGACTCAGATTACTGATAATCGGAAATAAGTATTTCTGGCGTGTTGCCTCACAAATTAAGATCCATCTTGGTATTCTGTCCATGTATTGTGGTTTCTCTTAATGATATCTGGAGCCTCCGCCTATATGCATTAAATTTTAATATATATGAGGTACAAAGGGCAAAGCTTGTCTGGCACAACATTGCACTACAGAAAAATGAGTCATTCGATCAATACCGAATTTAGATTCAGTAAAATGAACACACAGGCTGTAATATTTATTACCTAATTCCGAAGATACAATCCAAGTAGTCAATGTCTCAAAAACTACATCTGCAATTGTAAATTGAGACAGAGTTTTAAGATGTCAACTTGTTTCTTGAGTGTGAACTAAGCATTTGAGATATGAATAAACTCATTGCTACAGTACATGTCACCCATTGGGAATTTGGCACAGATCCAAGGTGTTGGTAGTAAGATGGTGTGCCAGGTTGGGCGGTGTTTAATGAGGCAGTGAGCAGCTCAGGGCCCATATCATGTATCAGTACAATAGGCATGTTGAACTAGGTGGTAGAGTAATTCGCTGACTGGGCTACAGTATCAGGTTTTACGTTCAGTCCTCACTCCCAATTTAGACCCCATCTAATACACGCAGAGATGACAGCCTTCTACTTTTCCATGAAATTCCGCTTTTCCCTAATTAGTATATTGTTATTTCAGCCATATTCGCGCCAATGATATACTGACTTGAGCATCCTCATAGACCTTCAATCCCAAAGCATGGTGGACAGCAAATGCTTTACATTGTCTTGGTCCCTCTGAAGGTTCCACATGAACAATATTTCCACTTTTTTTAGGATTAATTACCTCAACTGGCATCCTCGTACACGATGATCACTAATACATTAGAGATATTGAAGACTTTTGGTCCAAGTGTTATTCCTGAACCTTAACTGACTCCCAACAGGCAGTTCAATTAAATAATAAGTGCATTCGCTTTGAGGCGTTAAAGATACATGGAAGTTTAATATTTAGAATTGTGTAAGCTTATATAACTTGCTAGACGTGTGACGGCCAATGAAGTCGGATGAAAATTGTTAGTGACTCCTTAGCCATATCTTATTTCTTGTCATTAAAGAAAGGAGACCTAGAAAACCAATTCGTATGACAGTCAATACACCAACTAAATACACCAAGCAACTGATACGTAGTTCTACCTGATAGACCGACAGCCTCACTACCAATACCTCAAACCAACCATGCATCCCACTAGCCGTTGCTACCATATGTACATCCGGCTAGCCCTGTTCCACCACCACTTGTACCACCAGAGTCACATACGTCTCTCGAGTACTAGGCCTTGCCTCGGGCACATCAGATATATTTAGATATAGCTCCAGGGGCATATCCGCTATTCCCTATAGCAATCGCTGAATCCGCCTACCTGCTATACATCCGTTCCTATAGAAACTCAATAACGTGTCCAATATAACAGAGTATGCACATAGTGAGAAGAAGAGATTACATATGTAGAAGGTGTATTCACCAATCCTAGTAATAGGCCTTCCAAATAGCCCATTGCTAGTCAGATGACACCGTGGCACAATGTACATTCACTGGAATATACTTCTCACCATATCAAATCGCCTAAAGATTGCAGCAGATATGTGTACCAAGAGCAGCACATGTGACGATAGAATACATAACGTATATTGTTTGCATTGCTCCTATAGCAGAGTTGTGCCCAAGCATCATAAATCAAACTCCTGCACCAGCTGGTAGTACAGAATATATGAGTGGCTTAGTGCTCCAATTAGTCCATCTTATGTGGCCAATAAATGCATATTGATTTACAGGCATTATACATTTGTTGTCGGCTCACCAGACAACTTATATGTCATTCCTGCAGACAACTTGTATGTCAATCCATAGATTGTTCATATACACAAAAGAACTAGAATAAGCGCATGTACAGAAAGAAAATACATCGCTCTCCAGTAGCTACTGCTGCAACAGCAACAGGGGAAAGTAGGTCTAACCTTTTTGGTCAGTGTCAGCATGAGGCAGATACAAAAATGGATTATAGAGGCCTATGGCTGGAATCAAGACATTGCTATCTGACCAGGGGGTCAGAATCCGACACAGAAATAAGATGAATCACACCAGATACGGTTTTTTTTATCAATTTTATGGCTGCGTCAGTTGGATACCGGCCATGTTTATGGGACATATATATATCCAAAAAAAAGCGAGATCGTTTCGCTTGTCGTGACAGACAGTCAAGATCAGTAAGTTCCCCGAGGTGGCAAATAACGTTTTCTTGAAATGATTTGCTGGATGATACTTTCTAGACTTAAATCGTAGTGGTTTGGTGGAGAGGAGGTCAATCTGACCACAGTCTCTGAGCATGAGTTGGCGAAGGAATCAACATTTCCCACGGCATGATGAAACACCTTCCTGGTTGGAAAACCGATACAATGTAAGGTCTATCCAGCTAAACCCACGCAGGGATGAATCCAGAGAGTTCGATGGGGGGAGTGGCGTTTCCAGCCACAATTCATTGTCTGTAGTGCAAAAGGGGTGAAGTCTGACAAACCGAAAGGCATAGGTTCTCCATGGTGGTGGTGCCGAAGAGGGGTTGGGGACTTGACCCACCACCTAACCTCTTTGCATCAGGCCCTGGCGTGTTGACATATACATACATGGCTGGGTAGGTATGGGTTGTGGGTTTAGAGCTGAGGCTGTGTTAGGCCCAGTGCCAAGCTGGGCATGTCCCGTACTCTGTCAGTGCCAAGTGGAGAGTGCTTCGAGGTACCATGCCTGAATCCCTATCTCGTTGTGGTAGAAGGATATAGAATAAGCATTTAGGTCCTATATTACGAGGATCTATGCTTATTGTCAGCTAGAGTCTGTATATACAGACCGAATGTTATCATCGAAGCCTCACATATCGGGTGAAAAGCATTGCTGTTAATCATAGAGCCGATGAACGATTCGGGTGTTGACGTATTGGGAACCAGGTTTCTTGGAAGAGAAAACGAAAAAGGAATGCGACATCCCAACATATCTTGTTTCCTTTCTAGAACCCATGGGGACATCAGAATTGATTTCGTGGCAAACTCATTTTTCGCACCACCTAGAATGCTGAATAGATGAGGATATTGACTTCCCCTGAAGCACCTAGCCATGGTTATTTACCAGATTCGTCCGATGCCAACTTGGGGTTCCTCTAACATATTTTTAGATTTTGAATAGACTTGCTCAAGTCTTTGATTGTGAACATTCAGTAAATGATTCACTAAATAAATATAGAATGCAATTCGATATGTGTCATTCCTCAGGATCTGTGTCGAGTGGAGTGGAGTGGGAGTAGTAAGACAGACGGACGGGGAGGCATATGGAAAAGTAGGACACAGGGACTAAGGCCAGTCTAAATTTCGAAATTAGTATGGGTGTAACTTTAGACCTTTGCGTCTGTGACTTACTGCCAGACATCAGCCTCTACTGTTCTCTAAAATGACACACGATCAATGAAGTTGATTGATTCTAAAAAAAAGAGAGATGTACATATTTTTGCACGCAGGATTTATGTATACAAACCGTAATAATATTACTTAGAGGCCTTGCAAGTTACAAAAATCAAACAGGTACTTTCTAACTACCCTGATTTTAAACTACACCACTATTCATCGTCATGTCCTGCACTTTCATTTCTAAAAAAATGTATATAGACAATGAAGGAAGGAGCCCACCTAAAAGACTATACCCCGAAATAGTTCATTCGAAGTACTATTCACGCAGTGCTTACCCAATAGAATCGCAAGTAGCACTCAATAAAGATTGTTTAGCCATTATTCATAATCTAATAGAACAGTTGATACCAGTAATGACTTGTAGGTCTAACACGAGGAGACTGATGGACTCAATTAAATCAGCATCTTGTGTGTCTACGGTGACACTGGCGCCACTGTATCAGGCGCGGGATGATCCATTCCTTATCATGCGTATTTGAAGTCGAACAGCTCTATAGAGGATCCAATGCATAACTACCGCCCCATCAGTGTACTGATTAAATCAACCTATGCTTCACCCTGTTGTGTGGGTGAAAACCTGAGAGCTAGGTGAAAACCTGAATGCTATACGGCGGATGATGAGGCTGGGGCCTTGGTTAGATTTAGGGAGTTCTGGCAAAGGGGTTGCCCGCGGACATTATGCTGGTATTGACCAGTAGGAGACGGTATGTTTGGAGCTGGCGTCAAAGGCCCTTTGGCGCCAAGGTCATTGTTTGGGAACACCGGGGTGGAGATACTGCGTCACCAAGCAAGCCACCACTTTCTGTATGCTCTACGCTATACATATCTTCACCACTCTCTACCTCTGTCTCTACAAAGCTTCATCTTTGGTCAACAAGCCTACATTTCCTATACATTGCCTATTGTGTGAATGCTCCAGAAACCACTGTGCCAGTGCGAATGCCGCCACACGAGTCACCGCCGCTTAGACATGTACATATGAAACGCATGTTATCAGCAGTCAATCAAATATGTATTTTTAATATGCCGTTTTTGTGGTTAATGTCATAAAAGTAAGGTTAATGGGACTAATGGATGTGTCCTTAGCGGAAATTCTGAGCCGGTTTGCTACATCATTAATATGTTATATGCTTTTCTACCTATATTTTGGGATGCCATGAGAACAAGCAAGACCAAGTCCTCATCCCCTTCCACATGGTGCCAAACACAGATCATGTCGATTGCCCAGGCAATACCGAATATAGACCTGTATGTTATCAGAGCAAAGGGCATATGTACAGACGGTCTGGCGCCTGAATAAGTGCAATTTGATCTCATATAGTGGCGACAGACTAAGTGCATTTGGTTTAATCTCACACCATACTCGGTGGACTACTTCGGTGTGCTCTGCAGAGTGGGCCGCTCGGCCGAATGTCAGTGTGGCTATGCCTGGTATGATGAGGGAACAGGGCGCAAGTTCACGCCATTATATCCCTTAATAGATTGTTGGTCGCGGCGGGAGGGGCAGAGGTTGATGCACTTCACCATCTCCCAGCCCTGTCAAACTGTGTGTGCCACACTTCCTTCTCTAATTATCTGATCACTGATAATGGTGTACATGTATACAGGAACTGTTTTATTCCGAAATAGATAGTTCATATATAACAATGAAATCTTTTTTTTTTCTACGCAACAGGGGCGCCCATGGTTTGATATAATGGCATTGTCCAACACAGCAATTTAACTTTGGCCCACATATCTAGTAACCTCCTACATGTGTTTAAATTCGCCATAGTATGCAGATCTATGCACTTCGTATGTCAACTTGTGCAACTGCTTTAGAGAATACCTGGGTAGTCGATGCTATCTCCAATATGAGCCGATGATGCTAAGAAAATATCCAGATATTAGTTATAATAAAACTCAATAAAATATACCTTATATCCTAACATCTGTAATCTACCCCTTATCTCTCAGCTAAGCTGATATGACCAGGGCAGCTTCCTTCCCCATTCTGTATTAACTAAAAGGGTCTCCTCGGCATAAATATGCAGTCAACGGTATCCTTTAAAGCATATTCGACTCCTGAAATCATGTGTGTATGATTTTACCTTCACCATTCTTGCTATTTATGGGAGGAAATATCACTCAAATCCACCAATTGACCACTGGAAAGAACTCCTCGTTAAATGATTTATTGGTGTACTAATATCATATTGACGGCACGCGCTACTATCCGTCCTTGATATCATTAGATTTCCAGTTTCTCGAACAAGCTGAGGTAAGAAAGGAGCGCGCAGTTTAAGCAAAATATTTAATGTCGAACTAGATGCTTGTCTCACGACCTATTACCATCATCTACTCTGGTCATCATGATAAGAAGTCGATGTGCATGGAACCCAATTCCCCCAGACTAGATAAGTATAGACACCGCTTTGCAGATGCGGCGTGCATTTATCAGGTGCACACGTGCGCACACGTGGACCTCACCCAACGCGGGGTGGTTTTCTGGGAGGCGATGTATGTGCGGGTGGTGGGTGGGTGGGGGGCCAAACAAGAAGGGATGAGGTGACCAGGGTCGTCCGGGGATACTGTGTGGGTCAAACACGAACACGTGGTAAAGGAGGTGAATTCATTTACGTGTTTGGTCCAAAGACCAGACGTTACTCACCCCTCAGCCCTAATCATCCACCGACCATACGTTACTCATCCTCAGCCCTGTGAGACTTGTCTATTAACAATGCACAGCACACAGCATCATTGCCTGCCTTTACCTGCCATCTGAGACTATTCATCCATCATCTCCTCCTATTCACCAATGGCCTTGCCACGTGAGGCTCCGGCACTGACCACTCTAGGGGTCATTGGCCAACCTGGTCGTGTTTACAGCATTGGTCAGTAGCTGGCAGGGGCCAAGCCACCCGCCAACTCTGAAGGGGTGAAGGGCGGGAGCTCGTTTGTGTTGGTATGCAGGGACGAGTTTCCCTTATCGCATTGATAGTCAGACCTTTAGGTCGACAAGGCTGAATAGACTGAGTGACTCACAGAATATCCAAATAGGTTGACAAAATGGCGACGTGTTTATACCCAGACTGAGTTGTGAGGCGTAAAGGAGGCCTCCGTTACCTTCTGTGACATAATGTATAGTCACTGCCGTCAAACACCCATCAATCGTAATGCGCATTCACTTAAAGAAGACCATCTATCTGTGATAGGTAGGGGTTCTTATCTTGCTAGAGAGATAGGCCTGCGAAATGAATTATTTACTTTTGGGTACACCCAACGGGATAAGATTGGCTTGCAATAAATCTGCAGATGTCCTGTTTCGAGAGTGAGGGTTCCAGATAAGACATGGGCCATCAGTCCGCTCAGGGTTAAGCACTCGTGATTAGTTTGGATCCACTGAGTCCTGACCGCTCTAGTATGGTCTCGTCCAGTTCGCACAAAAGGTCTTTGTTTCGGATAGGCATGAAATTTGAACAGGCTTGGGACAGCTCCATTTTCTATTATCCTCGTGTTTGGATAGATTGGCTTTAGTGTTAATCTTGTCGCGTATACCCATCAAGTGGTTTCTGGTTGTAATGTTCGTCGTAGTAATCCTCGATATCCTGCTTATACCACCCTTTCCAGAGAGTAGATTCATTAAAAGCAGGCAGTCTCTATATACCCTACAGATGGCATTCTTCAAAGAATGGTGTTGCTCGATAAGCTGCTCATTTTGAAAAACCCTAGAGGCCTATTTGACCGTGGAGGTAGTGTAAAGGTCAGCAGATTCCCACATCCTCCGTTTCCAGATAACCCCAGCTCTGAGGCCTACAGGGCGCTCTGCCTTTGATACTCTAAATATTTGCCGAACGCCTTCCCGTCCCTTCCTTTAAACACCTCCCCATTTAATGGCACGTGCGCGTAAGTGTGCGTGAGAAGATTAGAGAGTGGGGATCGCTTTCCGCCCATGGACCTACCCAGAGATACTCAGGGTAAGGGGTAGAGGGAAAAGACTGTAGAAGGACCATAGGGTTGGGTCCCAGCACCCTTCCCCGGCCATTCCACCCCTTCAAGCCGCAGCAAACAAACGGCCGATTGGCTCAGGGGCGAGATAACACAATCAGCACCAATTGTTGGGACTTCTTATTGGCTCGCCTGGCGACAGGAAGCGTCTACACTGTCTCCGGTCCCAATATGTCCCCTTTAGCTGGTTGCCGGCCCAAACTCCACCTTAAGCGTTAAGTCAACGGGGGCACTCGTGTATCAGTCGCAGGCCAAGTGCGCCTGCGCCAGCTGTGCTTTTCCTGTGGGTGTGTAGGCGGGTGGGGAGTGGATAGACGCTCCTCGTGATAGCAGGACGTCTGGTGATGTTTTGCTTTAGTGGTCTGAAACTCTATCTTAAAGGGGTGCCCTTTTCAGGAGTGTCAGCCGTTACCAGCGACCTTCTTCAAATAAGTCTCGGACATTTCCATCTCGGATTATATTCAGTGTGGATATCGTATTCTGTCGGTAGGAACGTCTTCTTGTGGTATATTGCTGAACCTGAATGATAATTACTCCTCACGCATTGTAATTGCGAGTTTGTGTATCACTTAGGTCGTTATATTTCAATGTAAAATACATATACATCATGCTTTTAGGAAAATGCTCCTGGTTATTTGTCCTTTTTGAAGGTACTAGAGACGAAGCAGAAACACTCAATCCACTCTTCGCCTCTTAGATGTTCCCGGTGAGCTAACGCACCCCATCCTCCTTCTCCCATTTCTTTTTTTCTTTTGTTGTCCCTTATATTGTCGGCCAAGATCTGCCCGACAGGCAATTCTCAGTCGAACCGATGTGAATATAGGAATCCCATCGCCCAGTTATGGGCCCTTAATTGACAGGTTGATTGGTTACCATGTCGGGGTTTCTTGTATGAGTAACATCACGCAGCCTGGCAACCACTGATTGAATGTGTGAGTACGATAAAGGCAGTTCATGAGTGCCATGCTCCGTACGCGGACTACATGATGGGAGAAAGATCCACGAACTGATAACAACAGAGACTCGTCTTCACATTTTACTCGAGCAGAAGTAGGTCAAGTTAGTTCTCAATTCTACAAACGCTAGTATCTGAGAGAAAAAAAGCATTTTTCTTAATGTTGACATGAAAGATCATTTTAACATGTTAGGCAAGGCCTAAATGATTATATCTGAAAATATAAATGTGATAGTATTATCTAATTTTTGAAAGTCATCATTCCTTGGTGTGGGGTGGGTGAAGAACTCAAGAAGCGGCATTAGCGAGCTGGTTGCTGTTTGGTGATGACTTCACAATAATGCCAGGGATACAAGTCTTCCAGCAAATAACGGAAATCAGACTTTTCAGAACTTTTACACAGAGGGAGTGCTTGCATACTGTCCCTAACAGATTTCGCCCAATCACAGTCGTTGTCGGCAGTTAGCGGGCATCCCTAGCTGGGACACCCGGCAGCTAGTGGCTGGTAAGCGCCGACCATTTCCGTACTTTTCCTAACTTTATTTCCAATGAACGATTCTTAAATATAATTAAATATTGGTATTTCACAGGTTTTAAAATCTAAACCCATCACTGACCTGTGGGACGGTGAAATGTGAATACCGACCCCGCTCCTACATTATGGATCTGCGGTTCTTCTAGTGTTGGAATCAGCATGTGCATGATCTATCGTTTACAACAGACTAAATGTACACACTGGAGCATGGGAATGACTGCATCGCCACGTAATCAGCACCAGTGCATATTCCATAGCGTAAACCGCACATATTGTGTCGCAAATTGAAGGAGACTTGAAAACTAGTATAAGTTTGAAGGCTTTCTATAAAGTATTAGCTTACGGGCAATACATAGTGAATGCTGCCATATCAAGCAGCCTTTTGATGTAAAGCGTCCCTATTTTTAGCTTAATAGACGGATGTAACGGAGTACCACCTGAGCTTCTCAGATGATAACCTTGGTGACATATATTTAGACTGCAATGTTTTGGCCCTTCTGTTGTGTTATATGTATATATGGTAGGTGCTGTTTAAACTACACCTCAAGGAACGATCGTATACACTTGCCTAGAAGCGGTATAAATAATTATAGCCTGGAGTGACGGGCGACGCAGTCATGTGTATGAGTAGTATAGAGCAGTGGGCAACTGACCCGGGCGTTCTCCGATCCCCGCGTCTATAGCCCCGGGGCGGTGAGCATCTGCCCATCTGTTTGAGCAGGGGTCACCCGGTACACCCTACGTCATAGCTGTCATTGATGACTGTATTATATATTCATTTATATGCGAACCCTTGCCAGCTCGACATCTGCCAACGCCGTACGATCACTAGCTTATGTGGTTCAATAAAAAATGTAAAATTGGTTCATGAGTTTTTCTTTATGATATATTTCCCGGCGGGTATGAATTGGACATTTTACTTGTTAGAGCCACATGGAATTCAATTTTGTATTGATAACGGAGACCCTAGTACAAAGTTTTAAAGTAAGCTCATCCTCGGATGGACTGTGTATAAGGTCTTGGTGTTTCCGGTCTTCGGCGAAAGTAAAAGTAATTATGTATCCTTTGTCTTCCTTAGACATCTAAGGCCCTCTTCTTTATCAAGACGTCTTTAGTTTTGTTTTTATGTCAGGTATGTGGGCGTAAAAAAAGTGTCCCCACAGTGGGGGTGTATGTTTTGAAGGAAATAGGGATGCCTCCCCGCTCTAACTCCCCTCCTCCCCTCCACCAGTACCCAGTGGCCCCAGCTTTTTTGGTTTAAACCCTCCCCTTGAGAGATTACAGACCTACCCCAACTGTCATTCTGCCCCTTGCCAGCGGGATAGGTTCACAACGGGCTCTGTTATCTCCCTCATAATAGTGCGCTAATAGAGCAGAGAAATCCAGTTTATAGTCGTTTTATCCGAACATGGATTAGCCCCCTTCTTCATGCCAACTTCAATCAAGTATCCTGCATGTTATCGCCGTGGTATGTGATATAAAATGATGGTAAATTGCTCTCGCTTCTCCTTTAGAGCCACCTAGTGCATTGCTCATTAGGAATAACTGGCCATGCATGCCGCTACAAACCCAAAATCGTTAAATGCCGTGTGTTCTATAGTTTCCACTTAGGCTACTTATTTCTTGTTGCCATGCTTAAGCAGTATGTTGTGGTAGAAATGAAAACCCTGTATATTCCACTGAGTATGTACCTTGGCATTCATTACTCTTTAAGTCTATGATATAATTATTAACAAGACTGTAGCCACTGCTAGGGCATAATATCTATGGAATTGGGGCGACATAGAAAAGTTACCACGCGAAGGACAATTCTCTACAGGGTTAAGTAGAATACAGTAAGATATACTCCTAATCGTCTATATGGTGAAGGCATTTGTTTTAATGGGGACCAATTAAATAGGTATATGGTGTGTCGATTCATTCATGAGTATTCGCATCATGTCTCCTTGAGATCTAAGTGAAAATTATCAAAGCTATATAAGCTTTTGCTGGACCCAGCAATGGCTATGGCTGTTGACCCCTAAAGATGTAAAATAACATAGTATATTTAATTGGTTGTAACGATAAAACCGAATGCAATCCCACATGATGAAATAGCAATGCACACACGTATGGTTTGAACCGGTTACATTTCCATTCATTTCTCTAATACACTTGGGGCATGGGCACCGACATTCCATCTGTAATAGAAAAAGGGGATTTGGGAGGGATGGGGTAGGTTGGATATAGTTGGGGAGTGGGGAATCAGTTAAACTCACCGCCTCAATTGTAACCAAAGGTCAACTGGTGCACTCCCGCCGCCAGTCACTCTGTGTCAACGTACCTACCAGTCGTCGCCTCACATGCACTGTGGCCCAGACAATAATTACGGATTGTTTAAATGGGACCGGGGCAAACACCAAAAAGTTAGGTTTCATGGAGAATATGACATCTGATCCCACAAAGCCAGCTGTGATGGTTCGTGTCTGGGTCACTGGGACCCCCTCTCTGTGTGTAATTAGAGTGGTAAATATTTAAAGCCGCCAAAAATAATTATAATCTGTGCAGTCGCCGGCATGATTCTTTTGTTGCGAGGCACAATACAAGTGAAAGCCATGTTTGTTTGTTGTTCGAGCGAGTGGGTTTAAAAGGATTAAGTTGTATTTGATCGTAGCTGGTGAAAGGGTGAGTAAGCCCGGCCAGGTATCGGCGTTTAACGTTAAATACATTTTGAATGTTGGACTAAATAAGCCTTTACCAGCATTCAGAAGTTGAATGAAGACGTTTATACTCTCTATTTTATTAGATGCCGTGCCGATATATTATTTTCAGATAAACTTGGCACCTCGCACAGCATGCACTGTTATACAAACGAGGCATCCCTTTCTTGATTTCAGGAAAGCCAAACGACAATAATCTGTACATGATTTTTGTTCAATATCGAAATATTTATTATTCATATTTTTCGTAAATTGAGACTTGATCGGCACAACCCCTGATTAACAACAGATAGACATAATCTAGATCGTGTTGTTCTAGGCATTATTGCGCACTGAATAACCTCGGCTAATAAATTGATGAGGATTAGCTGTAAAAACAAAAGTGATTGGGCGATGTTAACCTACCTTTAAAAAATATCAAAAAAGGGTCTCATGCGGGCCATGCCGCCGCTCCGGTTTAACAACACACCAGCGAGCTACACACCAGTGAGCTCACTGCGCTCGCCGCGGTCGTTTGTCTCACAACTCCGGGGGGAGCATCGCGCTTGGCTGGCTCCCACGGCCGGAGAGTGAGCTACTCAAGACGGTTATGCTTGGCTGGTTGCTATGCTTGGAGAGCAGGCGACCTGCTCAAGACGGCCACGCTCGACTAGTTCCTGTGCTTGGAGAGTGAGGTGGGCCATTGCAGGCCGTTTCGCCTGAGCGGCTCAGTGTGGAACCTGTGACGTCGCACAGGGAGCTGCTCAGCCTGCCAGCTGTCGGCATTAACCGGGCTTTATTGATTAGCTCCTCCGCTCCCCACCAGACCTCCCACGCATTTGTTGTTAACGTTCTCGTCCGATTTTAATGGACAACAATTTTACGGTTCGGCTTAATTGGCTTAATAGGATGAAGAAATGTTGGCGGAAAGCGCCCAGGGTGTCCCATTTCCCATCTGTGTATTCTAGGCTGGTAGTACATTGACATGGGAATTAGTAAGTTAATCGTGTAATTGAGAAATCGGTCAGTCCAATAACAACAGCACTGATATGACGATGGATTATTCAAAAGATCTCTTGAGTAGACTGACATTCGCGTCATTTGCCATTGGATTATTACAAATGCCTATAGTAATTTCTATATTGATAATATACAAATTTTTATATCGCAATGTCTAACTTTGTTCTTGTACATTTTGATACTAACATAGAATCCCAGTAGTTGAGAACTGTAGAGATGTTCCAACATAACGTTGTGTGTACTGAAGGTGCGGCGTCCGTTGGTGGGCCGACTGTGCTGCCGCCTGGTGTTTCACAGACCAACCATTCCCACTAGGGTCATCCCGTCACTATGTTGGGCTTAGCCACATGATTCTTAGGTCATTTCCTCGTGTCCTACATATTCATGTTGAATAGCACATTAAATTCTAGAAACCATATACTAACTTAACTTAAATAAATAATAGCGGAGAAGTAGTTTTTAGGCCTACGCCTACTTACTGGGCTTTACATACTTCCACTTTTCAGTTGATTTTCATACTTTCGTCTTTGGCAAGGACATGTCCTCAACTCTTTGAACAAAATTTTAAAACTTTTTTTAATTAAGGCATAATTTTATTGATAAAAGAATCACTCATGCCCAAATATACCAGAAACGTTCGTATGTTATCTTAATAACCATACTGTAGGTCTTTGAGCCTCAGTAAAGTCCTGCTCGTTTCAACCCAAATTATCAGCTAATAGGTCAGGAATGTGCACATTTCAGCTAGTCCACTCTCCACACTGAATATTTCTAGCTATATGATTGGCTAGAATGTGGAAAACCCAGTTTCCTGGTCCTTCACTGGGGTCTTATATGCATCTGTAAACATCCGTTAACTTATTAGATGGAGTATAACGGAAAAGTTTGATTTTTATGTTATTTTTTCGCCACATGTTCAGACCATTGAGACTTAAGCATACACTCTTTACTCAGACCAAATTTCATCTGTTTGTAGTATTTTTTCACAATTTCTTTGATTTTAGTTTTTGTCTTTACATCATATTTGGGTCGGATTTTTGAAACCTGCTATATTACGCTTTCTTCCTGGGGTCAGACCCTGAAAAAATAATTTTAGAATAATACTTCTTTTTATATTTTATATTAGTCTCCTACCAAGTACCTTCCAGAAAAACATTATTCCAACAAAATCAGACAAATGGTTCAGATTTGAGAGCCTTTTGAAATTGTTTATGATACTGCATGTTGTCCACCCCCCTAGAATATTTGAAATTTCAAGAAACGTTATAAAAGGTTATAATTTGAGAAAGACTGATATTATATGGTGACATATGTTATATTTGACCCAAAACATCTCTATCACATATTAGATATGAAACAAAAGCTATGAGCATATTTAGGTGTTGGGCCACACAGGGGTGTCGGACAACACAAGGGGTGTCGGACAACACGTTTTTAAAATCACTCAGAACAATGGACAAAATAATATTTGTGGCTATAATCCTTTATATTCTTAATCAAATGATAGAAATCTTCGTTTTTCAAAGCAAACCACTCAATTATTGATAAGAAACAACCCCAAATTCATGACTTTTATCTGAGCGTGTTGTCCGACACCCCAGGGTGTCGGACAACACATCTTCAGTTTTTTAACCACAAGAAGTACATTTCTTTTTTTAGGAAAAAAGTAAACTGGTTATTCATAAGTGGTAGGGATACTTAACATATACAGGGGTATTTGTTATTCTATTATGATTATTATTTCTTCTGTACATCTTTTAACAGGTGTACTGTCCAACAGCTCATTTTTTGGAAAAAATATCATCATGGAATCACAATGTTTTAATATCAGAATGGATAATCCCATTGTATTGAAACTTTCAGGTATCACAGCGGAGATTATGTTCAACATCTCACAATAAAGGAAAACTAATTTCTCATTTCATATCTCATTAGTATTATCCTCTCAAAATTGGGGTGTCAGAAAACATGCTCTATAGGTCTCTCTGTTGGAAAATTTAAAGGTCCTGGATAGTTTTGACCATTTTAATATTTTTTCAAATTTTTACCAATTTTCAAAACTATATTGTATACACTTCTTATGACATATGGTTTAAACACCTTAATAAAAACAATTGGCTCAACATTGTGTCTCATAGACTTTGAAAAAAAACTGAAAATCATGAAAAACACTGTTTTTGTTGATTTTCGGAAGGAAATATTCCTCAGAGCTATACAAAACCCTTATTGGAATTAAAGACCATCAAAAGATGCACCAAAAATTTCCACTTTTACATCGATGAGATGCGTTAATACAACATCAGCCTTAAATAAGCCGTTTTGGGTAATTTAGCAGGTTTTGAAAATTCCACCCATTTCCATTTCTTAATAGTGTACCAATTAAGGGGGTTAAATATCAGTGAAATTTCATTGGTTTTAGCCCATTCCCTTACACTTACAAATAGATGATGATACAATACAACATAGGTGTACATTTTTTTCAATTAAATGATCTATAATTGTTACTTGAGTCCGAACTGTCATTATCAAAATGTATTCAGACAGAAAATGCTAGTGATTTACAGTCCGTGTGGAATAATGCAGAGGCATAGGCATGAATATAATAAAGCTCTAACATGAGAAACATTGTTCATCGGTGTGGGTGGGTGGATTCCAAAACTGTCCTGCGCGTTTGTGAACGGGCAGATAGTTCGTATGGCGGCCGCTTGGCATATACAACTTCAGGCGTAGACGGTAGAGGGCGTAGGCGGATGAGTTCCGTCTAAGAATTACCGAGAATTTACAATTCTCCACAATGATATAAGACCCGTTCTTTTATGTATCAGTATTCTTGTGTTCATATGCGAATGCTTGTGGGTATCGATAGAGCTATTTATATACCGGATACTCTTCATCATAACTTTCTTAGTTAGTTTTTTTTAAGTCATTCAGTATCGGCGTAGTTCATACTATAGGCAGTAGTTGGTCCCAGACTGTTCCTTTAGTATATAATTCAGGGTGCCCACAGCACAGGGAAAACAGGGAAAATGCCAAAAACATTTTCACTGCAAGGAAAACACAGGAAATTTGAGAAATTCCCAGAAACACAGGGAAAATACACGGAAACAGATTTCACCAACTTAGGGAAACTTTAAAGATTTCAGGGAAAAGTTATTTGCATATCACATGTAAAAACTGCCTCTCTGAAATCCGGTGCAGTAAAAATTAAAAAAGGTTTGAGATTCCATATTGGTTATTTTTATATTCTGGTATGTTATACGACACTTCCTTTATAAGTTTTTATTTTCGGCCATTTTTGAAACACCAAGATGAAAATATATGATTTCCTTCTTTCCTTGAGATAAGGCATTAATATTGGAGCATTTCTACATGGGACCTTTTGTCAAAACTATATATCAACCTCAAGCATTTGTTTTGAAGAATTTCTAGTTTATCTAGCAGATTTCTAGTAGCTGAATGAAATAGTACATCGCCGTAATCCATATATGGCAGTATGGTAAGTTTATACAATAATAATGGAATATGGGGTGTTAAATAGCTTCGCGTTTTATACATCTGATACATTCTGTGAGTGATATGCCTAACAATTTCCTTGATTGACATGAGTTACTATTTATATAGAACGACCTGACCATGCTGTACATGCTACAAAACGAGATGGGGCATTGTTGTTATTTATGAAACGAGGCCCCAGGCCGAGTTCCATAAATACCATTAATTCCCATCGAGTACATGTAGCATGTACAAGCATCTTTTTTATTCCATGCAATTATTATTGCATGGAATGAAAGAGGCATTACTGCTGCTAATGTTAGGTAATTAACATGACAGGGTCAAAGCAAACCGGAACTTGTTCTGATGACCCTGCAGGGTAAACAACGCAAATAAAAAAAATAATAATAATAAAAAAAAAGAAAAATTGTGGTCACAATATTCAACATACTTTACAAGTACTTTATCTGTACTCGTAATTAGGTGCCTCACCAGAAACTGAAATTTTATTGTAAATTGTACAAGTTCAAAAACTTGAGATCATTCACGAAACAAGGAGTTAACTAGTCAATTTATTGACTAAATATCATGACACTCAAGATTGTAAAAAAATTGTATCGATGATCAAACCCATAGAATGACTAAGGATTGATGGCTGAAAACCCTTGCAGGCTAAAAACAAAAAAGATAGGTAAACCAAATTCTAAAAGAAAAACCAGGGAAACCATGTATTCTTGAGGCACTGCTCTGTTACATTTGTAGTGTATTAGAAAAGCTTACTTTTTAAGTGAATATTTATGACTAACTGTACCCTGGAAGACAGTTTACACCACTTCCTCACCCATTCATCTGATAGGGGTGCATAGCCGGGTATGTCTTATTACCAGACCAGACCTCAAAACCCGTGCCCAAGCCTCCAGGGGATCCTAGCCATACCCGACCACCCCAGACTTGGATCAGGTGTCCTCTCTCAAGGGAAGTCACCTGCCACCCGGTTATGCAAGTTTACCACACACAGTCTCCAACCCGAATTCTTCCATGTGCTAACCAGCTGAGCTCC
The DNA here is from genome assembly GCA_950022655.1 of Alentia gelatinosa. Lineage (NCBI taxonomy): Eukaryota > Metazoa > Annelida > Polychaeta > Phyllodocida > Polynoidae > Alentia > Alentia gelatinosa. Next base: position 75,352,205 of record OX465581.1, read on the forward strand.
AGCGTCAACCTATCAAAGATCTGCTTGAAGACCCTCACACCTGGTTCTTTGAACAGGGGTGAGGATGGTCTGCAGAGGGATCAGGGTTATACATAATGGGTTACACAGAAGGACCGCCCAACCAGGGGTAATGTGAGACTTCCACCCTGGTTTACTGTGGCAACCCTGAAGATTGACGATATGTGCGGCATTGTCTGCGCACCCTCCTCACCCAGCACCACACCCGTCGTGCGATCCACGTGTTTATTTGTCCTGCTAACTCTCGGCATTTTTGTCTTACCCAACTGCCGCGCTTCTGGGATTATCAATTACCGGTTTGTTTAGGTTAACCCTAAATGGTAGCATACTTGTCAACCAGAGGTACTATTCCTTGAACACAATACTGTTTGGTGGTATCACGGATTGTGTACAAGTCCGTATTGCTATCATCATATCCAGCTGCGAAAACTCAAGTAGGGAACGTGCGGATGAGTCATACTGTGGCGACATCTTGTGTCGAACCCCAAAACTATCTCCACGCGCTCCCTTAAAGATTCAGATTGGCCACCACCTCGTCTCCACTTCGAGGTTGGTATGGTTAAACCCAGATTGTGTCCACGAATTCTCTCTCTCGGGCCAAATTGTTTTTTATCATACGTGGGTTCTGAGAGCAGAAATACTTAATCAAGAAATATTCACAGCTCACCAATTGATGATCAATATTGTCTACCTTTTTAGTTCTTTTATTCAAAACACACTCAAAGGGAAATATAATAAGAATATGTATAAATGGCTTCAAGAGTGACAAATATCACACCCTCGAAGTATAAGTCCAGGTCACATAAAACATCTTCTGGGAGAGTAACAGACACTTACAGGTAGCGGGTCAAGGTGCCACAGATTTAACCCAACCAGGGCCACTCTCCAAGCAGAAATCCGGCACTCTACTAACTCCGGCCACTTGTATCTCTGCACCGACCTGCTTGTTTTTGGACCAAATTTGTCCCATCCGCCAGTTTTTCAAATATACTAAATTCTGAGGGGTTTTGGGGGTACTGTGTATTATACTTGTGAATAAAGATGAACATACATGTATTTATATGGTAAATAATAAACACTTATTTCTGTTACTATTTATAAATGTCAAACCAGATATAATCTCTGGGATTATTTTCTACAGTGGAAAGCACCTCATGTATTATTGGGTCTTGTTTTGTCAACAAGACACATGTGCTTCTTTGAAGGGGTAGTCTAGTCAACTGTGGATTCACATTATGAAATCGTTTAAAGCTGAAAAGGAAACAGCTGGGTTATCTGTGAGGCTCATTTACCAATTCCTATATTTCACAACTCATAATATATGAGTTGTTTGAGTTCCATAACTTTTTGATAGCTGCATTGTTTTGAATCTCAATTTTTAGCTGGTTCCCCATGTCCTCGGTGTGTACCCAGGGAACCAGTGTTGGGTTGAGACAGAGATTACCAAGCGCTAGTGCCGCGAAAGACCTGGTAGGAGAGTGAACCAGAGCTAATGTAGTGCAGCTCTGGTGGCCGGTGTATAAGATGTAACGTGAGTGTCTACTACTGCCCATAATCACTTATACTACCATGCCCTCAAATGTATTGTTGATATTTTTCCCACATAATTCCATTAAACTGATATCAATAAATCCTTTTAAAATTGTTTTCATACTTTTCATTACAGGTGAGTTCACAATGCATTTTGATATCAATGAACTTGGTACGGGTATGTAGTTTTCATTACTTTTAAATTTCTCATATTGTATTTATCCGAAATACATTGGATGTATTCCGAGTGCCATAGGTTGAGTTAAAAAAAGTTATTGAATATCCCTACATTTGCAAAAACATACATATGTTTCTCCCATTCATCTTGTATGCATCTAACTGCATTTAAAGATATACAGAGAGAAAAATTGTATTCATAACTATATGTATAATAAGTAAAGACATCCTGGGGATGCGTGCCAGAGGTATACTGTAGGCGCATCAAATATTATGGTATATGATACTTTTCCATGATAAACAATCATTAGTTGGCACTGTTTAAGTCCACCTCTCTCCCACAGTTCTTAGATCCATGACGGGGGCTGGGGGACCTTCCCATCGGATACAATAACACGGTCCATACCTAATCTAGGCTCTGTGCCTCTGAGTCGTCGGGCTTTCTTCTGCCTTCTTTCAACACTGCCAACTTATTTGCCCAATCGAGGCTCCCCTGGCACTGTCTACCCTTCCCAGATGAGATCACGCAGAGACACAACTCCTGAGCTGGAAAGGCCTTGTCTGGGAACGTTATGTCGTCTGCTCCACTACTGGTATCCTGCACGTGTTGTCAGTAGCAATGGGCAGCCGGGAACCAGCCACTGTCCGTGGTATCGGTGTGGTACCCGATTAATGCAATAGGGAGCGCGGCAAGCGCCGACAGATGGCGGTAGTGGCGAGAGGACTCCCCAGGGGCGGCGGACCCGCTATTATTTCTGTCAACACCTGGCGCCCACAAGTGCATATTTTTTCTCTCTGGGAAATTGTGATTTTAGGCGCCTCAGCCGAGAAAATAACCCAGGGTCGTTCTGTTGCCTGTCACTCCATGGGATGCACCCGGGCAACAGACACCTCAGGGTGGTAGCCATGTTGGTCAGTATCGGTCACCAGATACGTAGAGGATGTATCCCTTTCCTGCCGGTCAATACGGGACCCGTGGGTGGGATTTATGGACAGCGTGTCACGTGCATCGTTTGCTCCTGGCTGGAAATAACTCAATTATTACATTACCAGCTACACAATTACGGTCGCGTAGAACTGCTGGACCCCGGACACCATATAAACGATAGTGTGCTAAAATGTGACCTAGGGTAATGTCAAGGTCACTTGGCAAGGTCATAACATGAGCTTGAGGGTCATGGGTGAAAGGCAGGGTAAATGGTCCAGAAATAATGTGTTAACGTAGTGTTTCCCATGATGGAGGTGTTACTGTGCGCACCCATACTTCCTGAGTATGGAAGTTGCTTCAGTCAGACAACAGCCAGTTATTCACATCTACATAGAGCCACGTCTGTTGGCGCTATCGGCTTGCCAAGTCAACCCTAGTGATGTGATATATTCATGCCCGACCAGTTGCCAATAGAAAGGTTGTTTGATAATGAAAATTATTTACTGTATAAACTCTGTCATAACTTTCTAGGACAGCATTATTTCGGGAAATGATAAAAAGTAACATATTATTGCAAAAAATACAATGCGTATAACATTTAAAAAAAAGATACATTACACTGAATTCATACAAGAAGACATTTTGGGCACACAAAACGGATGTCATATAATATCTCATATGAAAGGAGCTTTAGAATAAAATAACCTGAACGTCATTGAATTTAAGAATAGTCCTAACAATAAAGAAAATCTGTCTAGGATAGTATCATTCCTTGTGGACTTCGCCGTAATCTCAACCTGTGTGGCCGAAGCCTTGTTTATACGCAAATATTGAGACTCTAAACAAGTCTAGTAGTAGGCACAGGTGCGAACCCCTTTGTCAGCAGGCATTGAGGAGTAAAGCTTGGTCGGGTGCTGTGCTGTTTTCTCGTGCGCCCCCCTTCTCTGACTTGATCCCTCTTTGTCCCGCTCACTGACGACTGTCAATACAAGTGCAGAATCTCCACCATTCACCGACACAGCCGCCCGACTATATATAAACGCATATTCTTTGCTTCATGAGGCGAAGTTCCTTCTCCTGGATCGAATGTTCCTCCCGTAGTGGTACCTACGCTCTGCACGCAGGTCGCGTAGTACTAAGCCATTGGCAGACTGTTTGCAGTCGTGCCTCCTTCGAATAATTGCCATTGTAGAATGTTTTTAAGCGAGTAATTATATCTTAATGGATTTAATTATATCGTTATCCGTCATTAGTCTACTTAAATTTACCTAATTCCCCGTATTAATCGTGATAATTTGAAAAATTGAAATTCAGTCCCTACTGTGAAACATATCTAACATGTGGATAAATGATTGGCACAACTCTCCCCGGCCACCTATATTTTTATGTTTAAATATATTGAGGTAACACTCATGTTATGAAATCTGAAATAATTGAGCGTATTATCCCTTTTCATTCTCAGCAGGTCAGCTCTTGATGCAGTGCGTGTGATGGAGTTTAAGTCCGGTGGGATTATCAAAAGAATGACCAAGTTATGCACTGTATTAGGGTAGTATATCTAAAAAGGGCTAATGAACCCTGTAAAATACTATAGATATCCATATCTGATGTATAACGGAACAAAAAGCATACTGCTGAGACACGCGTCAGCTTGACGTCAGAAACACAAGATCTGTTTTTTTCCCATGAGAATATATAACAGCTCATATTGGATATTGCAGACGAATTCTGTATTTACCTCGTTTTACCTTGCGCTATATTTTGCCTATCTGCCCACACAGATTAACTTTAAATACCAACAAGAACATAACAATGTGCATTCTCCTCATCGCATGTTTGCTTGGTATAATAATCTGTAGTCCAAGGCAGGTCAATTATCAAATAAGACTAATGACACTGAAATAATTACAGTGTATGTGCACATGACCTTAGTCGTGCGATATTTTTCGCCGATGCCACATGTTTCAGTCACAAACACTCGAAAACGTGAAATATGAAGTTTTGATGTGACCGTGGCTGATATTGCGGCGTAAAATCACATCAGCCCAACCCGATCCTTCTCAACAGTCATTCACACCGTCTCCGCTCTAGGTGCACAAGCTGTGTTACAATGTGTGATAGGGTTTGCACTTTACACAATGCAAAAGCCTGCAGTGGCCATTATTCTCGTAGGTCATACATTGCGAGTACCCGGTGCCTATGGCGATGAAAGGAAAAGATCGGTGGCATCGCTGGCAATGGATGCAGGCATTGTTGTTACCCTGTGAGCCATCGCAGACCGGTCCAAGTCAGCCGTGAACACCCGCCCAGGCGGAGGTCCGGGCTTCTGTGGATAATGGTACAAAGGTGGGTGGGTTTGGCCATCATGCACACGTCCTTTCTATCTATAGCAGACAATGCGGAGATACCTGCCAACTGCGTGTCCTATCACACTCAGTACTGATCGGTGTTATTGGTTTCTTTATCAAACGCTGCCATCTGATGCAAAAGAACAAAGGCCTTAAACATACAGAGTAAATTTAGTGTATAACTCTGTTATTGCGCTATGCACTCTCTAATAGTGGTCGACAGTTGGTATCATAGTAAATTCCCAACACTGCAGTATGTACGTGTACATTGTAGCTGTCTCCAAAAATCATATTTGCATCCTCATAGCAAAGCGTGTTGAGGGGGAATATCTTTCAATTCACTCGAATTTGATTATATTCTACGTTTTTCTTCTTTAATATAATTGGACCAGTAGCTGGACTAGATGTGTGGCGGTTTCAATAGTGCATTATGAATGTGATACAATAGATGATTATTGCTGTCACCCTTACCGCCCCATTCCTACCTTTCTGTGTTGCTCAATATGCTGTGTATACAATAAACCCACCATCCATAAGCTCATGACAAGCGACAAAGACATTCATTCGCTTAATTCAGGCCTAGGAGAAATCTTTTGAAAAATGACCGCTCCTAAATGATACTCATTTCATCGTGTCATAGTTAGTCATGTCCTTTAGGAGCTTGGGCCTGCCTTCTCTATTATGCACGGGTTTCAAGGGCTTCTTTACTTTGTCTCGGTCATTGATTGCGCCAAAACCCCCGCCGGGCGCAAGCCACAATCACAACATTAGTTCTGGGTGGGTGTCGACCGCCATTGACGGGTCCGCCCCCGCCCCCGTTGCCAGGACGCCGTTGCCATGGACACGACACACTTCCTAGATACCGATTGACTTCCTGGTAATCATGGTCTAATTGATTAATTAGGCTTTACAGGGCGTCGCGCACAGGGTCATTACGACACTAGAGCCATTTATCAGCATAGACGGTGCTGCACGGTGTCTTGTGTTATAGCAGGGATCCACACCCGACATACATCTGTATCTCGGGTTTGAATAATAGATCCTCCATACCGCCATACTTTTTTTTATCTTTCTAGGCTTCAGTTTGAATTGATTAGGACTAGGATTAGAAATAAACACAAAGGGTTAAGGGTAATTCACGGCGCGAATATAGATCCTCCATTGTGGCTTTAACCTGTTATTTTCACACCTTCTGCATATTACAGGTTAAATATTCATGACTAGTATAGAGAATAAGCACAAGGGTTTAAGAATAATTTACATGGTGAATATTACTTTTCCGTCCCCTACATAGTAGGGCTACATTTTAGAATATTCATGAGTGGTAAATAAACACAGGGGACCTAGGAGTAATTCTCATGGCATGGGTGAACAGCCTCTATACTTATTACATAAGAATGGAAGTGGCTCCTGTAATTTCACATCGCGACGGGGTTGATGAATCGAGAAAAAATAATGTGTTTCAGTTCTGTGATTAACCGTGATGGCTAAATTACTCCTGTTTATGGGGGATTTACCAGCAATAGCTCCCACTGTGATGTGGGAGTGCAGCAACAAGGGCACCACTCGGCAAAATAGCGCCTATTAAGGCCCACCGACAGAAAACGTCAGGTGCCTTGTCATCTCTATTGACACGTTTCCTTCCTCTTTGTCCCGAGAAAAAGCGCCAACAAAGTCTTCAAAGGCATGTCCTGCCCCCTTCTTGTTCTGTAATTAAGGTGTATTTAATGGGGTGCTGGGGTCGCTGGCCCTTAGATAGCCTCAGTGTGAATAACCATTTCAATAGGATTGAGATCTTTTTGTCTTGGGATCTAGATTAAATGTTGATGGTGACCTTGTTGAAGGGCGGGCAGAACCGATCAAAATTCACCTTAGTTTGTGTTTGGAAATAACAAAGTATATTGTCCTGCTCAGTGGATTTATTGATTATGTTTCAGGAAATAGATTATCTTCAGGGAGAGTAATGTCCAATGATTTCCTTTAAAGGTCCAATTTGCTAGATAAATATTTTTTGTGAGATGTGGGTTCAACCCATGTAAATATGGGTCTGAAATTACTTCCGTCATCTATGAGGACAAATATACATTACTGATATTGAAACAAATTATATTGGAAAAGTTCCACGTCCCTGGATATTTCTATAGGAAGTATATTTTCATTCCAAATAGGGTTTCTCTTGGGCTGACAATAGTGCTACTTGTGTGTTACGCCTGGTTCGTATGAAAAATGCATTGGGATAAAGCATTATCAAGGTGACTAAACACGAAGCAGGGCGTTGTCTCTTTTACAGTCGGTCGTGTATTATTCAGACCTCTCCCTATGGCAGGTTAAGGAGACTGCAAGACTTAGACGTGACTGCGTTACAAACCTAGTTTGTTACTGGTGCACCTTGACTCGACGAACTGCAGAGCGCTATGTTGGTGAAGGGAAAATGCAAATACTATATATGTCGACTGTACATCATGTCAGTACTGTCAACTGTGTTAGTTTTCTTTTATCAGTTCAGAATTACATTGTGCAGTCGAGAATAGTTGATGGCTGAAATGTTTCTGTCTGAGTAAAGGCAATGATACTGATGTTTTTCCACCATCCTACACTTTATCTCACCCCAGATATTTTTTCTCCATAGACTTAACATTGGAAACTCGTATCTAACACCCATTAGATATTTAGGGAAAATATCCAATGGGGGATAATGTCACAAATGTTAGCCCATTAGCCAATATTAAGGGTGAGATAAATTCAGAAACCCATTCAAGTTTAGGGTCAGAGCTCGATCCCATCTCATTTGAATCACATAGCAATTCACGCGGCTTCGCCTTGTGAATTACTACGTGATTCAAACTCGATGGGATAGGAGCTCAGACCCTAAACTTTCATGGGTTTCCTCTGTAGTATCTCAGAGTTTCAATATATGAAACTGAGATTCATGACTTTAGTCCGTGCAGTCTGTTCGCCTCATTTATTTAGGTTTCCCCTTACGTTTCGACCGGTTAGGGATTGTAAGGCTAATAATTCTATATAGTTTGTTATCTCCATAGGCTTATCGTTAGGAACTCGTATTCCACGGACGTGAAGGTGTTGTAAGTCATACTCAATGGCTGATGACGTCACATACGTTGGCCACTCAGCAACCAAAATTTCGGACTATTTGGTATCATATAAACAATGTCAAGAAAATGGCCGCCGCTTTGTCCCATTAAATTTTTTGTCTCCCGATACAGAGTATTGTGAGTGATTTCTGAAACACACCCCATGTCATTTTATTTTATTTGATATCACCGTCAAACTAAGACAACCCACTACGTAAGGCTTCAGAGCATGATTATTATTCAAAATCAGCTTGTGTACAAGACCTGATCTAACGGATGTAGAACACTAATAGAATATTAGGAAATATGTGCGAACTCACCGAAATCTAGTTACGATCATGTTTTTCTCCATGTTGACTTCGATATTGTCTAACTTGCCCGGGCCACACTGTGGCACTGAAACAGGCTGGAATTTAGTTTGCTCTCGGCGGGATGGCATATAGTTCATATTCAATCGATGTGGTGGTTGTAAACGTTGCTCTGACGTAAAGATATTAGACTATATATAGTATCAGAATGGATTTTGTTCTCCGATCGGTATTCGGTCTATGCATGCCCAAGAGGGATTTTCTTTATTTGATATCCGTCTGCACTGCGCATGTCTCAATACTCTTACCTACTATGGGAGCTCGCCTCCCGTTAGGTAACTGGCCATGCTTTATATAGGGGGCATTATCCTCCCACCTCCAAGCTAGAAGAAAGATATGGAAACTGCCTTGCCTGTTAGCCCATGGAAAGAACACGGCCATATAAAGAACAGGACCACCCTGCTGGCCGCACGTGCGACCTTTTCGTAATGGCCCTAGACGAGGGCCCTTTGAGCATTCTGCCTGTGCTCTGCCTCCTCCCCCTCCCACGTGACCTTCTCCATGGTGTAGATGCCTCCATATTTAGACCAGCTTTGTAGACCAAAGCGACGTCGACCTTGATAAAAGGAGGAGACACTGGCTATTTTCGCCTTGGTCAAAACTCGCATAATATAGGATTACGCCCCTATGCCGTATACATATAGAAACCCCCCTTTTCCTATATTTTCCACCCTTTATGTTGCAGCTCCGCTCCTACCCTTGCTATTCCCACTCACACCCGAGAGCAACGGCCCTGGCCCCAGAGCAGTTTAGCAGGAGATCCACCCTAGATGGGGCATCTAATGGACGTCGATACGAGTCGGTGTTTTATAGACGAACACGTTCGGATAATGCCATTACATTAGCCCCCACCGAAATTGCCTGCTTGGCAGGGATTTGTAACGGCGTTTTTTATTGGTCCATCCGATCCCATTCGGCCGTCTGGGAGTTGCAACGACTGCTTTTACTGGTCTGCTGCGCAGGACTCTCCGGGCATTGAGTAAAGCGTCGACTGGTTCGGAACGATGTCGGGACGGCTGATGGGAAACTTTGTTGTATTGATAGGTGGCCATCAAATATTCATACGTTAGATCATCATCTCTGGGCCCCTCTGTTGGCACGTTTTTGTTTCTAAATTCAACACAGATGTTTGATAGAGTACCTCATATTGGTCGCTTTATATACCATCCAACCCGACTATCGAGACTGAACAACATGACCATGCTAACTTCGGCCAGGGCGGATGGTGCAATCAGGGATCCATTTTGGTGGTTTCAAGAGTAAAACTCCTTCGGCAATATTGAGTGAGGTTATTTAGGATTCTATACTGTGAGCCCGTATTCTTTTAATGTACCGAGCGATGAATGAAACTTAATGAACCGCGTTGCTTCTCCTTGATTTATGTTATTGAGAAGTTCTTCTCGAAATCGATGAGCAATTTGGAATAGAAAGTCATTGGATGACTTGTATGGGAGCGGCATGTATGTTTTCACCCCGACTAGATCCGTACAAAAGAAAAGCTAGCAGGTGCATCTAGTTTACACCTAGTTAAGTTTTACTGCAGCTGGGACATTTTCACACGATCCATAACGATCTATCATCTTGTAATGGGGAAGGCGTGGGAGGTTTAAAGTAGACTGTTGAAATTTAGAAGTGCGATCAATGTTGAATTTAAGGTGACAAGTCGATACATGTATGCATGATGTTCAAGGGAATAGTTCATGGTCCAAGGGCCTCATTGATGTAATCCAAGATACATGTATATGAACATCATTTAGTAACTTTTTCCTTAGTACAATATATGTTGGACCCGAGATAGAAGGATGAGGAGTTGTCAATACATGCAGGAGATATCACTTTGGAGTGTGGGTCTTACCTGACAAATAATGGTGTTCGGTTGAGGGGCAATACTGCACGTCCTATCCCTCGCCCACCCCCTGCACTGACGGCGGGCACGCACATGGAAGCCGGCACCCTCAGTGCCTGTCCGTCTCGCCGACGATCGGTTAACACTTAGACCAGTATTGCAGATTGCCAGATCAGGAGCCCATCACCGGGCCGCATCACTTCACCAGCAATCACCACCCGATGTCGCTGCCAGCCACATCCATCAAGCCGGGAGGCACGTGCAGGGCCCCGGGCTGTGATTCCCCAACACCGGCGACGATTAGCCCGTGTTTAATAAGGATCTAATAGGATCCATGGGCCCATAATATAATGTTATTTGAATAGAAACCCCCCGCTGCTCCTCTCATCCCGTTTCACCTCAGCCTCTCCAGCATACATAAACAGAGACCATCTATAGAAGGATAATTGCGACTGGCGCTGATCCTATCGTCAGCGCCAAGTTTCCAGCGCCACCTCCAAATGACACTTACATTGTACTACTCACATGTTTTTAGGTCCTATTCCTGTGAGGCCCGCCTCACCCGGGGACCAGACACACCCAATATTACTAACATCACAAAACAGGTAATGGTGTGTCTAAACTAAGTGACAATCACATTTATCTCATCATAATTATAACCATAAAACTGCGACCGAGTTTGGCAGTGCATCGACCTGTCTCCACTCCTAACGACCCATTTCCCGGCGTGTCCCCAAACTACTAACTCCGATGTGTCTCTCATCGGAAATTAACACCCGGGAGAGCCACTGACCCCCGGTGAAGGGCGTTGAGTGGTGGGTGTGCTGATCTGGGGAGGGCTGGGCGGGAAATGGGGCTGATAACCGTGTGGTCGGCACTAATCCTCACACCATTGTCCGAGGGGCTTATCGACCAACAGCTGTCAGAGGCGCAGGTTAATGCTAGGGTAGTACCCGCACAATCGCATTAGAAGGATTGCTGACGGGCGGGGAGGTTGGAACCAGGTCAGGGCCAGGCTCTATCTGTCCATTCCGTCATTCGGCAGGTCGTACCTTATTTTATGCAGCCATTCGGCACGTCGTACCGTACTTCATGTAGTCAATCAGTACATAAGACCAAGAAATGCACTATCATTTGGCACGCCGCACCTCCCATACATGCAGCCATTCAGCACGTCGTACCGTACTTTATGTAGTCATTTGGCACATCATACCAAACAATGCAATCACTCGGCACGCCGTACCTCACATACACAATCATTTGGCGCATCTTACCACACATGATGTAGTATTCAACACCTCGTACCACCCATCACGCCTATCCGATTACACATCACAGATCACACTTCACAAACTAGACCGTGGAACTTGGGATCAGAGTGTAATTAGGCGAAGAAAATAGCAATTTCGGAACAATTTGGATCGTTGACTGACTTTCGCCGCGAAGTTTTACGTATTTGACAGACAGTAGTATATTACTAAAACGTGATTACCTTCTTGGGACGGCATCTCGTACCACGTTTATTTTGATAAAAATATTCCCTGAGCGCGTAGAGTGAGTGAAATAATTTTACCCAAACAAACAAGATACGAGATGCCGTCCCAAGGAGATCAACACGTTTCACTTGTATCATATACCTATGAACATCGATAATTACTTAAATAGTTATCAAAATGTGATGACATTCAACTGTGCTGGGCGGATGTTAGTCAGTGCTATTTTCACAACCTTATTTTCATTTTTTTAAACTAATTTAAAACGCTTTTAAATTGTTTTTTCGCGTCATTTATAATCATAATATCATTTTCAAATTGTCAGTATGAATCTTTAGTCCATATATCATCTATTTCTGTTTTTATTTGTGTATTCCTGTGTTAAGTGCAACCAATCGTATTCAGAGTATTGTAGTACGTCGGCATACCAGCACAGTATGGTGGTAGTGTCAACTACAACTTCTCGAACAGAGGTTGGTATTCACAGTATTTAATGGCATAGGTATATGATACAACACAGTGCAGCATCAGAGCTCAGTGCGAGCTCTGTTTACCTTTTTTCCTTCATAGAAGGGTTGTGTATCATATTCCTGTCCGTTCAGGCTACCTTCACAGGATGGCAGTCTTTACAATTCTATCATCATTGGCCAACGGAAAGAAGGAATAGTTTCTGTTTCACACAACACGTCACGTTTTATACCTAAACAAGTAGTAACTGGAGAATATTTCAGATTGTGCAATAATTCCCAGTACTAGACAGGATGCAATAAACTACACACGTCTGTACGCGATTTGACGTAAATATGTTTTGCTATGCGTTACTAAGCGTGTAGCCAAGTGAGACCATCAAAGTCACGTATCCCTTATCCTTTATCAATCTCCAAACCTGTGTCCAGTCTGTCCACTCCATACATATACTACAAAGGCTATGCTTGTATAATGTAAATATCAGGCGCAAAGGTCTGTGGCCTTTGTGTGGGCGACCTGGTTTAAAGCGTTCAGGAAGGTGCGATCTCTACATGTCTGTAATGAATTGACAGGGTATTGATTTACAAATTATAACCGATTAAGTGGAAATTTATACATTTTATTGATAGTAATAGGTATATAATTAACGGAATACTGACATAGTATACCAAGATTACAGATCCGAACATGTTAGTTTACTAAAAATCTGTATCAAACTCGCATTTAATAAAAATGGCATTTTTTTTATGATATACAGTTATTTAATCATAAGGTAAAATATTGACTGTAGGGGAATTGATGCCGTTCTCGTTCTTTTGTTCTGGAAATACGTCCTTCTGCCTGAGGCATCAGAACGTATTTCCGGAAAGAAATACCACGAACGGACATAACTTCGCCCACAGTAGGTTCGTTTTCTCACAATAGTCACTTGTAATGCACATGCTGTTCACCTGCTAGAGGAAAGGTGTAAATGGTATGGTATTATAAGCATTGTTGATCGATCTCATTTCACCTGATAGAGACAGGGAAGAAACATGATATTTAAACTCCAGTAGTATACTATATACGCGTATATCGATCGTGTTTTTTTACAAGTGAAGCAGATACGATTACTTCTCAGTGGTTTCAGCTTAGATGAAATTATATAAATGAAGTCACCAGACCCGGAAATTCCTTCACCAAGTCCTCTTTCTAGTAGTAGTTAGCCAGCATCTTGCTATCTTGAATACCAGTAAAGAATATGCGATTTGATACGATAGGTGGTTCTATGATCCCTGCTAGAATAACCCCGAAGTTTATCAAAGGTAATTTTATCAGCAGAGTGCAAAGTTCACCACGGTAATTTATCATCTTTCGACCCTTTGTTGTTTATCTGAATTATTACAGAAAAGTGCAGAGAGTGCTATGAATAATATATCGCCGTCCCTGTGGACGTGGTAATGTTTGCAGGTCTTGGCTGGCTTCTGTTGCTGTTGAAACACAATGACACGGTTGCATTGGGTGGATAATGCGGAAGGTCTTTCTCGGGGACCCGACCTGGCCTCTGAATGTCCCGGTGATAGGCGAACAAGGGCGGTTGAATAGGTTTATGGTAGTCTTTATGAGGATTTCATGGAAATCAGAGGCGACGGGATCAGTAGATCATTTGTTGTCGATGAATTATCAGGGTTAGTGATCACCGCCCCTTTGCGCGGGCGTTCCTATGGTAATTGGGACATTAGGAATGTATGAGCAGCTCACCACTACGGTATGTGGGACGCGGACGCGTGACCACTGCCTCGTTTTGATTGTTGCTCACGTGACCCGAAAGCCTCGTTCTAGCACGAAGGGAAATGGGGTCCGGCCATGTTGTAGTCACGTCATCTTGCCTTTTCACGAGGGCGTGCGTGGTTTGCCGAGACTTTTACCGCGGTTGGACACAAACATCTAGACGAAATTATTCAAGAGCCAGCCGTATGCTAATCACAGCTGATGAGGCTCCTAGTTTGGTCAAATTCGATCTGATCGCTGCTTTTGTTGTTTAGCCCGGACGATGGGTTTGCTATACTAACAGAGACCCCCTCATTACATCACCTACAGTTCACCACAACCCCTGTTGACTTGTAGGTGACGATTATTATTTAACCGGCTTGGAATGACCTCCAACTTACATATCCCTATAACACTTTGAACAAATTTAGATTGAGACAAGCTGGCATTGTTCAGGTCTATTCTACTGTTTGCGCATGTGTAACTTTTATGCACATTCCTCCTTTTGATGCCGAGTGAAACCAATATGAAGTTTAACGATAAGGCCCAAGCTTTACAACCACAACCAATTAGTTCCTATTATGACTTGTTTACCTATAAATCTTTGTCAGCATGAGACAGCCAGCCTTTACAATTAAGCTGGGCGTGCAGCATTATCCAACTCATAATTAAGCCAATTTCCCATCCGTTCATAGATACACTAGACATTAGGACAGGCTGCTGTTTACTTCATCATTCCGAATGATTCTGAGCGTGTACATAAAGGTCACTTTAATAATTCATAACAATGTTACGATTATTGATGATTCAGTAACCTATGATTCAATAATGTGATTAGTTAGCCCAGTTATTTCTCGCCCTAGACATACATATGGATCGATACCACAGTGTTGAGTATACTGTGTGTGAACTACATGCACCACACCAGCATTACAAACAGAATCTGATGTATTTCAGTGGCGATGGAAACTTTATGATAAATATAAATGTATTACAAATTGATGCTATCACTGAAGCTATAGCCCGGTAGGTAGAAGGAAGAATATTTTGACGCTAACGGCAATGATACTTACTAAAAGTATGCTTATGTCAGGCGTGTCTTTAGACTGAACGGAAAGCAAAAGAATGAAAAACCAACTGTGACCTCGTAAATTTCACACTCAGTGCCCTCGGGGCTAAAATATACCACACAGAGCCATGAAGCGACCAAAAGAGAATGCATTGTATACATACTTATAGTTCTAGGTCACCACCGATACTAGATTTGACTCTGCTCATGGATATTTTGAAAGCTTTGTGTGGACTTGTAACCTTTATTATTCCTATCACAAAAATCTGAGCCCTTGACGTGGTAATTTCCACCCATTAGGCAATTACATCTTTAAAAATGTAGAGTATTGCCATGACCGCAATAACAAAGGGCTCCATTGTGTTATGATGTGAAGGTGAAAGGTCATGTTCTGCATGTTTCCAGCACCAGGTGAAAAATACAGATTAGAGTCTCACCCGGACATGCATTGATAAATCTGTTAAAGTCAAGTTAGCAAAGTTCGCGTGTTTTCTCTGTTCAAATTAGAGACTATAGATTTATAGTCTACTGTACATTTAATCAATTTGTCCGCCACATACCATGCAACCCTGATTCAAAGGCAAGACCTCGCCCACACTAATTGTATTGATCCTACAAGCTCAGGTCATGCACAAAGACGGCAAATAGATCACGTATATTACGTTGACAGAAGCCATAGCGAAAATCAGTAATAAGCTCAACCTTTTCAGCAGAAACCATAATAGCTTGCCTATAGGTAGCATTCATAGGCTTTACCACCAGGTATTGCTGTATACAATTATTAGAAGACGTATTACGGTATATAGAAAATGTTCGGAGTGCCAGCCACTTGGAGTTTTGTTCGTTTATGTTCGCTCTCTATTTATTTATAGTAATATTCTAATATGTCCACTCATTCATCCAAGGAGCCTCATGTTAGCCCTATAGCTGTAAAACTGAGATATCATATTGGTGTAAGTTAAATAGGAAGTGAGTGTTTGCCAATTACACATTTTGATGTCACATTAGTAATAATATCAATATTTCCAAATGAACTAATATTTCAACAAGATTAGCTATACTGCCTCCCGTGTACTGATGCATTCAAAATAGACCCGTTGACCTATATACATGTTGTAATGTATGTAGACACATATTTATGCTGTGTATAGTTGCTCCCTTTTAGACAAGGTATTAAAATCATAAAATATGGCCAGAAGTGTTCATACCATGATACTTTATTCTGTTTATTGTCGGCACTCACGCGATTGTTAGGCTATACAAATATAATTTACATATAATGCACATTACACGAAACATGTTTTCTCTGCCTACAAAGCTATAAAAGTAATCAATCTTTTTTTTCTAAGTGTCACATACAACATATTGTTAATCATCTGCCCCCAGTTCCATCGTCAACCATGCTTATGTTGTTCGCCAGGCGCTAATATAAATGTCGTCTGCTGCACCGATTGTCGTCTGCTAACACACACGCGCGTTCCCGGGCATTGTTTATTGGAGAGATCTCACCCAATCCGGTAGTTAATTCCCCAGCCCCACTTCATACCCCTGTACCGGGCGATGAACACGGGTTTCATTAAGAACTAATCTGTCGGCTCTTTGGGTGTCCTCGTTCTCAAGTAGCTCTCCTGGTCCCTTTGTCCTCTGGTTTCTGCAGAGCAAGTGACCTACATTTATTTGGTATAGTATTTTTTCTAGGTACAATGCTCGAGCCTTCTGTTGTCTTTGCTTTCATTAGGTTATAGAGCGCTGTGCCAATGACGAATATTTTCCTGTGCCGTAATGGATGAGGAAGAAGGGTTATGGAGCACAATCATGGCGGCACTTTTTTCTGTGACCTTCACACGACCTTGCACTGTCCCCGCTTGACCTCAATCCGTAGTCAAAACATTGACATGTGCCCGTTTGGCCCTTTATTGATCCCATTAATGCTTTGTTTATGGGAAACATCTGGGTTATGATTTAGCGAAGGTAGGAATTTCCTAGGACATGAAGTGTCACTAAATACTAAGGTGGGTTTACATACAAGATCCTCAAAGACATGGATAGAGTTTACTATATAAGCATGCGATGTTCACTGGATATTCATTTAGTAAAAGGGTTAATCTAGGACTTAAAAAGACATAAAGGCTAAAAACTTGTACTTGGAGCTCATAAAAAAGGAGGCAACGTGTGAGTGTCAGATAGTACAATGCACGCACAGTCACAGCAGGAGTAGTTATCACGTGACTGAGTGGGTGTCGCCTGCCCTGTTGTCCTCACGGGTATTTTTGATCCGCGTGTCTCCTTGACCACACGCGGAACCCTAATTGAAATATTAAACTCTCGTCCCTCTCATCCCACGGCAGACACACTCTCACACGGAAACCATCCATATCCCTTTATTAACCACCCACCTCTCCCCCCATCGCCACCCCCACCACCCTCTCTGTCTCCTATAGGATAACATTAGAGTTATCATCTCTGCACCACAAGAGAATCTGTTCGCTTTGGCTCTTTTTTCGGTGTGCCTATAATGTATAGCGATATAAGCGAGCTACATCCGGATTTAATGTGAAAATATATTAGTTAGGATGGGCTTTGAGAACCTGATCAGCGTTTACATGAAAAGCTTTGTATAATTGTCTGTTTTAGGAGGTAGTGATTAGGTTGAGGCTGGAGAAGTTGTTTTATGGATGTGACCTTTGCACATAACTGCCCATAGGTCATGGAGAAAAGCAATGGTTTTCGTTTTCACTACCTCAATGTTATAGCCATTGGAAAGGAATAAAATCCGTCATTGAAATAAATGAACAAATTATTACCTTCATTAAATGAATATCCCATTGAATCGAAGTGACATCGTAAAACGTGCTGCAAAGAGGCTGTTGTTATATAAATTTACTATTCGTACCTGAAAGCCACTAATTGGTGTCCTTAATTAGATTAGATCTAGAACTTAGTTTGACTTTTGTAAAGAAAATTGAGAAATCCGATAAGTGTCGATGGTTCAGATCATTTTGATTTAGGCACATAAATCAATATTCTTTCTGCCTTTCAATTTGTCGAAGTCAAAGCAATACAAACTGACATGTGCTCTATGATTATACGGTCAATATTTACCTGAATTTGTACAAATATCAAGATTTTTGAAGGATATTCTATCTGTGGGACTTTGACTTTGTAAAACCAGACAGAAAAGGGCAACATAACCTCGTTCCATTTCGATGTGGCTCTTAGAAAAGGAACAAAATCTGCAATCAACTGATGCCTGTCTTTAATTAAACTAAAAGACCTGGCAGCGCAGGTCCATTATTTGAAACTAGATCCTTCACTGGAGGCACCATCACTGGAATCGGAGATGAGGCTTTCATTGAACTATGGCCTGGGGATGCTACCATTCGCTATTCATGAATCTGCCTTGTTTGAGACCTGAGGGATCTTTTTTGACCTTGATGCATCTATATTTGCTTTATACGTCGAGATACGCTGAGATTGCGCACATAATCATAGTTTTTAGGTATTTTGATAACTTTTAGATGGGAGAATCCTAGACACGAAGATAAATGTGAATTTGAACCCATTCACTTTATGTTTGATATAAATCTGGGAGGGCTTGGTGTATATAGGTGTCTTACAAAGTGGTATTACGTTAGAATTTCCCGGGCGTAAATTCAGAAACCACCCCCAGGCTTTGGAAATGCTTGCTAATCTAAAGAAGGAATCCGAATTAGCCCCTGCTTTGCTGCAACTTGTTTACAGGGCTTCCTGACAGCAGCTTATGTTAGATGGCGGTCGTTTCTTTTAGAATTTGAAGTGTCTATTGATGTGATAGTTTCACTGTAATACATGTGATTTTCAACTTCAGAACGTCCAGGACTGATTACACCAGGAAAGTGTACAAACAAGATAAAAAGTTCGGTATCTACATATAAAAGATGATAATAATCAATAATTTTGCTGATAAGGAACTCTACATGTATTTTAACTTATGATAGCGCAGCGTATCATGTTACTTTACAATTCGATAATAAAATCGTGTGCAGAGCATGCATCAAATGGTACAGAGCACTAGGTTTGGTATCACACGAGAGACCTGCAAACGGCTCCTAATGCAGAACAGAAATGAGGAGCTCAATGCTGGCTGGAGGTGAGTGGAGGGTAAACTTACAGGTGAGGCAGAGATGCTCAAAGCTGCTCACTTCCCATCCTGCCTACGTGTGGTAGCCTACCTGTACCGACTGACACTAGTCAAGGTCATCCAAAAACAGCTGCAGCTCCAACAAGGAGGAGCAGTTCCTTTACAAATACTGACTAGCTCGTCCTATAAAGGGGCAAGCCATCGTGTATGTTGAATATGAGGTATATTTTAACCATATCTATATAGATTATACCCATGCCTATCCCATGCCATTGTAAATCCGACCAAATGTTATTTTATACAGAGGTGCTGCATCAACCTGCTGTATTCATTTCCGTTTGATGTTTGCTGATTCGATGTTAATGGAAATGTCTAGCATACAAATGATGCAGTATGATTGTATTTTGGCCCTCTTTTTATTTTTGTCCATTTAGTCCTTCATCAGGAGGCAAGGAAGGTATATGCATCAATCAAATATATAACCATAGAAAATCAGGGGTTGGGTAGTTGATGTCCCACTTCAGCCACCTTTCCCTGTCATCCCCAGCATTGGTATACATACTACTATATCAAAGGCCAGTCCTTCTACTCCCATGCCAATGTGGTGTGGGAAGTGACTTTACTTTTACCTCAATGAATGTGTAGGGGCGAGATTTCTACCTCAATTCATCTTATAAATTCACCACCCCTTTGATGAAAAGCCTGTGTGAAAAGTTGGAACTTGATATAGTTCTTATATTCATTCAGTTTAACAAACAAACACAAGATCAACAACATCTCTTAAGCACAATCTCCACACGGACATTCAGACAGAGTTTGCATCTAGTTTTCAAGCATGGTGCTGTTTGTAGAGTGGAGTTGCTCATGAATTCGTCGCAAAGATGTCAGCACGAAGAGAGCCTAAAATGTTTTCCTTGACACCTTATGCATTGGATAGTTTTATAAAAAATAAGTACATGTAGTTGTCACAAATTAGAATTTCGGAAACTTGTTTATATTGACATTTGTGTACTACAAATAATCATGCATGCCCTAACAAATATATGGGTTTATTCTATGTTATAATGAACTATTGCCTTTTTTGCCGTCGTTTTACATTTCTCCCTAGAAATGAAGATATACTGTAGATATTCTTTTATCTCTGACCTGGACCTCGACGTGCAGTAAAAGCTACCCGAGGAGGAGCGGGTTTAAACGTCTCGGTAAGGGAATAAAGGAATGGATATCATTCAGTATTCCAGCACGGTCGATCCGTGCTCGGCTCAATACCATTAAGTTGATAAAGTGCCACTACTGATGACTGATATCTATTTTCTGTCACGCCGCTCGCCATTGCTTGGACACGTCTCCAACTATCTGCTCTCCCTGATTAGACCAACACAACAGAGCGGATTGACAGTATTGATAATTCCCCTGTTTTAGATTACTGCCAGTGGCTGTTTGTAGTTCCCGTTCGCCAATAGATTACCGTGTCCCAGGGGACCATGGTATCTATAGCTGTACCTGTGCAGACTGATACATATCTACATGCTGCCTTCAGCCTTCAGGCTCTGATTGCCTCTGTTTCCCTGGAAGCATTGCACGGGTTATCGCCCATAGACAGCGACCTCTACTGTGGGTGGCGGGAGGCGATAACTGTACCCGGGTCTGGTCACGTGGTATTATGGGTGGGGTGCCCAGGGACCAGCCTACCAGAGGTACGATGTAAGTGCACAGGAGAGATGACCAGGAACCAGTGGAACACTCACGTGTTTAGACAGCGTAGAATAACTGCAACAAGCGTGCGGCTGGATCCCGGGAGACAAGTTTCCCATCAGCGACTAATTACATGTGACTCATTAGAATCTTTAATTATTTATTGAGTGTAATTTATGTGTTTTCACGTAAGGTAGTACGTTAACTATGTACAGTGTTTCGTGAGTATGTATCGTAAATTCCTTTCTTTGTTCTTTTAAAATTGATTCACGAATGTATATCAATTATTCAAATGATGTATGCTGGTAATCAATATAGACAGTAATTGGAGTCGCAGATCTACCATCTAGGTTGAATACTAGCACGGTAGTGAGTTTACAAGGGAAAAAATACAGTTCAATGATACCAAATCTTTCCATCGTGAAAATGACACCCAGAAAATGCTGACCCAGACAGAGTGATTGAGCTTTGGGTTAAGACTGCCCAGCCAGCATGGGGCAATGCGAGGTCATGAACCCAATTCCCTGAGCGGCCAAGGTCAGACATAGCGGGTGGGTTGTAGGTGAGTAGCTCTAGATTCGCTCAGGTGATACTCTTACGCCCAGACCTGGGGCTGCCCTGGTTAGTCCGGAACCAATCTATATCTTACAATCATGGAGGGCCTTTATAACAGCCCTTTTGAGATTCTATCTGGCTAAGATGATGTCAACGTTATGTATTTCCCCTACCCATAAAAATTGTCCACTAGTTACTTAATCTTTTTGTATAGCCTCGTGCCATTTTTATGCTAAAAAATCCTCCGTATACAATGAGTTACCTCTTTTTGGAACAAGCTGGCTTAGATAATAACTGTATGTTGGGAAGGGCGAGAAAAGGTAACACTAGTAAAAGAAACCTGGAAGAAAATAGCTTCATGGATGTGTAACATACCAGGCTTGCGTAATGAAACCCGGGGAATCAGCTCGAGTACATTACATCTATTATCTGTAGTTGCCAATAGGTGGCGCGCCGTATGGTTCCGCCTCCCATCCAATTCCTAGACAAACAACCCTCTGTGGCCTCTCTTCTCTCTTTGGAAGCCACTCTGGAAGCCAGGAAGTGGCTTCCTCACGGGCACAGCGGTCTTTGTTTGAAGTTCTGAGCGTGGGGGTCCGTGTAACACCCCTCGAGCTGATCTCGCCGACCCTCGGCCCGCTGTGTCAACAGCCATCGCCACCCCCTCCAGCCCAATAGGCCAAACTCATATTTCACAGGTCTTCAACCCATCTGGGATCACTTTCGGAGGGGTGCTAACACGCGCGTGCAGAGGGACTGGGGCCACGAAACAGAACGGTAGCGCACCTTCGAGACTCCCTCCTACCGAATAGAGAGCTACTCACGGAGCTGCTCACTGGATGTTATATCGTGAAAGAGGGAGACTGATGTGGTGTATAATTTACCCGGTGGATTATAAGGGAATGAATACGTGGACGACACAGCCTGCATAGACTCTTCGGTGATCTCATATTCCATAGCGAGATAGTATTGAAGATGGCGAGGTAAGAGGAACGAGTTTGAACAGCGCTTGGTGTATGAAGAGCATCGTTATGCACCTGACGCAGTGTGGTAATCAATAGGGATGCGCACTTCAGGTGTCATGCCGTGCCTTTATATACAAGATACATATACTACATTTAGCATACGTTTTCCATAACCGTTATGTGTGCCCCGTTATTCATGTTTAAGGATAGATGAATGTACAAGACACTCTATCATGAGCTGTAACACTAATTGTTACATGTAATGTAATGTATGTGCCATAAATATATCATCTGTCCCTCCGGAGTGTGCCTCTTTCGATTAAACTGTCTTGGTTTCGCTGCATGCATCAGGTGTTTCTATTATAGTGATGTATTGCTAATCCGGAGTACCTACACTCTATCTGCACACTAGAGGTGTGAATCAAGAGAATGATCCTGTCCTTTTGAGCAGGTCTGACAGGTAGCAGTAGCCTTGTGTAATGTCTGTTAGCAAGTCGTAACGACTCAATCACAAAATAAAAATGAAAAGAAATACAGCTGCAACCTCCCTCCTTTAACCCTCAGTGCGGTAGGGATTGTGCAATGTTCTAGCCTGTATATCTATCTTTCTTTTCCGATTTAGGTAGGCTTTCTTTTTCGTAATATAATTTTAGATGGTTTGATGATTATCATTTCTTGCGATTCTTCACATTTTGCTATCCTTTGTATATGCTCTATGAGTTTATCATTGGAAACTTAACTGACATGGCTGCATCCTTGCGCGTAGGGTTAAGCATGAATCAACAAGCCACGTCTACGTTTATGTTCGCGCGTGCGATTTATGGTTGCAGTACATCGTTTTCATACGCCAACATTGACAATATCCTCCCAGTATGTGTCCCGGCCTTGGGCTAACCCATAGGATATTTCGTCTCCCATAAGACATTTCGTGGGTCAAATGTGCACACTGGGGTCATGTGGTCATGCTGGTAGCCTGGGGGTTACTGGACTACAGACTTGGCTGTGTTTGGCTTGTAATGTTAGTATGTGGGATTTCGTGAAATATAAAGATAGTTTACGTGCAGAATGAATATTGAAAATATCATACCTGAATGAACATTTGATAGAAATACCATGAGTTCCAAACACAAGTTGGCAGAATCTGACTAATATCCATTAAGGTCTTACAATTATAAATGCACAACTAATAAGTGTGTATTTTCAAAAGACCAAAGATTGTATCAGTCTGTTCATCATTAAAGATAAGTACTTAACCTATGAACAGAATAACTGCATCAAACTTAAATGTTCCTATGTCAATATGAAGTAGTCATACCGCATACCCATTAAGACATTGATGCTGTAGGTACCAGTTTAACAAATTGTTGGCTCTCATAGATTTAATATACTTTATGCTAATCTATCTGCATAAATATACATTAATTTGATTTCATCTTAAAGTACACGTCGGTGAGCCGAATAATTAAAGGTCATACTCACTGACCTTTTAATAACCTGTAATCACCTTTCCTCTCTAGTTCATTCATAGGTATTCTCCTTAACATGTTTTAAATGGCCACTGCGGTATGCTTCATTGTACGATTTAGATAGGCTTCAGACCTAAACGCTTTCCGTTCAAAACAACAACTGAGAATTCTCGATGGATTTGATTTTAATTTAAGATAATGAACCAAGTTGTTGTTCCCCATTCACAATCAATAAGAGATGTTTGATGGAAGCCCTCGTAAGGCGTTGTTTTCATTCATTGGAGTACTATTTCGGGACATCAGAATTCAACGTTGCCCATGCCACAATTCTTAAGTGTTAATTTAGTGTCTTTCGCTTCAACTCAGCTGTTGGGAGGGACCTGTGTCTCAGTAGTGGGGGGAAAATATGAAAGTATGAGGAGGTTATTTTGTTTGGTCGTTTGAATTAACATGACTGCAAATTCTCATCAGTAATTTGTAACAATGTGCATTGAAGTGGATCTTTACCAGATTTGATCATATTGCCGTCTGACCAGTTGAGTGTCAAATTGATTTACTAGTAGTTTACAAAAAAAAGCCTCATTATTCTGTATATAAAGTTGCATATTTATCGTACATTGTACTAGTAAGCAGTACCAATTTTTATCAGCGGTCTTGAAATTACTTCAGTTAAAGCATAAAAAGGTGTAGCGATTGACAATAGTTAATGTAATTATATGTGTCTTGCAGGTGAGTATGCAGCCAAGCGTACAACGGTCATCCAGTTAGAACGGTAGGAATGCCCGCTCCTGCCGACTTCCGGTATGGAGGTCCAATGTTTTGTCCCATGGCTCCGTTGGGTGATTAGCCCTTGTTCCCACGCCTTTTCAATTCTTATCGGAATTTCGTCGTATTTGTGAAGTAACTTCTTTGTGCTATCTATTATTAGCTCCAATCTAGTAATAGCCCCCGGTAAACCAGGTGACCCCACTCTGTGAACATTTCAAGGTCAAAGTGCCAATACGTATCACATTACCTCTCTCTCTAAATATCCACCAGTTTACATATTCCATTATATATCAATAACCAGATACCTAGTTATACACAACCAAAGTGGTTTCTATTTCTAACTGTGAAAAGGTGGTTAGACATAAGGTAAGTGGAGTGGTGTCCGTGTTGTACTTACCTGTCCTATGTGGGTGTAATGTGATATCTGAGGGTCCATCACCTGTCTACATACCTGAACAGGTCTTCACCCTGAGAGCGCCCACCCAGGGTCATGCCCTGTGGGCAACACCAGTGAACAAGTAGATGGATACCACCCGGGTGTGTGGGCGGTCTCCTCACCTCTCACCTCCATCAATGATTAATCGTCTGACTCGCCCTTTACAGTAATGTAATAATTAGATTAGTTTAAGCCTTTCAATGCATTACTGGATTTCGGTAGGTCTAAGTAATTTTGTTAACTATATGTTCAGAGTAAAGTGGGATGACTTCCGATACTGCTTCCATTGTTGTTTTATTTTTGATCTATGATTTATTCAGGGTTCATGATTACAATTTACCCATATTTGGCGGACTTTCTTGTGACACAAAGTGCATAAGTAAGGACCATTTGCTGGGATAGTGAAGAAAAGGGTGAGAGGCTTGGAGAACTAAAATGCTATTCAAATGTATTGTTTGATTGTAATAAGAATAATATCTATAGAATATATGATATTGGTTTAAAGATAATTCATCTACCCCATTTATTTTTTTATACAAAGATTTGTATCCTCTCCTCCCATATGTGCGCGCACCTATATTCACAGGAATTATGTTATCATTTATGACTGTAGACTATAGAAATCATTACTTTTCCCCATGTAGTTCCTAGGCACCTATTCCCGTTACTTGCTAATAGCCATCACCATACGCTTTCCTAAAGGAAAATCCTATCAAATGGCCATTACCTGCCCATAAAGCGTTGGCTATTTAGCTGTCCCTCGTGAGAGCCAAGCATAAAACAGTGGCGGAGCCGGTGCTCGAGCGAACTCCTGGCCTGGAGAAAGCTGCCGCGAGGAGGCTCGACACGAAGGAGGCAATTAGCTTCGTTGTATCCGCCACGTAGGAGGCCCGCCGTCGGTGTCCACTACAATGGGCACTCAGGTCGTGGCGAAGGTCACTCTGCATAGACGACACCCACCCCCATCTCGCCAACTACCTCCCCCACACTCCCACGTGAAGCTCTAAGGGCGTCTGAAAACTCCTCAAATAATGCCAGACACTGCTCAAAAACGAAGCTTCTCACCTTTCCTAACTGCTTTTAGTTTTTATTCCTATCACTTTTTTCTCTCCTTCTGATGTAATGACATTGTTCGCAATTCTTACTAACTTTGCATTAATTCTGATGGTTCATTGTGAAGTACACGGATACCAATACAATAGGAGGATGAGGTATGTAGATAACCATTTTCCCTTTTTATGGGATCAGTGGAGTGTTTATTATGGCTGACATATTTGTTAAAGCAACTATTTTTTGCAGCGTGAAACGAGATTGGAGGTCACCTGCTTATTTTCACAACCAGAGCTCTGACCAGCGTCGCGTGACCTTTTGATATGCAAATTACAGTAACCCTACAATACGTGCAAATCAAATGTTTAAAAAAGACTGGTTGGCAATAAAGATTAGTCTGCCTTCGGTGCTTTTGAAACGATAGCAATCTGTGTTATTTTTATAGGGAATTGTAATTTTGATAATTACTACCCGTGAATGGTTAATGAGTACACTCATTATCCCACCTCTGACTCAGTAGCCCTCATGTATACTACACGCTATAATCATTGACTGTTCAGTATGGCGGAGAGTATTGGGGTCAGCGGACTCGTATTTCACCCCCTCTACTCTGTTTCCCATGTATATATACCATAGGTCCTTTCACATGTCAACTCTGTTATCAGGTCATGTGTCACATTGACTATGTCGCGGCACATGAAAAGGGCCATTGATATCAAGGTGAGGGCCGGGCCGATGGGGCTGCTGCCTTGGTAGGTCGACACTTAGTTTATAACACTGGTGTGCCGCCATATATCACTGGATGCACCTTTGCTCGGCGGTAAACGTATGGATCCCGAGGCCACTGGGGAATCCTAACAAGACCATATGTCTGTCTGCTTGCCATCCTGGCCACTGGTAGAAAAAGCACCTCTTCATCGTTTGAGTCTGGTCACCTGACTTCAACCCCCGCCACCCTAGTAAAAGGTCCTTTGTAGGGCCTCTCGCTAACTGCCCTCAGCCTGGAGGACATTATTTTCTGGGAGTGAAATGTTGTCTATGTGGACGTGTAAAGGACACAGATTCATATATATTACAGTATATAAATAGATGTGGGTGGATGTTATGTTCATGTATATACATGTGTGTGGGTGGGAATAGTGTACTCTCGGTGTGCTTTAACTCAAGATCCCAGCACCGCTAGTATCTGATATCCGAGGATCTCTCTACCTTTCCGCCACGCGCACAGAGTACAACACTCGCGAGGGAACAAGAAGTTGGGCTATAAGCGTCCAGAATACACACAAACACACATTCCCCAAACACATATTCAAAACGGGGTACACACAGACACCTGCACGCTGAGCCCCACTGTGCTGCACAGTGTACACGTTGCTCCCACACCCCCTACCCACTCCACCCCGCATGCACGCATCCACAGCGCACACGCACACAGTAGGCGTGGGGGTGAACGACGACGCCGCCGCGGAGGTCATGCCGAGCGGTGCAGCAGGACACGGGGTGTACACTGCACAGCGCCACCACCACCAGCATACAGAGCGGGCAGACGCCCGATGTACACACCGCCTGCCGACTACAACGCTCAACGGCGACGTCAGGCCAGCGCGGGTTTAACGAACGCTCTTAGTCATCACCAGTGGCTCAGGCCAGCGGGGAGAGAGCGACTGAGCACGGTACGGCAAGCGGAGGGCAAGCAAGCAAGCCAGGCAAGGCAATGCAGGCGGGCGGGCGTTGAAGCCACGCGGACAGCAGGCCCGCTGTCGTGAACCCAGCACACTCTCTGTGTTTCACACACACGCACGCGCGCTCACCCAGTGGCTGGATTCTGAGTAGTGGTCGTCGTCAGCGACTCCGCCTTCTTTTTTGAATCGACGCCTATTTTGAGAGGGGGAAAGGCCACGACACTGGAGGAGAGTTGCGTTGCGCCGCGCCACGTCTTGGCTGTGAAGCCGTGTAAATGGAGCAGCCACTTACACTTCCAGGTCTTAATATGCAGCGGCCGCGGGATATTAGTTGGACAGCTGTAGGAGTAGGCAGTGGCAGCGGGCTCGTCAACGCGACCAGAGGAGACAACAACAATAGTACCACCACCGCTACTACCACCGTGCACGATAACTCGTTCGCCCATGGCTGCCCTAGTGGCACACGCCGTTCATTTTGACAATCAGCTTTTCATGTCCGCTTGGGAATTTACCATGGAGGAATCTACGGCTTTCATGATGTACAGGTGAGTAACGGTTAAGTTCGTCTGTTTTAAATCTAACTCCTGGTATTGTTGTGGCGGAGCGTAACCGTGAATGGTCAGGAGTGCCACTGTCAGTGTCAGCAAGGCCTCACCAATCCAGGGGCCCAACTCGTCCATGTGGAGTACAACGTTGGCTGTGCTTTTAAAGGGACTCAAAAGCGTGGATTTCCGGGGTGGTCATGGGAAAAAGGGGGCAGGTTCCGTAGGACATTAGCACCAAGCATTGTTTCCACGCGGCTCATCCGTTATTATTATCACCAGACACGTCAGAATACGTGTTGGTTGCCCATTTGCACATCCAGATCGAACTGAAATTACGCCAAATGGTACTTCTTTCATTGAGGCAGCGAGACGCACAGAGGAAAATTCTACCCCAGTATTGTTTGATTGGGGGTCACTTGGCAATGAGCTTGAGAGGGTCTTTGTCATAGATAATCTTTCTTTAGACCATTTCAATTCAGTGGATCAGGTAGCAATTCAATATGTAATTATCCAGGTTATGTCTTGCATAATCAGAAACAGAACAACATAATTTGCAACAACTTTTCTGTGGGTATGCTTGCATTGGCTCGTTGAGTATTGAGTTCTGCCTTGTGAAAGAGAATGAAACAAAAACCCATGTTAAATGCTGTAAATCAAGAAGCATTAGGTTGAAACTTGGCCCAGGGGGGAGGACTTAGCCCTCCCTGTGGGCACCGTCTGGGTGTCTCCATCGTTGACATTGGCGCTTTGGGCTGGTGGCCGCAGCCAAGGCAATGCCATTAACAGCGTTAAAGCGCGGCCGGGCAGTGGCAGCTGGACAAGAGTGCTTCAGGACAGGCGGCTGGACGGAGGACAGGGCTGGTGGCCCCGGCAGAACGGTGTGCACCGGGAGTGCATGGTGTCAATGACGATCATCATCACCAGGCCCAGCCACACCCAGCTCCCGACTCTCTGACCTGACCTAGACTGAAGATAAAGACAGAGTGAGATACATAGACAGACAGAGAAGAGTGGTAGAGTTTGAAATAGAGGCAGACAGAATGTGTCTGTATTCTACATGAAGACCTAGATTCAAGACCAAAGCCTACATACTCTTGGCTTCAGTTGAATCAAAACGATATTATTTATACTTTTTCTGAATGCGAGTTCATGCCATACCTGTAAACATCCATATGATGTACAGTACATGCATAAACCTAGTTCACAAACAATATATCAAGTTTCAATTTTATTGCCCTGCACTTCTGTTGTATTCTGGATGCGTGCCAGGATGTGACCCGCTATTGTAAAAGGTTGCACTATTAGTAGACACTTGTGACTTTAAACAAAGGGAGGGCAAACATATGAAAACATAAAAACGCATTTATGCATATTTTATTTTGACATTTTACTCAAACTTATACTGAACCTACACCACTAACAGTAGTCACAGCCAAATACTCTACAATTTCCGCCAGAGCCGACCTCTAGCTTAAACCACCACCTAGCTGCATCATTGAGGTTCCCGTATACGTAAGTGATACTCAGCTACACGCCCAACCCCTAAATGACCACCTTTCTATGAACCGTCAATGGTTGACGCTCATTTAGGACCACCCTCACCAGGTGAGTTGTCGGGGATGCTGAGATGTATACGACACTCAGGTGACATGCAGGTAGACGGTGCGTGGGATCCTACTCCCAGGTGGGCTGTGCCCGGCTCCTCAGTCTTTGATAACCCACTTCGTCAGGTGTATACAGGACACAGGTAGCAGGTGGTGACTGATTCAGTCTAATCTTAGCCGTGTGTGTGATGATTGAATGAGGAGATGGGGGATAAAGGGAAAAGTAGCTGCACCATCTGTTTTCAATTTTATATTCAAATGTGGAGAATGTTATAATATTACGTAAAGTGAAGAGATTGAATGGTCAGTAATAATAGATGAGTCAGTGACGTGAAGCTAGACAGGGGGCACAAAATCAGTGCTTTTCCTAGCAACTCCCTTAGGAGTGAGGCACGGATCAAGGTAAGTCATTCTCACCTGATCCACCTACGTTCTGACCGGGTAAACACATCTGATGTCCTAGTTAAAGCTATACCTGGCTGTGGGTCCAATGTGACGCTACATTAGCCCGATTTACCTGGGTCTTTACCTCTCCCACCCCTTCCATCCATCCATCCCCTACATACCACCTGCATCCGTACACCTATATACACTCCTTGCACTTCCTATGCACCCGGACAAGCTCCCTAATAACCCACATACCAGAGCTGCTTACACCGGCAGTCATACATTCTCGTACCCTCGTGTAGTTATAGTGACGTGCATGTTGCAGTAAAACCTAGCCAATCCCGGGCTTTTCTTTAGACCGCAAATATATATTATATATGTATATATCCACTGTGATAAACGTCGCAGCAGTGCTGTTCCCTGTTCATGAGTTCGGGAAGTTGGAAGGAGGCTATAGACATACTGTGCTTTAGTCAGGTGTTACCTCGTGAATGAAACCCCGTATGAATCACCTACCTATAAAGCACAGTGCCTTTACAATTCCGCTCCTTACAGGTAGCCACATTGCCAGACGCTATGCAAACTCAGGTGGTGATTTTCCTTTTAGATCTCTTGAGAAAATGGGATATCGATTGAAATAAGCGTTGATATGTGTGTGAGAGAGGGGGCGAGGTAAACAAAGCATTGCACCAACCGACAAACATAGCCCAGCTGTAGAACCTATAGGAATATATGGAGATATGTGTGAGGGGGGAGGTCTATATGTTTGAAAATATGGGTACGTCAGTATAGTCGTCATATGGTGGCAATGTCTGTGGGCCCCGAGACCTAACCAAGCAAACATTGACTGGCCCCGTATACAGCCATATACAATCACGGTACACATGCCCGTGAGCTATTGTGTTTAGACTTTTTAAAGGTGGAATGTTGGCAAGCTTCCCTCTTTTTGGACAGATAATTTGTATTTGTTGGCACGTACTTGAAGTCAGGTATAAGTGTCGTTTATCATGGTATATTTAACGCTGTATCTATTACCGGCGGCCTTGGCGTTGAATACATTGAGTGTTGTTTACACGTACAGACTCATATATAGACGAAGCCTATCCCGTGGTTGTTGCTAAAGCTAAGTCGGTTTGTGGATAACGCCCACAGAAAATTGCTCTTTGATTGTTAGATTCATGCCGCATGTATGTTAGAGCGTCAGTGAGAGTGGAGCGCAGTTATGACTTGTATACTAAACTAACATGAGGTGTGGCAGGTTAGAGAGGTGAGCTGTAATGATGGTGGAGCAGTACCATGGGCAGTTCCTCTGCCAGATGCCATCCCAGTGATAAAGAAATGCCTCCAGGGCTGGTCGCTTTAAGCTCAGGTTCAGGCTCTAGTGGCACACCTGTCGCTTTCCCTGTCTATATCGTGGAGCGCGAGCCAGACTGACCACCATGGCAGAACGTGTAGACTATATTATAGACAACAATACAGACCTGAATATTGATGTCTTGCCTTGAACATCCACCTAAATATATATGATCTGTGTAGCGAGCAGTGTTAAGGTTGGGTTTGGGGATTTGCCTTAATGGACGCCTTCAGCTCAGCGTCAGGGCTGAGGCTGTGAGAGCCCTGAGCCGCCTGGCGGAGGATTGATTAATTGAATGTCGAGTAGAACCTTCTTTAGAGCCATCAGTCAATAAGGGTGTCTAAAGTCCTGCCTCAGGTTGTGTCCCAAGTGCCAGCTTCTTTATTAATTGTACACAGATTTGGTGAATTATATATGTAGGTACCTACATTAGTTCCCTATATGCCATATATCTAGCTTAAGAACCTTACGTTTATATGTGTATATGCTTTTTCTCTGTAGACAGGTTTTAGGATTATTGCACATTGTTCGTACTGTGGAGAAAAACACAATTCTCAAGGTGTTTGCTATTTGTCGAGCTTCTTATGGTGGCTGCACAGGTGTTGCTCAAAATAACTTCATCTACGGCTTGATACTATGAAACGATTCCCGCGAAGGATAAAGTGACATTTTATGACATTTAGAGTGACAACGGTCCATAAACTATAGAGAGAAGCAAAAGCCGTAGATCATGCCCGTACTACTTAGAGAGATCGGTACGGTGGATAGAAAAGGGCACGAGATTCGTACAGAACGCGGGGTTCCCAAGGGAGATTGATAAGGACGACAAATATGTGAGATTGTAGTGAAGGTCACTACCAGCATACCCTTGTAATGACAGTGGGGGTAGGCGTATCTCCCTCAGGGCCCATCAAATTGCAATCTGGATTTTCCTGAATTTAGGTCGCGGAATGTCAACGAGGCCCGGAAATGCGCAAACGGATTTTTCTGTTAGGTCGCCTTACCCACCCCCACCCACACGTTAACCTGTACATATACATATGAGTGGATTTTTACTATGTTTTTTCTCTCACTTCTACCTGCCAATACTGCCACCCTTTTATTGCGAAGCGTTGATGAACTCCAAAATAAATTCTAAAAAAGAGAAAAAAACAAACAAAAAAAACCACGATGCATACGCTTTTCAATCCAACATCAAAGTACATCTGTCGAATCTCCTGATTCTACAGACGCCAGTGAATGACACTTGCATGAATACAAAAGGCACTGCGTATGGATACATCATGTTTTATGCCCTAATAAAAGCATGGCCGGGATGGTGCCTACTGCCCGCGACCGCCCAGTGGTTACGGAGAAGGGCGGCTGTGTTGTGGCCAAGCCCCTTAGCCCATCTGTGCCTGGGGCTGGGGGAGGAGGGAGGGCAGTCGGTGGGGACCGACCCCTGTCAGAGAAACAATAACGCCACACCCCTCGCACAAAACCCGTGATACAGGTGCAAAAAGCGCACCCCTATTCATGTGACACTCCCAGATGGCCCAGGCCTAATTGATATCTCCGCCGCTAAAGAGGTTCCCGCACTGGCAGGGTTAATCCTGCTCAAGGCCTGGGGGTGTCCCCTGCTGGTTGTGAGTTCATCAGTTCAGTGTTATCCTGGTGTAAATAAGGTCCCGACCGAGATAGTAATCATTTATTTTATTCTATGGCATGTATTCATGAAATAACCATACCACGAAGCCAGATACTGATTGAACATATGATAAACCCCCAAACTTTTAATGAAGAATGATAAGACTGTTACTTTCCTAGGACGTCCCAGCCGGACCTCTGTATTAAAAACCTTCCTTCGTCAGGGCAATGATACAAGTCTAAGAAATTAGACGCTGTAGACCTAACCGAACAGTGCAGTACTGTTGTATACAATAGAAAGTTATACATGTAAAATGTAGTTCATAGCAGGTGATTGCGAGATATACATCGTCTTTGATTAAATCCTTTTCTCATTATAACAAAGGTATCAGGTGTACTTTAATGCCATACCATATATAGATTACGTCCGAGAAGACATCACCTTCGTCAAAATGGTCAGAAAACTCATTAGGGTGTCGACTTGGTTGACCAGTACAGACATATATCCAGGGACATCATATGAATAGTTACACGAATAATTTTCATGAAGGTGTCTCCCGGCCTCCTCTTAAATTGGTTGAACTCCATATCAGGTGCTCTGCTGGAGCGAAGCCAAAAGCCACTGGCAATTGTTGTCTGAAAGTAGACGTTAATATTCTCCCCTAGCCAGCAACTATAGATCGAAATCTAGATAGCAAATGAGTTTGGCCCAATGGTGGACAGGATTCGAACCCCGGCCGCTCAATCGATATGAGAGAATGCTCACTACTACATCACATGGCTGGTCTCAACTTGTACAGCCCTGTTGTTAGCTACATATTCATGCATGGTGAATACAAACACCAATGTCTGTATAGAGGTATAGGTATATGCAAATACCAGTATTTGAATGTTTATATAGAAATATACATGTACACATACACGTATAGCTTTGCACTTTACATGTATATACTCATCAATCCTTAGTTCAACTTACACATACACCAGTTTCTAGTTCTCAGCACGACAGTGCGATCACGAGATATTTACTTTTCTTCCATGAAGTACCCTCTCGTGGTATGTTTTTATAAGAGTTTAGTGTTCCCGGAGGTAAACAGACAGAACTAGGTCTGTTTGAGTTCTCCGATAGCGATGTTTTACTAAGAGTATACGGGTGGTATTTAATGTTTTCAAAATATAGTCCAAACAGTTATTATTAAATACATTGCAAAGTTTATGTAGCATTTCTCTAAGAACGAAAAGAGTATTATTAAGATGGTACCCTGTTGGCACACCTATAAAAACAGCACTGATCTGACTTTTTTAGATTTAATATATTTAATCATACGCTCAGAACAGTTAAATATATATACGAGGCGACGTTTAAATAACAGCATTGGTCGCAAAACCAGATGTACTATTGAGATGCTGGTACATTATCTAGCACCTGGTGTGTATTCAGCATCACACCATCATCTCATTGCTGACTCGGACTGTTACTGTTAGCCCAAGTCCACTAGGCTTCCGTGTAACTCATCATTAGTCTTTCAAACAGGGGAAGCCTTAATATTTGATGCCTCGGGGTCTATCCACCAGGTTTTGGTCATCGAATTACTCTGGAATTGGGTACAGCGTGTGTCTAGCTCATATTTTACCAGGGACCCGCGTTCTGTAACCATGGCAATCCATGAGAGCAGACCAATCAAAGAATCATTTAAAGTATGACCTATTTCCGCCCTTCCTTTCTTCCCGTGGGATATATGTTGACCGAAATCTCGCACGGCACCACGCCAGCGTTGTTTCCATGCCAACTACATTCAGGTAATAGGTGTGTAATAAGATCAGTTGATTATGGGCTGAACTCAGAAAATGGAAGCTTTATTGGTAATACAGGTGGGCGTAAATATATGGTGAATTCATAGCACAATCCGGTCAATAAATTTGGCCTATTTTGTCGGCATACACTATGGGACTTTCGCACTGCTTACTCCGCTACCGAGGCACCCATTCGTCGGTATACATATATGTGGAAGAATACATTTGGATGAGCCATGCACAAATGATTCCAGATTCCTCATGAGTTCTGGTAAACTTTGGCTCAGTCAGGTGTATTTCAAATACGAACAGAGCACCTAACCACCAAAAGGAAAACTAAACAAAATATTCAAGTTACAAAATATTCAAGTTTACAGTCTCTAGAAAGCCAGCAGTTGGCAGACTACCACACCTACCGCGACCAGTACCATTACCATCTACCAAGAGACACCTGCAAGCAAGACAACACCAATTAAACAAAACGACCTAAAATCACGTTAAGTGATGGATTATATTTCTGACTAAGTTCTTTTATCGGTATGTGACGTCTGTCAGCCTTGCCCTTGGCCTATATCCCTGAAGGCTGACATCACCAGTCACCACAATATACGGCCTCCCTTACAAACCAACCGATTAGCCTCCCATGAGGTGTGTGGCTCAGGTGCACTCTGTGTTCCTCCACATCTCCCTATCTGCCCGCTCCTCCCCCTGACTTCACCTGGACGATGAAAGCCAACTCGCACCTCATGACCGCGAATGGTGACATACCTGATTGGCCGTAGGTCGGGGTGAGGAGTGGGAGTGTTAAAGGGCGCAGGTCCTCGAGTGGGAGGCCTATCTGGCTACCAGCAAGACGGAAACCAGGGATCAGAACCCTTCCTCCCAATAAAACTAAAAGGGGATTATAATAAAACAGGAAAGAATTGACTCGTGGTTCTCTGGTAAGAGGAGTCACCCCGGGAGTGGGGATGAGTAAATATGGTTA
The DNA here is from genome assembly GCA_950022655.1 of Alentia gelatinosa. Taxonomy (NCBI): domain Eukaryota; kingdom Metazoa; phylum Annelida; class Polychaeta; order Phyllodocida; family Polynoidae; genus Alentia; species Alentia gelatinosa. The sequence continues at coordinate 75,388,323 of OX465581.1, forward strand.
TTTGTTTAGGATTTGTCCCCACGGGCATTATGTGCACAGACGAAGTGATTCTTGTTTTTGGACTTTAATCAAACTTCCTTTTTCCTGGAGCATGAGTTCTGTCCTGATTGTAGGAGAGTGCGTCCTGATCGGATGTCGAAGCTTAGGTAACCACGCCTATTTTGAGTCAAGCAGGTGTAACACAAATAGAGTGTCTCAGGTGAGCGCTCACTATTAACTCATAAAATCTAACTCTGGTCATTGAGAACTCCTCCCAGAAATCACCTTTGACGTTTTTTAAGCCCCCACTCTCCCCGCCCACACAAACCCCACCCTCGCGGGAGCCTCAGAGGTGGAGAGAATCTAGTGCTTTCATGCACAGACACGCCGCCCCGCCCAATGGCGGAGCTGAGAGCTGTAAGAACAGGAGACACTGAGGACTCAGGTGTGGGGTAGATTACCTGTGCCTTGGTGGGTACGGCAGGAAAGGAGATGATTGCAGTGGTACTTGGTGTATCCTCACCGTACCTCATTATTCACAAACATTATTAGATGAATGACATAGTGAAATGCACTACTTTAGTGGACGAGAGGATATCTGTAGTACTTAAAGGTCATCCTGCCTTACTGTAAAGAATCTGCTGAGTTGGCATTTTTGTATCTGCATGCTGTTTGATGACAGCAAGGGAGTCATAAGTCATCTAATAACGCAGACCTTAATGAATACGCGGGGACAGAGATGACATGTGAACAAAACTTGAATTGCGTGTGAGTCAATAATGCATGTACATTATTGACCTTGCGAATGAACAGGTTATTGTGAATTTAATAGACCCATGAATACATGTGATATTACCCTGATATTAGAAGGAGGTAAAACACCAATGCACCCACTTTGCACAAAACACCCATTACCCTTTAGGCTCTCGCGTAATATATAACCAAATATGCAAATTAGTAAATAGTTCCGTACTTGGACGAGTTTATTTTGATCACTCCATTACAGGTGTATCTATCTATATGAACATTTCCCCTCCTCAACCCCTTTTCCAATATGCCCACACTGGATGGTAGTTCCAGGAGTCAATGGGTACTCGAGTGGCCCCTTCACTAAATGAGGTCAGCAATGCTCTACTGAAATTCACCCCTTTCCTGAACTCACCGTTGGGCCCCACGGGAGCAAAGGAGGGGGGCGGCTAATATCTTTGAAAATATTATCGGAAGCTTCCCAGGCTTTGCGGATGCCCATGGGAGTTTCTAGTGGCTGTTGATTAATAGGAGAGATTTCCCACGGTTACCTGTGTCAGGGGTCCCAACGTGTACCCTAAAGTGCTGCCTCATTATAGGGCCCCTACCCCCCACACAGAACTCTCTGCCATTGCACGTATTGCAGTGCAATTCTATCAATGAGGTAATCTACTTTATTAGTGTTAAGCTTTTTCGAAAAAATAGCTTGTACAGGAGCATCCTGCAGTATCTGCAGGTGTGTTGACTACCTCTGCGAATAGAATTATTTCGTCATATCACAAACTCTTCACCGAAAATATAAAGTTCCCGATGATTACTAATTCCACTGAAAACATGGCTTTACCGAGAGAGCTGTACCTTTTTTGCCAGGTTATATTCAAAGCAACGTGGTCCATCGTGACAGATTCATTATTTCATTGGAACTTATGCTTATTCCTCATGTGAACAAAAGGCAGTGTGCAGTAAGTAAGATTTTTCAGTATCGAACATGTATGTGATATGTACCTCGGCCTTGTGGAACTAATTGAGAACGTCTATCGATCTATTTGTGCCTGACTGTGCTGACAATAATTAGTAAGATATTGATTCGTGATGGCTATCTCATATATGAATCGCTTCCCTACCTTGACCTTCATGCTGGAACACAATATATCGCTCGTTGGTTCCTGGAGCCATATTCAAATCTTTGATTGATTTCAGGAAGGTTATTAGCACAAGCAATCAAGGCATTGTGACCCATCGACCCATTCCAAGGCATGGTGGACTGCATAATCAAATCATCCGTCTTATTTGACACGATAATGCTTACAAGGGACAGACCACGCCACACTAATTTGAAACCCAGCCCCGTCTTTCATTAGCTTCCGCAAATCCTCAAACCTCTTTTACATGTTCCGTCAGCACCTCTTACAGTATCACTGACAGGATCTCCGCAGGCCAGTCGCAAAGAGGCGGACAGAACGAGAGTTCTTAATGAATGTCTGAAGAACAAGGCCTTTGTTCTATTCATTTCACGACAGTGTGTACTAGAGTAGTTTTTTTGGGAAAGCCTAATTAGGATGAAATCGCTGTCGTTTGGGATCGCTGATGATCCTTTGCCTCAGAGGACCGACTCTGATCTCATAGTTTTTTACCACCACATCAAAACCCAACTTGGAATTCCTGGGGCCAGTTAGTGGCAACAGTTTCTTCTGTGGTTCGTGTTTTGTTGAGGTCTGCAATGATAAGCAATTTTCACAACAGATTTCTGTCGTTTGGCATGCGTCATACTTGCGAGTATTCTACTTTCTTTAGTAATGCATCTTTTATCTATATCTACTGCTATCAAATCACAATGCACCACTCAAATATCACAGCCAACTCATCACCTTGTATTGTGTAATGTACTCATTGATCTCACAGTTGGGAGTGACCAGTTTATAACTCGGTGGAAGGTTGGTTGATTTATACGCACAAGGATGCCCTATTATAGTGTTATGGAGTTGGTGAGCGAATCTGTTTTGTGTATGAGCTGCTCACGAGCAGCCGGTCTTGGGGCCAGGTTCATCAAAGCTGATCCAACGGTTAGTCACCCACTCTTTGATCGACTGCAATACCACAGGGAATAGAGCCTGTTCACCGCTTCACTGCTTCAGTAACCACCCCTTGCACAATTATCCAAAGCCATATCCCACAAAGAAAGGAAAATATTACAAGTTGGAAAAAAATCAAGATTCATCCGAAATCAGGGTCCAGGAATTCCCATTCCCAATTCCATTATCAGGTTCAGTGGGTTATGGTAGGCGTCTGTTGTGTATGTAATAGGACTATTTTATAATTCATAATACTGTTGCCCATAAATTACCCGAATGTCCTCAATGGGAGGAATCTTACTATTGAGTGTACGTAATTAAGGAGATGGTTTTATCTAATCCCTGTTAAGCTCATGAGACACCGTTATCTTAGCAACGACGAGACACGACACGAAGATTTCCCACTTGTGCCTTCTTCGCTTCCATATATTATAAGGTTTTTTAAAGTTTTTCATTGAGGAAACAAGATTCACATACTGATACAGGATTTTCAATCTATATCGTCATAGGAACATAGTAAACTAAAAATAAGCGCGATTCTTTGACACACGAAATGGAGATGATACGGTTACGACAAGGGATGTCGCTATCTAAGTCTCCACAGTCATTTATGTATACAGACATAGTTCAGATCCTGATTGACTTAGGTCGCATCAGAGTTCAGGTACTTAACAATTGAGTCGCTACTCATCTTTGTATCCTCGCGGAAGAACTTGCTTCAAAAGTCATGGTAATACTTAGTTTTACAGGACTAAACACATATATATGTCTCATACCTTAAGATTAGAATATCCATCGATCAATAGACGTTGTCAGTTATTAAGACATGTTTAGAGCTTGGTGGAAACCATCGTTGCATTTTAATGAACACTTAATAATTAGTAGCTAACCTCTGATTGCCTCACCTTCTGTAGAAATCTGGAAACAGAGATATATTACTCGTGTATCTGGGAGTTTGGTGCTTTGTCTTAGAGATCCTGAAAGCATCATTACAAGGCCGGAATATGGTGAGCGTTGATTGGTTTACATCTAAACCAGTTAGACGTCTGTAGTCATCTGAGTGTATAGAGAGTGATGAAGCCCCCTCTTTCCTCGAAGGGAGCAATTTACTCAGATTATCTGCTTTGCTCTATTTTTAACCGATACCGCCAGTATATACATATACAGGCATGTTGGCTGTTCTTTGCAGTTGGGCATAAGGGATCCTAATAAGGGATGACAAGTCGATGTCTATAAATAGTGCAGAAAGAACTTTTTTCAATATTCCCGCATCGGTCCATAGAGAGGTGTCCCTAAGATCTCCAATAGATATCTCAAAGAATGATTATATATATATATATATATATATATATAATTAGTTCATCGCAATGGTTCTACTAAATCAGTAGTATCTTTGATATATATTTCAAATGACGTTTGTAACATGATTTGCTCATTTTAATAAGAGTTCTGGAATGTGTATCCTGAGTCTTCTAGTTATTTCTACTAGAGTATCCTTATTTATCAGCACAAGTATCAGCCCCTTTAGAAAAAGTTTAGGGATTAGTGTTAGGCCATGTAATGGCAGACATTCCTTGTGACGTCAGTATCAGTGCACAGACCGCAAGAAAATGAGAATGGATGAGACAAACTACCAGCCTTCCCGCCATCGCAAAACTAGAGTCATCTGCCTATGAATATCTCCCAGAAAAGCGCGCCAAAATGAGCAAGACAGCGCCCCCATTCACTTGGCGGTGGTAACCGGCAACGTCTGTGATGGATGACGTCCCGATCCTGTTTGTTCTCCGCGCCGAGTTTTGGGTTGCTTTCGGAACCGTACACTGTGAAATCGGATAAGAGGACTTATGCTAGGAGAGTGGACCACAGGGCGATGGGACGCTTGCACATTCGTCACTCCACAGGAAACAAGCACGACGTAATCTGGAAACGTGTTTCGGCGCAGGCGGTGCAAATAAAATGGCGACTAGGGGACCTGGCATCCGGTCGCGGGAGCGGTGTCGACGAATTGTCGTCTGCCTGACGAATACACATTAGATGTTGGGAATATTGACTCATGGTTGTTGTACCAGCATCACAGCCTCACTCCCTGTGCTGATCCTATCCTAGGTTCGACTGCTCATGAACATGCAACCCATAAGTTATTCAACCCTTATTGTTTGATCAGACGCGCCGCTCCGAAATACATGCAGTGTTTGTCTGCGTTTACCTTTGAGCTGTCGCCTCGGCACCGTCTGTTCATTTCATCCCTCTATGGCCGGCGAGTTAAATCCTGTTTCTCTGCTTCTAAATAAGCATCTCATAATCAATAGCTCACTTGTCTGTCTGTTTCCATAATGCCGTCTCAAACAAGCATATCGGGCCAATATGTACCGCGTACCTGCGATTATAACCGTAGGAAAGCAGACGTTTTAGAGCTTGCTGTGGATTTCTTTTCATCTGGCGAAACGGAACCGTTACATTTCATCTCGCCGGTACCTACCAAGGGCTGACATCACGTAAATACCAATTACACCCTGGATCCCTGCTGGTAATAGATCGATGTCAGATGAGATGCAAATTACCAAACATCGTTCTGACAGTCTGCTTGCATATTGAGCTAATCGAAAGGAATGCGGTGCTTCATGAGGTATTTATTGGAAAATCTCCAAACGCCGCATTACTCCATCAATTTCACGGGAGCGCTGGCATAAAAATGCCGCAGTCGTGCACATTACACAACATAAAAAGGCAATTGAATCAATCTCCATGCGCAGACTTTAACCGACACTATATCCACGGCGACTATCAATAACGGCACTATTTGATGGAGCCTGACGTGAATATTTGCTCCAATCGTAATCCTCTTTGTCTTGTATAATGTATTCACTTCCTTTAATATTCAGACATTAGCCTTGTCAGCTTTTTTTCACATCGTGGACAAAACATTACAGCCCCCTCTCCTGTATCAAGAGTGGGCTACTATTACTGGGCATTTATTGGCATAAATCAGGCTTAATGATTTGCCCGGGTAATGCATTTAATGTAAATCCTTAAACATTACCTGGTGCCTTGCTATTGGTATACATACTGCGATGGGGATTATGAGGGGACCTCGCCTGAAGTGATAGGTGAAAGGCTAATATGGCGAAGCTGTTCATCCTGCGAAACATGAGAGGCTATGATGTATATAAAGGCTTTATTGGATTAGCCGAAGGAAACTGAGAGTAGCGACAGAGACCCATGTTGACAATGGCCGTCAGCCTCATTATCAACATGGTCGCCTCCGTCTGGCCAACTACAAAATGTCCGACATTTTCAATCCCAACTCTTGGAATTTCCTTCAGCATGGCAGTAAAAACAGAGAAGACTGATTCCATTTCCTCTGGTCGGCACTGATGTTTTTTTAGATGGTTCTTAAGCTTTCGCTCAACCGAGCGCCTGCAGAAGAGGAGAGCACCTCTCAGACGACGCAGGGAGGGCTGGCTACTGTGGAATGACACTGAAGGGTTTTCTTTATGTCTAGGATGAAAGCGCTCTAAAGGAAACCATCTTCATTAGTAGGCATTGCTCAGCACATTAATGGAACTTTTAAAAATGTTGGCATGTTCCGTATTTTACTCGACCCTACAGTGTAAAACTTTTGAAGTATAATGGGCAAGGTCTGTGGAGTTTATAGAATGCATACACATGTTGAAAAAAATAAGGAAGAAGAATTGAAAATATTATTTTATATCGTTTCTGCACGTGTACAATGAAAAGCCCTATGTGTCACATATATTATTATCATTTGTAAATGAATCGGAGTAGTGAATGATCTGACTTGGAAGCTATCGACATTTTCTTCGGTATATGTTTTTATTAGAGAAGGGCATCATGAAGTTGAATATCATTGTACTCTGTTGGCCATGTGCATTTATATAATGTGCGAGTTCTTAAATATGGCAATTAACTTGAAGAATTGTACTTTATTGTGGTAATATACATGTACTTCACTGGGATAAATTAGATTCAAGGTGAAATATCATGAGTCGATAACCAATCACCACACGTACAGAATCATTTAAAGTCAAGAGAGTAAACAAGTAAACACAATCTGTGCCCAGACTAATCATATCGCCATACAGCGGCACATAGATGTTAGTGCTCTCTGTTAGAGTCGGGCTCCTGAGACCCCGGCATCGTGTGGTGATGGTCGTATGTAGGGACAGGCATGACCGGTTTCCAATATTGGCGGTTGTTTTGGAATATTTGGCCAACGTGAGAGGCAATATTTACAAAGGCATAGGGACACCCTCTGCCTAGAACCAGGGATCGGTCGTGTACATGAGCTGCTGTTTCTGTGTCTACACGGGTCCCACTACAAGGACAGGAGATCGCCATCGATCTATAATGGGAACGGTTTCATTTTATTTGCTATATGAATCCCTACGAACATACCGTTGAAATTACCTATTAAATCAGCAAGTCTATGTTCCCGATGTGTATAAGCGGTAACTCGATAGTAAGCTCTCGCCGATTGAAGTGCGCCATGTGTATGGCTTCTCTGTGACAAAGTAGGAGCCCCATATGCCAATCAATAACCGTATTGCTACGCAACCAATGCGTTGGTTCCGGTTCTAGTTCACTAATCCTACTCATAGCACTGGAACGCTTCATCTCTTCTGGTCATAATGAATGGGGCATTCTCTCAGACCGCGGATTCCACTCTATATATAGGGCAGCATGGGACGGGCGGTGGCGCACATGCTCGAATTTTCCCAGATTCGAGTCTATAGGCTGCTGTATTTCACTGTTTGTCTGTCCTCATTATCCTATTGATTTTTTTTCATCTCGTGATACAACACTGGCTATTTTCAGGCATAAAATCTCACAAAACCCAAACTCACCACCCGTTAGTCTCAGCTTTGTCCAATGTGCTTGTCCTGTTTCCGATAAAAACCATTGAATCATTCAAGGCCAGCATTTTAAAGTACCTGTTCAAATGTTTTGTTTAACCACAAAAGTGCTCGATGGGGTACCAATTTGTGTTTGAAAACAGGCCCAGGGCTCGTGAGCTGGTTATGGCAGGTGTGACCTTTGTTGTTACCATGGAGATGGCATAGTCACAGGTGACGGGGTGGTCACAGGTGTTTCTATTGTTACCAAACCATTAGCGAGGAGTCCTTAAGCAGGCTGCAGACTCCAGTCAATGATGATGACTATAAAGCCACCAGCGTATGGTGTTAGTTCAAGAGCCTCAGATATACATAGAACATTTTCCTGTTACACTTCTGGAAATACCACAGGCCTCCTTGTATTAGTTGATATACATGAACAAAATTGGAAGTATGGTTCATTCCTTTAGGTTTCATGTAGAATTTTTCGAATTACATAGCATCAGTAGGAATAGATGAATATATCGTACATTTTCATTATTTTAGAATTAAAATACCGAGTGCCCGAAACAAATGCAAGTTGTGTTTTCCAAACACAGAGGAACACATATATATGCTTAACTACTTTTCAGGAAGACCAATCAAGTGACCAAAAGGTTCAGCTGGTCTATGCAAAGATTCAATTAGCTAATATCAGGATCACCAAGGCCACTGAAATGCCATACGCATCCCTTAATCATGAAGTAATCCTACCAGATTATTTCGTAGATATTCAGTTATTGTAACACTCAGCTGGATAAAGGTAGCTGCCGTCGACTATTTATCCGGGCTCGAGGATGAGCGTGGGTGGATAAGGCGTCGCCTAGAGTATAACAAATCAAATATACCGATGTGTATCGTGGTTAGAGGAATGCAGTAGCCATGTGTTACGTGTTTCATGTCATATTGCATCATGTACTTGCCTCCTCTTGCTAACGCGTCATTTGGGCCAATAATTGTCAGGCCGGATCGACAGCTTGTTCACGAAGCGAACGCTACTGAATCCTGATTGGCGTATTGTCTGTCGATCAATAAGCCTTTACTCATGTAGTAGAATAGCCACGAAAAGAAAACAAGTTCTTAATGTAATAGAGGGTCATTTGATGATAAGGTCATTTAATCATCACTCCTACCGAATCAATACCTTATGTACATTAAGAACTTACCACCCATAGTTCTCGTTTTAATCACACATTGTCCTTACTTTATATATAATTATGATGGCGTCCTATATAACCATACGTACAAGCCATTGGCCAATCTATAGGTTCATTAACAAGACATGGGAATCCTCATGGACTCCAGAAAATTACATGACAAATGCCTTAACACGAGACAATCGCGGATAAAACCCAATTGGCATATATGATGATGAGCAGTAGCCTCGTTATGGGTTGACAGATGGCAACATTTGTGTGACTGGAGGCGCTTCACTGGTTCCCAAGGGGGCGACGGGACCCGACTGTGGCCAGAAGTAATGATGCGCCGGGAAGAGAATATCAATTAGGACTTTTACAGGGTCGTTGCCATGACGTTAAATCTCCCCTCCGATGCTAAATCTGGCCGGTCGTGCTGAGTCAGGTTCGAGGAGTAATTATCACAGAAGGCTCCAACGAAAAGACGTGCAGCCAAACAGGACTATGTCACATCAGAGGCAATGCTTCTTCAGATAAATCCGTCTTCGTTGCTTTGCAGTTCTCTGATTTCTATTCAAACTAAGCCTACCCTTTTATGTCTCTCAGTCTGACCGCTTTGTCCCCTGCGACTTCAAGGAATGCTGGGTAAATATTGAAGGCATGGCAGGCAACCCCCATGACAGTTGATGGCCTCATCAATTATCAATAGCGGAGACAGGCTTCTGACATGTCCAGCACTCTGAAACCACAACATTCAACGATCAAAGTGCTCATAAGGCCTCAATAATAAATGCTTTGGAACCTAGCGTTTAATTATAGGGTGGGTTGACGTGGTCGTCATAGAGATATTCAATTTCACCTTATTTGCTATCCAATACAGGAGAAATAGAGTATCATTTATATACAAGATATCCATATACGTTTATCCGTAATTGCGTACATATATATTCATGTATTTATTTCATGGGATGGTCTGTAATGGTACAGTCATTATCTATAGTATGTAACCCAAAATAGCGATAAGTACATAACGCATATATGTCTATAACATACCCTTCTGTAATTTTTCTGCCAGTCATGCCTCGCCATCTGTGAAGGACAAGTCTTACAATGTATTATTAGACTGGGTATCACTTATAATAGAATCAATGAAGTGCTACACACTGCCGCGTGTCCGTGGGCAGTTTCTGGCTTTTATTACTCACTTCGTTCCAATCCTCCACAAACATAAGTTATACCGATCCCTCCTGGAGAACCAATATTGCGAGCCTCGACAACACCGGGATAAAATTCCCCAACTAGCAGCATAGTAAACATTGTTGGCTTTTTTGTTTTAGCATCGCATAGAGCCAGAGACTAAAGGAGGTGGGCGAGGTAGCCATGCCGGAAGGATAGGGTGTTGTGGCTCCAGCATATTCTGTCAATACCATTATCCATCCTTATCTGGCGGCAATGTAAATATCCGTAGGTGATTAGGGATTTTTCCTGGGGAGTATTTAATGTTTTATCGATCCAGCCCGCGGGACCAATACCCCCACAGAAGCAAAGTTGTCAGTTAGCTAGCCAAACAGACAAATCGACAATTTCTCTCGTAGCAGAAGGGTGTTTATTGGATAACTTGGAGAGGTGACCAATGTAGTCATCAAAATATGATGTGCTTTTCGTTTTATCGTGAAGATTTATATCAAAGATGCTTACGGTAGTGCGTCAAAGCCATAAAAGCACATCCCTCCAAATAAAGAAAGCTACTGTTAATTGTACGCAGCCTAAGGATAAATATGTATCCTTATGCTATGGTTGTGAAAAATGAATTCAAACACGTTAATTGTATTTCATCCACTGCTGCTGACACCTTCACTTTCTGTCTCTCTCTCACTCCTTGAAAACACCCAAGCAATATCTAATTCATGTTTCCCAGGAAAGGTATTTCTCTATGAAATTACTATATTAGATTTCCGGGGAATCTGGCACATCACCAGGCGGGCGACGTTGTCCTTAGGGGAGCAGCCCATACGTCGTGAGTGTGTCAGGTGGAGCTGGTGTAGGAACTCGCCCAGCCCTGTGCCGAGGCGCTGAGCAGCTGTAGTCCCTGGTGTGAGGTATTTAATGCTGTTATGAGCAGCTCGTAATGGATTAACTCCTAACGGCAGGAAGGGCCAGATAATCCCTGTCCCGGCGCTGCAAACAGATGCCTTTCCCATGACTAGTAACGCCACCGACTCACTGTCCACAAGGATATCTCTCCCTATGGGCATGGTACATCAAATACTGGCCGCTGAGGATAGCGCCGTTTGTAACTCCTGTTCTGGCAGCGGCTGACTGCTCTAAGAGTTATGCCTGCAGTAATTCTCTTATGATTCATAAAGTGTGGGAAGTCGGCAGCATGCTGTGGCTTTACAGGGATGGGTTATATGGAGTTATACGCATAGGGACTTGCTCCAGGAGTTACTTTCAGAGCTCAGAAGTAGGACACAGTTTCAAGCCAATTAGGGTGCGTCTCTTGCTCAATAAATCTAATTATGGAAGGGCCGAGGAAGATAAACCATCCTCAGCGCTTTTCTCACACAAAATAAAAAATTAAATTCTTGTCATTTCAAATTTCATATCCATCTTTGTTTTCTGGAAGCTATGTTAGAAAATATCCACCTACTATAAATTGGATTAATGTTCTCTTGGCCGAAAAATCTCTGACTGACTGTCGGATTTTTTTAGGATTCAGGTTCTATTTGCGGACACAGGAGCTAAATGACTGACGTGTTGGCAAAAAGGATAACGTTCAAGGAAATTTGTTTTATTCTACATAGAAACGCGTCATAAGCTTCATCCAAGCCGGGTCCTTTCATCCTGCTTTCAAACATAAACACACCGAAAGAAGCGTACCTTCCTGTATATCACTCTGTGTAACCCATATCTATAATTGGGTGCCCATATCTTGCTGTCAGCTGTACCCGTGTCAAAGAGAGAGGGTTTCTATGGCTCACGTCTCGCCTGTTTCTAAAACTTATCCTTTGTGTAGTATCTATAGACCGGTTTCTTACCACTGCTCTTTTATCTTTCCAGGTGAGTGGTCATTTTGCTGTATCATACATAGCTGGAGGTGAGTAGGGATATCATCTGACGTGCGGTAAAAGGAGCCATGCGCATAAAGATGTCAGAGATACCCCACTTCCCATTCATATTTCTTATCACTTACGCTTTATAGAACACTAGCTTTTCAAATGACAAGCGGTCGGGTTCTGACTATTACAAGTATGCTAGCAACTCCAAGCAGTCCTAGCGTGCACGTCAGCCAAAGTTAATACTTTGATAAAACATTTCTTTTCACGTTGGATTCTTTGAAATTTGATTCTTTATGAAAAGCGGTATACGATTTTATTTAAAGCCTTTTTTCAATTCAAGCGGTTCAAATGCATGTTTCATGCAAAGACTATATATGAAAGATATACCTTAACAGATTAAACCGTTAACAGTGCTCTATTCAAACATAAACGAAATCATTATCAAAAATACAATTTGTCTCGTGAACCCGCCTAAGGAAATGGAAAAGGAAATTTGTGGGAAATTATCAGCATGCCCTCAAGACATCTACTGTTGAGCAGCATTACATTGCTGAGAAACGAGGGACCTGTGAATGACGTAAAATATAATTGAAGGTGCATGTAGTAGGACTACCATGCATGGTCATGCCGTCTTCTTTCATCACAAGTGTCCCTGTGAATGTTGAAGTAGATCTTTACTCCTCTAAACGCCGTCCGATTCGGTGAAGCCGACATGCTGCCGTTAGAGACTATACCACCTCCGTCCTCAAGTCCCTGGGCGTTTCCACGCCGCTCAATCCGCCAGCTCTCACCCCGACGGATATGAAAGGGAAATAGGCTCCACAGTGAAAGTGCAAAAGATAGTATCGTAGATTTGCATGAACCTCAAGGTCCCGGGGTCGTTGGGGTTGTTTTCGTTCCCACAGGGGAGAAAACCCAGTGACGCGGCCCACGTCACATTTTCTGGTTTGATTCTGGATGCATTGAGAAGCGATTACTCCCAGACCCCTTCATTTCAATCGTCTCTAAAGTGAAATCTCACCACCCCCTTGCGAATAGTGCCTGGTTTATTTGGTATTGATTCTAGATCTTTTCTCAGATTTCATTTCGCTGGCCAACGCTTTTATTGACACACATCGCCTGAGTCATATGTACTATATCAGAAGTTGGTGCCGCCTCGGTTTAATGGTATTCCCGACACACGCTTCTGCCTGGGGCGTATTTAGTTCTACAAATTAAGTGTGGCCTGTGTGTCGTGTGCTTGGGTTAAAAAACATCTACTTATGGAACATATTCAAATTCCCAGGCAGGTGATTTGTGTGTACATTTCTACAAAAAAGAGAACCATGACCTATATCTTCACCGGTCGTTTTCCACGCTCAACGTACTTTGCATATGAGGACCATTGGTGAGTCAGGCTGTTTAAGTGAAGGTAGAGAGTGGGGATTGAAACGGAGCTCTCCATGTGGTGAGAGTGTCAGAGGGTTCCCTACAGAGTGAATATGTTTAGGGAGGTCAAACTGGAGGGCCGCCCGCCCGGCCGCTAACCCTACATTCCCTCTCACATGCCACCCGCTGTTTCTGATCCATAGCTATGGAGGAGCCCATTTCACAGAGACTCTGAAATATGGCCCCATTAACCGCTGTTCATATTGAATGGTCCTCCCCTGGATCGTCCTATCTAGGTCAAGGCACGTACATGCGCGCAAGTGCCCGCGGCTGGGCGCGCATCCACGCACCCCCCCCCCCCCCTGATGCCAAGCCCAAACCAGCACCCTCCCCTACCCTGCGCCCTACACCCCCTCCCCACGAACACCACCCCCACGAGAGACATGCCACAAGGGAACGGCGGAAATTGTGATGAATGAACATTCCTGGCTCTGTGGGAATTTCGATGGATTTTTTGGTCGGCATACCGGAACATTTTCAGACAGCAGTGGGCAATTTTTCTCTAAGTGCGTAAAAGGAAGTAATGATGTGCTATGCCCTGGGTGCTATGCACGTTGATCTCCCATCATCTGCATAAGCAGTTGTAATTAGTTTTGCTTCTGGCTGGTCCTGTGGGTTGCATGCGGGTGGCGGGTTGCGTCCTGGACAGGAACACCAATGGAGAGGATCACGTTGAGAGATGACTTTCGTATAAAATCCCCAATCATCTCCGTTTATCAATTGGTATTTGAATCTTCTATCTGTGCACCGGGTGGCAGTTTGGAATCATGATTAACTGGTTATTGTGTAAAATCTCGTATCATTATTTTCATTTTGCAATGAATTTCTTGTGGAACATTCATCCTAATATCACTAAGTATTTAATATAAATTCTGCTACCTAATAAACCCAATTCGATTAGAAGTTATTGCCTTAACAATATACATTTTCAAAAGTACTTTTACGCTAGATTCATCAACCAAAATTAGGCACTCCAAGACGACCTCATTGTGAGTAAATCGGAGCAACTCTTATTTTCCTTGTCCTTACACTATCAAAACCTATTCTATCAAAACCTATTCTTACCAGTCTGCAATGCAGAAAATAGAATAGAAGGTATCTTAAAAGGAACCCCCTCCTCCCTAATCTCCGCGTGGAGCCACTACTGTCGTTACTTCCACATCCCCACTGCGTCCATGTCCCTTGCCGCAGAATGCGGTGATGATAATGTCCAGAAGCCGCTAGTGGAACATGCTGGGCGGGTTGCTCGCTAGCTGCTCAATGCCTTTATGAGCATCCCGCGGTGCCTTGTTCCGTCTTCTCTGTGTGAGTTATCATTATTAATGGTCCACTGGAAGCCCGCCGTCTTCTTCCCGTAGCCCCTACGCTCTGCCGCATGGCGCTGCACATGGGTGGCGGCTGCGGAGAGAGTGCGATGGGGTCATGGACCGCACGTTTCCTTTTGTCTGCCCTCTGCTGTCGTGGCGTGCATTGCTGAATGTCATATCGGTCCACTATCACCAGTTGCGGTGCGCCATTTATGTATACTACTCACAACAAGTACCTAACTTATCACAATCAACTAATAAATCCTGACTTTATTATAAATCATCGTTATTCTACGCGTTCACGGTTTACTTAATGGTAAATGTCAAGGAACATATCTCATATCTGTTAAACATCACCTAAGTGCATGTTTTATCTTTAGATGTACCTAGATTTATTTATTAGATTCAGTTTGATACATACAAACTGGAAATCAATCCTCGCGTGTAAGCGGTTTGACGTTTACGTCCCCCATGGAATGACTCTGACAACTGATTTCTGTTGTGATCGTTAATAAACCTGTTACATTGTTGGCTCGTTGGGAGAAGGGTTGTTGTTGGGCTTCGGTAGGGCAGGTTTTATGACTACTTTAAGGCACTAACCCTGACCACGGTACCCATAAACCAAGTAACTTCACCCCGGCACTACCCATTCATGTGGTCCTACACTCTCCGATCACAGTGCTACTTTCCACCATTTGTGACCGTCGCCAGAAGGGTCCTGTGCTGGAGAGTGTACGACGGGAGTTTCAATGCGATCCCCTCATGTGGCGGGCAGTGACCGGCGGAGGAGAGCTTATGGGAGTTGCTCGCAGTGTAATCGGCCACTGTCACGGTGGGCCGCCGCCTCGTATCGCGCCCCACGATAAACCCTACCGTAATTTGCCGGTCGTGACACGGCTACAGAGTGGGGGCTGGTGTCCCATTGAACGGGGCCGGGCTTGAAGTGAGCATGAGAGCCCGGGGGCTATAGGGGTTGGCCACTGAGCAGCTCGGGTTAAAGCAGGTGTAAGCTTTAAGTCTGCCGCTGCTCTGTTTCCCTGAGGTTCGTTATGAGACGACCGGGGACAGACATGGGTCTACTCCGTCAGACGGCATGATTTACCTGCTGTGCTTTGTGAGCTATCTCGGTAACGTAGGCGGCAGAGGGCGTAGAAGGTGGGAAAGGGCATCAGCCGCAGGGTATAACATAGCGAGCTGCTCTGGCTTACCGAGTAGCTCTACCACAAACTAATACCATACCATAAAGGGACCGCCGGAATGGCTACCGTTTCTGCTGCAACGATGAGACTGATGAGTTGGGATCGGTTTAGTTTATCTCCGACTGACAACGTCATAGAAACATACATCATAGACGCCATGATGGACGGAGACCGCCCGGACCGCCAACTACATATATGAGTGAGATTACTGTGTGTTCAGGCTGTGATTATACTAGAGCCGACCGGTTCCTTTCATCATATTCCATCTGTTCTCTCGTCCAGAACACCATGCCATCCATACCCCCTACAACTCACTAATGCTTCAAAAACGCCACCTTATTCCCTAACATGTTGTCATGGTTACTTGCCTCCGACTTGGGTTATAACCGGGCTGGACGTGCGGTTCAAAGGGTGGGCATTAAAGGGTGGGCCAAGTGGGCCGTATTAAGGGTTGGGCAAATTGGCGCTTGCCCAAGTCCCAATCAGTATGAGAGGAGGGGGTTCAGTAAGCTCCTCTCCTCAGAACCCCACAGTGAGCAGATCCCTTATAACTGGAGTACGTATTGACTCGCTCACCGTGCAGATCGCGGTCGGGGCTGAGTCAATGACGGGAGGGCATGCCGCTCACTCCCGCCAGCACTGTTTGGCCTGGCGCCGTACCACGGGCAGAGTAAATAAGGACCTGCTCCGTATTTAAAGACCTCTCCAGGATCCGAGTAATGATTTATCGAGATAAGACCCATTGTTAAACTGAACGCGCCAACCACCGCCAATGCGTGTGTCATGGCTTGAGCCAAGGCATGGGCTCAACTGCTCCGTGAGCTCCTCAGTACTTTGTGGAAGTGCCTGGAGGGAGGGAGCTCATGTCTCAAATCCATGCCACGTGATCGAGTATAGTGCCTGACCTTCTCTCTGACCTGTGGCTGTGTAACGTTAGGTGGTGTGAGTAGGACAACCCTTCCCTTACGATGGGCGAGACGTGAACTTAACCCTACTTTCTTATACTACTAGGCCCTCGGCGAAGAATTGGTAACGAAAAAAATGCATCCGTGATCACATGTCATTCACATATCTATGCACCACTCTAAATTTTACTGTTAGGTGGCGTTCGCACTCTTCAGAGCGATATATATGTATATATTAGTAAAGCTGGCATTTACTACATAATACAAGACAGTTTTATTCTCTATGTTTGGAGATGTAAACCTTGTTAGTACAGTATTAATATTCCCAACAATTGTTTTTTGTGTTAACAGTTATTGATTTTCACTTGACATGTACATCATAGTCCTGTCCAGCTTCAAAAGTAGGCTGGACGTTGATAGATGCACAAAACGTTGGCTAACACGAAATACATGATACAAGGGTGCTGTTTCTACTATTCCCAGCCAACTGAGCCCCGGATGCACCCGCTGCAGCAGCCCCAATGTAACTGGTAACACGTGAAACCATGATGTATGGGTTGGCCTTCAGTCACTCCAGGGCTCCCCTACATCACGTCAACTTACATGGCCGTGTCACCCCCACTCCTGACGCACCCCCAGCCTACTGGCCGCCACGACCCAGTCCCCCAACACTTCAACCAATGGTCACCCACTCCCCAGCAACCAGCGCTGGCCGCGTTCAGCGTGACCTCTGACCTTTCCTGACCCCGAGGAGTAGAGGTCATCCACGTTGACAGCGTTCTTGGATGAAGAGGACGGGCTTCAGGTGGAGATCGATATGTAGATGCAGTTACCATCGATTGCTTACCGCGGCTGGTTTAAATGATGGAGTTTGTCAAATGGTGGCGTTACGCGAGGTTAAGGGATCCGTCCATAAAAGACGTATCGCTGTGAGCTGGTCTTCGTTAAGGCGGAGAACGACGGGTTAAAGTTTAATCCTGTAAGGGTTCTGGCACAGCCGCCATGT
Source organism: Alentia gelatinosa (assembly GCA_950022655.1). Classification (NCBI taxonomy): domain Eukaryota; kingdom Metazoa; phylum Annelida; class Polychaeta; order Phyllodocida; family Polynoidae; genus Alentia; species Alentia gelatinosa. The sequence goes on from OX465581.1 coordinate 75,406,053, forward strand.
TTATACTGGGCACGGGTAACGCTTCCAGGCCTAGCCTTTAATTCCCATGGACCTTCCATTTGTTCTAGGCATGTCAAGACCGTTTACTTAACAAAAGTAATGCAGGTTCTAGATTTTTTTTCAATTGTTTCCCATGGTGTGGGCATAATTTCATGTAATTTCTAAATACAGTCTGTAAATATGCAATCAGCCAACACAAAGATTTCTCTACCCACTGGCGAAATCATTATGAGGAGTACTCTTAAATCCAGGCTATGTTCCTGATATTCGGCTATGGTTTTAAATCCACTTAGTCTTTTTTTAAAACTATTTTTAAACGTTTACCATAACAACATTCATGTTGACTACATATCACCTTACCACATCCCCCGGAACCCTCCTCCACCCACCTTCCCTTCTCGTTCAGTAGACACACGAATGTATAAATTGATTCCCTCTGCGCACTCTGGTATCCGTCCCTGTCGGCCTCCAGAACTGACCCCTCCATCTCCCCTGGGTACAGGGGGTAAAAGCGATGCACCGCCGTGGCCACCAATCACCCAATGGTCAGGGGAGCTGGCCGGCAACGCGACCCGACGCTAAGTAAACGCAGGGGCGACATGCATGTTTATATTCGAGCATGTTGAAGAAGGAAGATCCCTGCACATTAAGCATGTCAACGTGCAGCCACCCTGTCCTCAGATGACACGTCCTCGAGGGGTATCTGGTGGCGCGCAGGCGCAGTTCGCATGATTGTTTGCGAGCATGCGCTTCCCAGGCTTCTCCTGCATCCCGCGTATGTCTCAGTGGGGAGTGGTGGTGGGGGTGGTGTGTGCAGACCTACGTATACCCCCATACTGTTTCACGCAAGTATTATTGACGTCTCGAATTATGCAACAAAAATGCCAAAGGGACGCACATTCCATATACGGTATACCAAAGAAACTATACCTTTAAAATAGGAGGGTTAAAAAAAAGACCTCTTTGTTGGCATGCGGCCTGGTTACGTGCGGCATTGTGGTAATTCATGTTGGGTAACTGTAATGGCCCACCAGTGGTGGCTATGCATGTACGAAGCACGCGCTGACAGTTGCGTGGTTGGCGAGCAGTAGTAGTACGGAAGGTCGGTATCTTTTACAGACAAAGCGCACACAACCAAGCCACTGGATCCTTATTGCTTCAGGGATCGGTAAACACACCGGTGTCCAAACAGACCACATCAACGTACGATTTCCAGTAGGCAAGGCAACGCCTTTTGATTACTTCACCAGGCTAGTACCGTGCATATGGCTTCTTTAAGGTATTATGCCCTTTTGAGTGTTTCGGGGACAACTCGGTGTGTATATATAAGGCTATTGCAAATATGTCGTCGTACAAATGCCTTATGTATGGCCAGAGGCTGACAGCCTGTACCAAATATTTAAGTAATATAAGGAAATTGTTAGGTGGGCGAATTGAATAGTTTCGATAGTCTTTGTACGTCCCAAAGCAGTGGATATAGAAATTACTCCCAAAAAAGAGAAATAATTCAATTCATTTACCCTCACAAATTCATCTAATTATTATAAACACACGAGATAAACATGAAGAATTATTTGACCGTAAAGAGTTATTTCATTTGAACGTATAGTGCGTACCCTATAGACGTCCGTGGTATATAATGATACCATGAAATGGATGCTATTTGGAAAGTTAATATATAATAAGATCGGAATTGCAAAGAAGAATGATATGATGAGATATCAAAAAGGAGTTTAAACCATTCATTGGCCGTGCTTGTAACTACGTAACATTACGATTAATTCCGATTATGAGAGGCATGATTAGCTCCTATTAAATTGGCAACCTATGTTGTTGGATTACAAATCTCAGACAGATATTTCTTAGGTAAATGTAAGTTGGATATTAACAATCGGAGAAAGGTTTAAATGTACTGACTCTAAGATAGTAGTTCCTCTTTTGTGTGAAAGTCTCAGAAAAGACTGCTGATCAGATGGACTTTAACGTCACTGTATGTACGTCCTTAACCTACAAGACCACCTATATATAGCCCACAGCTGAAAAGGCCCCATGGCTGCAGTTCATCACGTCTTAATTACTGCTGTGAATCGCACTGTAGAGGACACTATGTATCCAGGTAGTAAGATGGATGCCGCACCTTTAATTGTTCCTCCTGTGTTAACATCTACGAGCATGTGGCTGCCCAATAGAACGAACTCCCTCCTCCGGTTGGTTCAAGGAAGTTCCACCTGGGCCTTGGAGTATTAGCTGAACCCACCCGTGGACGTAGCTCGCCTTTCTTATTAGTCTTGACGATGGTGCTTCAATGTCAGGTGAGTGGGTCTGAATAAGAAACCCTTGCTAACAGGTGAGGCTTCAGGTAAGCATGACTGCTGGTCAGGTAACACACCTGCGGCATTTTCCATTAAAAGGCCATTCAGAATAGACTACGAGAAGTAGGTGGTAGGAACTGATAAAAGGAACTCATTCATTGACACAGGAATTGTCAACAGGTTAGGACAGATTTTTGGTCGGGAATTCAGGTATGCACTTCAGGGGTTCTGAGAGGGTAGCATAAAGTTAACTATATGCCATGTTTTCTTGATAGGCATAGAATAGAAATGCCGTTTCCTGTTGTGATAGCAGTAATGTTAAAAAGGCTCATGGCTAATTCAGTCACAATTCACAGTGACCGCAATTCATGTATCAAACAGTGCTTTAGCGAAAAGGTTATTCTTTAAGTAGCAATATAGAAAGGTCGGAGTGGAATCCTAGTTATTCCAATGCATGACCACTCCTTTATCTTTTTTCTTCTGATAGAAATTGAAAGTTATGATCAAAGTACTCAGACAGCTCTACAATCTCAATCTTTTAAATCCTACAAAAGAACTAGATTTGCGCAGAGCGCTGCCGTTATCCTTCCTGAGATTAACTGAGTTCCGTGTTTCCGGCTTTACCTCTTGTAGACTGACCCGGATGTTCACAAAGGGAGTCCACAACATCAATAATGGAGAAGGGGCCGTCTGGCTAAGTGTGACTAAGTAATTACGTGGGCAGCAAGAACGTGCTCCTGATCTCTGTTCATATTTCAGAAGCGACCTTCGAAGGTGGTTTAATGAGACGTCAGAGACTATTACTGATGTTTAAAAGCGATACCCTTGGTGAATTTAAATGCAGTGTTTAAATACATAATCGCCGTATTATCTGGTCGAGTGTTGTTGGAAATCTCTTTCCAATAATGTGAGTATTCATAGACTTTGATTTGTTAGCATCTTCATCATCATCATTTCTCGGTGCACAGTACTCTTGATAACAAATCATGTGAAGCTTCGTAAGTAATTATGTTCCTGTCGAGTTGCTACACATTTGTCCAATAACAACGGGATAGAGCGGAAGAACGGCCTGGTCGAGCTCTGAAAATGTAATAACTACTTCCTCGAAATAAAAGTGTACAAAAAAAGCATGAACCCGACGCGGGAAATTCATTGAAAACTTACTTTGTGTTTTACAGTGGCAACATTTAATCAAAAGCGTGTAACCATACGAAGCCTATAGCCGCCTAAAACAGAAATGGTTTAATGTTCAAAATACAAGTTGAGCCTTTACTATCAATTCAGATTGCGATGTACATTTATTTGGACGCAACACAAGACACGCCTTAAGTTTCTGAATAGAGCATCAGAAATAGTCCTGCTTGGTTTTATATGATGTGGACTGGATCATCAGGGACGGCGCTGTTTTGATGGTTGGAAGTACATATTTTATTAGTTCTTCAACCATATAATACTCATGCAGCACTTTAAGGGAAAGTACTGGTCATCATAACAATCCGTGAGAGTCTGCGGACAGGTATAGAACGAAGCCTTACCTTTTCTTTGTATTAAGTCGTTGCAGAGCATTTGCTCCTTATTACAATGAAAAGAAAAATTGTTTAAAAGTCTTAACATTGAAACTGGTGTTGTTCCATTCACAGAAAACGAAAAATATCCGAGTCATTCGTCCTCACGAAAATATCTTTACCAAGTGCCCTAAAAGGAGAGCGAGTGAAACACCACATATATCAAACAAATTCTGATCAAAATTACCCTGAATCGAGATGTGCCATTATCGCTGCCTGCTATCGATAAAAACACTAACTAGCCTTAAGCCAGAACTGCAACCCGCCGCAATTGAGGTTTACATGACCCATGATCAGCCCAGACACTGGAAATGCTGTATGGTGTGGACTTTAAGTAATAGTTCTCGTGTTGGCCATTGTTCAATCTCTTAGGAAGATGAGTAACCCCAGAATGAACTCCATGAGATAAGTCATGAGACTATTGAAGTTATTTTTACCAAGAAATCATATATATGTATGAAAGGATTATCTTCATATATGGACGTTATGAGTTCTCTTAGTGTGACCTAAGTGCTACAACTGTAGACTTTGAACTTTGTAGGTGCTGAGACGGCCTGAACTCTGGCTTAAATATTTATGTTACCCTGCCCAAGGGTGTTGGAAGGACAACTAATGAGGCTGGGCTGGGTAGGTGACAACAGATAGATTGAGGCTGGAGAAGGCGAGAGTTCCGCGGGTCATGAGTGATGTGTTGTGTGGATGTGGCGTTATTACACCCTCCTTTAGAGATATAAGATCACCAAATATCAGAAAGTGGTCACCAAGAGCAATTGGACACCTTATATCTGGAAGTGACTGCTGGTTATATTTTCATCCCAAATTAAAGAACAAACTTTGAAAACAAGTCCTTTAAGAAGCTGCCTTCCTGTGTGTTCCACTCTACCTCTTCGAGTGCACAGCTGTGTGCAGGGCCCAACTTCCCGGCTAGTCAGTGATGAATAAGGGGTCCATGGGGGTGAGGCCCGCTCGATATTGAGCTCCCGCCCGTCACCGCTATGATCCCCTGCACTTAATCTACGCGCACTCCCGCATTTTCAAGCTGTTTTCAGGTGACGGGAGCAGCTCGGTCCGACGAGAGCTGCTCGCACTGCGCTGTCCGCATAGACCAGCTTCCTCTTTTTCTTCCCAAATGTATCTCGTTTGGTGCTTAGGGCCGCTTGGGCTTTTACCAGGCGATCCATATCTTGGCTTTACCAGCCCGCCTAGCGCCAGCCCTGCCCTAATCTGAGGCGTTGGTGTGTTAGCCTCACGGGTTTTGATTAATCGGAGTTTCACAACCTTCCAAGATGAAAATCGCTTAGGACTTTTAAAATGGTCTCTAGTTGGATAGCTTAGAAAATGATACCTTGAATATTGCGCGCTGTCTCATTCGTCTAAATGCTTGTCATTCACAAGTTCATCTCTACCATATAAAACTTTCTATGACACATGGACGCATATCACATGTGGTCAAGTGTAGGCCTTCCTGTGAAAATACAATATATTCATTTTATAAAACCAACTACACATCAATAAAGCTAATGCTGTGTGGCCACCATGGTGTATTTTTTTCACTATTGACAGATGAAGGAAGATGGTAGAAAAGACGATGATGAGATGATGCTGTAGAAAAGCAGTTAATGTAGCAATGGCTTTTTAGTACATTTGGAAAGTAGCACCAGTAGTAGCCAGGCTTATAGTGGTGTGAAGGGGAGCATGTGTGAGCAGAAGGTTGCCTGAGGCTGAGTCGCTCACTTCTCCCTAAGCTAGGTGACAGCTGAAGGTAGGATCGAGACTCCCCAGCACCCCTCCTGTCCTAATCAATACACCCTCCCCCCCCGATCCCCACTGTGACCCTCTCCACCCCGTGCTAGTTAGGCGGAGGTCGGCTGAAGGTCATAACATGGTCACACCCCAAGGTTAGTGTCAACCAGGGGTCTTGTGTCACTCGTGAATGGGTCCAGAGGTGGCACTGAACCAGTAGCCTCATCCCATGACCTTGAAGTTGACCTTGGCACAACCATGACCTTGGCAGACTTTTAAACTGTTCTCTTGACCCACTTCTCGTAATTGCCCTTTGGCTATTTGGCAAAGGTGAAAGTCTTTTAGCGTGTTTTCTCAGTTAACTTACTAACAAGTATGTTCCCCTCATGAGCAAAGGCCGGTTCCTGAATCTGTTTCAATAATGCCATGGAATCAATTATCATCTCTTTTCAAATTCATATATATGCTACACTCAAACCGTTATCTACCCTACAACGTTGAAAAGCATTTCTCTCTGGGCGTGTCTAGTCTTGGATATGGTAGAGAAAGGGAGACATCACATATTTCTTGAGTTATGTGACGTCCTGTTTTCATTTTTATATACAGGACCATAATGATATATTATATTGTATGACATATTCTACCCCTTTGTAATCCATAATATCGATGACTTATATATGCCATTTCCGTTTGCTTGCAGGTGAGTTTGCTCTTCCGATTCTGTAACAGATGAAATCTTTCAAATGGAAGGAAGGTAGGGCAAGTAAAAACAACCCACGACTCACAAAGAGGACTCTTAAAGTGGTGATTGTTTAATTTTCTCTGGCAGCTCATTATTTATTAGTGTTGACTTAGACAAGTTAACCATTGAAAAGAGTAACTACCACAGGCGCCCACGCTGAAACACTAGACAAAGTCAATTCACAATATCGCCTTAAGGGTGCAATCATAACAGAGTCTGATAATTACTCTAAATTGGTGCCAGCATTTGTGGCCAACGTTACTCAGTAGATTGGCGAGCTCTCTTGGGGAAGCGGTGGCATGGTTAATGATAGAGTTAAATGCCCTGGTCCTGGGTGAGAGGGGAGGGCGCATGCTGCATACTCTTGGAGATACTTTTAATGTATGTCCTAGAGATTATTTTATGTCTTTATCGATATGAATTTATATAATAAGAGAGACTAAATAATATAGTAGAGTTAGCCCACTATGCTTCTGTTTGGTTGGGAGGGGGAGGGGCTTGTAACAATGCCTCTTAAAAGCTGAGGTGTATCTGATAGAGGAATGTGTTAAAGGAGCTGCTCTTGCTGATACTGCTCATTGTCCTACTGTTCTTGTCGAACTACTGTGGAAGATCCCGGGCATGTGAGCTCGAGTATGAGGGGTGTGGAGGGAGGGAGTAGCGAGATGAGCCGTTCCTGGAGGTGGTGCTTTGTGGGATGAGCAGTTCCTGCCCCCGGCCACGGGCCTCCCATGCCGGTCTCCGCCCGTGCCTGGCACTACGAAGCACGCAGCCCTCATCACCCGCTCCCACCATGGGTGATCTTTCGTACAACAACCAGCATAGGCCAGCAGTATTATCACTGGCCAGTCATGCAAAGAGGGCGACTGCTGGTAGTTGCAGTTTTACCCGTGGGATCCACCAAAAGCACAGTTTACACAGTGTAAGCAAAATCCTACACTACAGGTTTTCATTATTATTAGTGTACTTTTTCCATGGCTCTCCATGCCGTTTATATAGAATATAGGCATGGCGTCATGCTACATCCTAACTGAAATGAGAATATATCAATCAAGCGGAATATGTAGTAACGGCTGTCGGGCGAGGGGAGGCAGCGCTGTAGGGCATCGGGAGGTTAGATGAGAAAGGTCGTGGGTTGATGAAGAACTAAAATAGAAAGCATTTATAAGATCCCCCACCGATGAGACCCATTCAGGAACCTCCTCTTCCGGACCGTTATATCCTATCATCATTTCACGTCCAGCTGCACCAGTGGGCGCCACTGACCCCTCCCCCTTTGACCCCCGCTATACTTCGTTCCCGGAAAGATGGCCTCCCGTCCCCTGTTGCCGTGTGTTTTGAATCATCCATATGGAATTCAGGACCTCCCAGACCACCCTCCGTCCACTGATCACCAACCGATATGAAGGATGAGTAAATTCGAGGCTGTTTTGTTAGAGGGTACTAGTCAATGCTGTTGTTGAGAAAGGTCTTTGAAATCTGATCCCACCTCTTAGGGAACCGAGTATACTTTGTGTGCGTTGGAGCGATAAGTGTCCTTTGACGTTACTGCTTCAAGAGGGCATCCGACCGAAGAGTATCCACATGTCGGGGTTCATCCTCCATTGGTCCATGTTATGCCCACTATTCCTATAACAGTGGTGAGGCCAAAGTTTCAAATGAAGCTTTCTCCTTATTCTAGGTCAGCGGAAAACTCCAACAGTACTTTCTTTCGATGATTGTATTATGTCCAAAAAGTAGTCACTGCGCAGACCATCTTTTATTGTATGTATTATAATCATGTCATGAGATTTTATTAGAATTCGTTATTACCAAAATTGATATTTTATGATGCTTAAACTGTACCATAAAAGGCCTTTATATGATATAAATGAGGGCAGTGGAATTGATCGTTATCCTTATTAAATATGTCACCCACATCATATGGGGGAAAGTGTCACGTCAGGAAAAGCCCTCAAATGATTACAAATAGGTCATTGGCCTATTTCATTAGTGGAGTTGCCTATAATAAATCCGATCCGACCATTTACATGCCCCAGTCAGGTGTAAACAGGGATCAGGTTTGAATCTTACCGTTAAGCCTGTCAGCCCCACATAAACCAGGCAGCAGGCACACCTTAGTGAATCCGCGGACTGACGGGCCTAACACACGCGCAGACAGGTGAGACGACAGGCAGGAGGAGGTCATGACCCCCATCAACTTCAGCCAGGTGATGTACGTGCTGGTGACACAGGTACAGAGCGGTGTTAATGCTCGCCTCCCCCCGCCCATCCTGGTCCCTGGCCTGGTGCGGCACACGCGGCCCCGGCACCGCCCTGAGCGCGGCGCCGCCTGTCAAACACCGCCACCCGGGTAAGATGTACGTGTCCTAACACGCCCACGCCACGCGTTATATGATCACGTATGTGTCATTCAAATTGAGCATCTCCATCATTAAGGTGATACGAGAAACGAGGCCAGTTGGCTCATTTCGGTCCACGTTACCCGCCCCTAACCCCAGGACAGTGTAACAGGGTAGGTTATGTGGGAAGTGCTAGAGTTTCGAATGATAGCTGCCTGATTTATTCTCAGAATGACTGAATGAGTGTCACCCCAAATCCTGATAGTACCAGAATCATCTACATTAGCTATAATAAGGAATTATCTGATATTCTCATCGTGGTCCATGTAAAGGTGCTATATATTATTTTGGTCAAAATGTATTTGCGTGGATAAATCTAAATAACAGGGCGATATTTATCTTTTCACGATCGCGATTTCCACAATGAACTATCGCTTTCTCTGCCTCCACAAGGTCATAACAATGTGTCAAGCAAATGGTCGTGAGACCTCTGACTTCCTGTAGTAGAAAAAGATGGGGATGTGATTTAGATTCAAACACATCGTTGAACCCTGCTCGTGCTCTATGTTAGTAGTAAGGATATATGCAATTGACATTTGCAATGTGCACCATATTTAGACCCCACTTGGTAAGCCAAGCTCATGACCTTTGTGAGGGAAAGAACTAATCTGTACCCTTTTGGCAGCATGTATCATAAATAGTTGATTCGCAATGAAGTATCCATAAACTGCCTGCACAATGTATTTGACCAGTCATTCATAATTTATGGGGCCTGTATGCTTTGGCAATGCGACGTCAGCAAGTAAACATTTCACGATGCTCGGAGATTCGAAACGTCGACCTCCCACGTCTTAACCCGACACCGAAATTCCTCACTGCCTTGCTACCACCACCATCATCGATGTGCTCGCTGCAACCTTTCAGCTAATGTTGGAGGTAGATAACCTATAGGGTTCAGGTGGACGGGGAAACGGGGTAGTGCGGGTAGCACGGAATGGCCGATATCTCTACCCACCTGCCCATCCCGCATCCCTGGTAAACTGCCGGCCCACCTTCCTCGACACCTGATGAGGGGAGTGAGGCCCTGAGATAACCCGACCCCCATAACGTCAGCGGTGTGAGTGCATTGCTGCAGGTATACTTTCCAACCCGCTCTGGCGGGAAACCATCGAATGGAGGTGGTGGCCGGTAGTGCCCTCTGGTTGGCTTCCTTATCGGGTTGCCATGACGATGGCGTGGTGTGGTTGGCGTGGCTACCCATTGTGAGGGAGGCTGGTAGTGATAGAGTTACGCGTGCGATTGTCATCTCAGAGGGACTGGGCGTGTTGTATGCGGGCGCCCCACCCCCGGGGGAGTCGGGGTCCCATGCTTAACCGAGCAAGACGCGTCTGCATGGGGCTTAATGAAAGTAAGAGGACTTAATATCAAATTGGATCCCCTATCGTCATAATGGTAGGCATTGGCTTGGTCTTTTCTATTTTATGATAGAAATGACGAAGCGTTGCACTGCATCCAGCGAACCGAGAAGCTTTTCATGGAAGCATTAAACAGGGAACCTATACCACTGCATCTGAAAGAGCCAGTATAGCTCCGATGTAGTTCCATATCTTACATGTATTCGAAAATAGGACATAACATAGATGTGACCCCTCCCTATTAGATATGGTAAATTCATATCTAAATAAAGAAGATCGTTGTAATTCGGCCCCATGCTATACATGTATTTTGCCATCTTAAATTGGAACGTCAAGATATAGTATTGCTCACTGATGTAGTAAACGTCAACGTAATTGATCTTTACATGGTTTTTTCCAATGTACATACTCGGAAGGATGGCTGCTTTTCACGCTCCCATCAACTGTTATGGCTGAAGAAAGAACGTAATATTCTTCTGTATCTAGTTATGCCTAAACATAGATTTAACGTCCTTAAACCATTATAAATCTGACCAAGGATACATTGTCAATGAGTAATAAAAGCGTTGCTGTTCACATAAATCGGATATTAGATATCCATGGCTATAGTGGGATTAATTTATGGATATTGTAAGTAGATTGCAGTCATTTTTTTCGTTAGGGAACATTCGAGAATGAATTACTTATTGATAAAGAGTCATTTTTATGATTAGTCTAAATGTAGAAATGTTCACACATAGCAATAATTGCAGTGAAAAGAACTGAATGCTAATTTTACAATATTTTTGTTTGTGGTCCTATTTATTAACAAGTACTTCCGTTCAGACTCGAGTTTTATTCTGTTTAAACCCTAAGGCTGGCATATTATGTCTATTTATGTTGCCTTATTTATAAACTAAATGAGGTTGATACCCGTATCTTTCTACAAAAAACTGTACAATCACCATTAGGGTGGCTGATTTTAAAGCAGGTCTGCTTTTATTGTGGCACGGATGGGTGGTGGATGGTGGCCACTGGGAAAAGAGGATGTTAATTAAGATTTGCTCGTCACCAGAGCTTATCAGTCATGGAGAGAAAAACAACTCCTGATTTACCGCTCCCTGAAGGGATAAATAAACCACCAATGCAAGCCACGCCACATAAAACCCGATAATTGCACACCTCTTCTCGGTTTAGTTGTTATCTTCAGCCCAATCTATATATTATCAGTCGGTACATTTCCCGCCTCAAATATTCATGGACCGGGGTAATTGGCATTACATGTAGTTGGTATGGGTTCCAGATTATAACATGGGTTTTCTTTTGCAACTTAGTATCGTACTTACGGCTTTTCTGACATGTTATAGATGTTTTTTTATCCTGGCCTGTGGATTTTAAATTATTAAGCGTATGAATTACATATGTAGAGAATGTTAATGTAAATTGGTATTTATTGTCCTGTTCCCTGTAGCTACTGTGGAATTTATATGCACGTAAACCGGTCTAGGTGTAACAACTTGTTTTGGATGCCAACAATCATTCAGTTTTCTTTGAAATACAATGAGCGTTGGTCAAGTATCATGTATGTAAGACTTGTCTAGACAGACATCATATGAAGTATTATGGTGTGCGTGATTGGCAATCTGCACGAACATGCAATCTCTTGGCCATTCTGCTGTAAGCCTTTTTCTCGGCTGGAGTACGCGATCTATTTTCGTGTTCTGGGAAGGAAACCTCACGGAGCGGAAAACGACGGATGGAGTATACATCAAGCTTGACTATTCAACTCAACTCCCTTTCCTTCTAGAATGACAGAGGGATGGTCTATAGGATGGAGCAGCAGCTGGCTTCTCGGATCGTCTTTGAGTACAGATCGCTAAACAGAAGCCCCGTTCGTTAAGAAAGCATGAAATAGAGTTACGCCTCATCCCATCTACTTCCGGATTAGTCAAATTGGCAGTTTCGTGGCACTCTACTGACTTTTGTGAAAGTGGAGTGTTATTAATGTTCCTCATGCCCGCCAGGGCGTTCGTCCGGATGTCACGTGTGCTGATGCGTTGGCTGCAACGCTGGTGGCTCCACACATGCGCATTGGCGAGCCCTCCGGCGAGCGCCCAACGCGGGCAATAACCAGAGCCGTACTACACGTGCGTTTACTGGGATTCTCAATGGTGCCCGGATAAAACGACTGGCATAATCCTTTTATGGAAGATGACACCCAGCATTGTGGGTCAAGTGAAGGATCGATAGTTGTCATGGTAACCAGACCCAAGCGTACCCGGCGAGCGAAAAGTGAAGTAATTGTGCCGATAATTAATTTGGTATTATCTGCGTGTCAACTCGTGATTCGATTACTTGTAACTCGAACCTCCTTTTCTGGAACTTCTTGAGAGAAATGGGAACTTCTGAAAGTGATAAGGTATAGATAGTGTACATTGGGATTTGAATCTTCACAGGACATCTTTTTCACGTAATAGCTTTGAAGAGCAGGTTCACACAATGTCAATTGTCCCTTCGCGTCACCAAATAAAGCACACACAAAATACAATCGAACACGTGTATTGCTTTGGGGTATAATTTGCTTTCCTCGTCCCAATATGATCGGGGTCGATGTATTCAATTTCCTCCCCGCTCGGAATATCGAAACGAAATAGTTCTCTGAATTCATTGCTGGCTTCCGACATGCTCTACCTACTCGCCATTTTATGAAGCTTTGTAGTGAGATTTTAGGATTATTTGTTATATGAAAGAACCTTAATTACAATGTTTTTTTTATATATAAAAAAAAAATTAAAATTCGTCTCAAACTCTATTTGCATTAGTCTTAAGACATGAAGCCCAAATGTAGCCAACCGATTGCAACTCCAAACTAAGTAGAAAATGTCACATCTTTCGCAGGAATGCACTTCGCTCTGATCCCTTCTTACTACAGATTCAGGTCCACAGGCGGGACTTTGAGTTTAAGGAAGAAAAGGGGAAACAAGGTTTGAAGATAACTGGTAAGGGTGAAAAGAGAGGTGAGAGAGGGGCGGTACTGTATTGGTCATGGGGTGTAAAGCCTTGTGATGGCAACAAAGAATCTGCGGTTGCCCAGTAGGAGGGGAGTGCAGTGGGCGGGTTATGGGGAGAATTCATAGGTATAGACAGTGGCTTTACAGGGTGTGATCGCAGTGAAAAGCTCCTATACAGTCACTGGGGCAGCTGGGCCATCCCCACAACCTTTGAAAGGCTTCTGACCCTTTCACTGGATGAAGAAGAAAAAGAAGAAGAAAAGGTGAGGGCGTGGATAGGGACTATTTACAGCTTATGTGGTTAGGCCAGAATAGAACGGGTTTTCAATATTTAAAGTTGTTTGTCATAGAGAAAATGTAAATACAAGGATCTACCAAGTGTATTTATGCTGCATTACTGATACTTAAAAAGAGAATACAGACAATTATGTGACTATAATACAGCTATTACCTTACATACTCGTAAGTATTTGAAGGTGTGAGAACTATTTCTCCAAACCTATTCGCCCGAACCATGAACTCATTTGTAGACACTAATCTTCACATCTGATATCTGAGTACCAACACAATCGTACAGAGGTTGTAGATCCATAGGGGGGAGTCATCAAACACACAACTTACACGATTATCATTGAACCTTTTCAAGTGTAAAGGTACACCTATTAAGTAAAACGTTTGGTGTTTATTTAGTAAAACGCTTCGTGTTGTGGTTATTTTTACCATCTTTTATCTTGTGTCCCATTTAAGATTAATTACGAGTCACATTCACCACCTCCAGAGGGTAAGCTATTAAAAGATAAGCGACGCTTTCTAGCGCTATTCTTTCCCCCTACCTGACATTTCCCCCCAGGCTGGACCTAATGGTTACAACACTCTTGCGTCCCACCCACTCCGTTCACTACCACAGAGGCAGTGGCGCTGCCGTCGCTGGCAGCCAGCTCTCTGCAGTCGGCGTCTAGACATTAACGTATTGATCTTAGCGGCAAACCGTCTATATGGTGGCTCCCGCATATTGGCAGCTGGTCAGTGTGCTGGCCATACGGAGGGAACATGCATTACAGGGGCCAGCTGTGGCAAGTCAACATGAGGGAAACCGTCAGCGAGGAAACTATATACGTCCGCGAGTCGCTTCACGGATTGATGCTTGTGTGCATTGCTTAATTGGTAATATGGTGTGCAGGGAAGTCTTGTCCCTGCCTCTGACATATGGGCAATTTTTTAAATTGTATAACAAGAGAGCAATAATGACTTAACCGTGGACATTGCTTGGAAACACTTCACAGTGTCAGGTCATCAACGAGTCCTGGATCTGGTCCTGCTGGCGCTGCTGCTGACTAGGTGGGCGGCGTGGGGCGGAGGGGTTGTGGTATAGGTGCAGGGTATAGAAGGGGGTACCTGCAGTAGCTGGCGTTGGTCGCTGCTACTGGTTTGCTGCTGACTCAGTCCCTCTCCCGCCCTGCGACAACCTTCTACGTTCTGCGTAGGAGCCGAGTCAGCGCTGCGCAGTCACCGAGCTGCTCCGAGCAGTTGAGACCTACACGCAGCCGGAACCACTGTGCCCTGTGGTTGGCGGGCGGGGATCCATCCGCCTGGTGTTCCCTGGAGTTGGGGGTGGCAGCAGTAGGAGGGGGTACGAGAAAACGGATCCGGGTGGGAGTACTACGGATGGACCCCCCTCGCACAACGCCGCTGGGTGGGTCTTATAGCGCCGGTTGTTTTGATCCGGCTCCGGTGAGTAATTGCGATGCGTAGAAGATGAGGGGCGTGGGAAGAGAGGGGGTTAACGCTACCCTCCTCCGTGTGTCGCAGTCCCGGACAGCAGTGCGGTTCCCCTCCTCCTGGTACGTGACAAGGTGAGGACACTGGAGGAGCCCAGCCACACCTACCACAAATGCCCTTCGCCGACAGCAATGTATTGAGCTCCACACGGGGAAGTTAGCGTGGCATATAACTGTGTGATAACTGCGGTACTTACTACATCAGCTTCGACCAGAAGTGGATGCTGGAGTCCACGTCATATCTGGAAGCCTATCTCTGATGGGGCTATGTTTATATACAAACAGGCGTGTATTCGGATAAGGCCCGTTTCTGACGGTCCGGGGATAATAGCATAGATAAGGTGAACATATCTCCAAGGACATCCGTTACTCTGGATCTTAACATGTGTACCCTACTGCACCAGACCTCAGTAGTTTGGCGCACGTCCCTTTAAGGTACATGTACATGGTTGGCGGCACCTCCCCGCCGCGCAGTGCCCGTCCAAGTGGTATCCGGTGAGTTGTGTCCGTGTGGTGTGATGCCGACACTGGATATGTACGAGTCAAGACACTGGTCAGCCTCGAGCGTTGTGCAGCTTCGGAAGGTCACAGGGTGCGTGCGGGTTGTCATGGATAACAGGCCCGCAGCCAAACGGAACAGGTAAGGGACCCTACGATATATAAGCTGCTTTGCCAGAAGGGCACTCTCTATTGGCATGATATTTCCTTTAATTGTCATCACCATATCTTAACAGATCTATAAACGAATTTATTACGTATTAGATTTTTTCTAGAGGAACACTCACAGTTCCCATGGTATTTGTTTCGTCAAAGTCTATTTACTACCATTTGGTATGAATTTACACACATCCTATTCAAAATCTTATCATTTCGCGTTTAATATGGGCCAAACCTTACTTATATAGATATAAGTAATCAGTCCGACACACTCCTTGCGCTGGAAGTGTTTGTTCGGTTCGACCAGTAGCTGTTTTTAAGGAAGACACTCACATCGAGATAAGTTCTATTTTTCCCTTGGAGTTCTGTTTGACCGTATGATATTATTCAAATGTTCTAGACCCAGTCTGTGGAAAATCGATCCGCACTTTATAATGATAGGGAAGTGAGTTTGGGATCAATAGTCAAATGTAAGAGGCGAGCCAAACTTCCAAGTACAACTTCTTTATCTGATAGATACATACTCTATTGGGGCTTGTGTATCGATATTGATATAATGATTAAGCAGAAGACTTTTCAATACAGGTTTTCTATATGCCGTGGTAACGTTGGTTAACTGAGACTACCATCCTGTAACTCACAACAAATATGATAAAAGCCACTTCTATCAAACCTGGTTTAATTGATATCATATAAACCCCGCTATATTATCCCAGTATTCCTCTGTGTATTAATTCAGTTATAGATTGTAATGCGGCACCATTGAGATAAAAGAAAATAAAGATTCATTCCTGGAAACCTGGTGGGTCCCTGGATGAATCAATGGGCACTTAGTGGATTAAGGTCAGTGATCCTTGGACTCACCTAACCACAATGAGTATATTCAATGCCTAATGGCGTCGGTGGGCGCATGGTCGTAGCCAGGGGTCGGTATCCTAAAACCGAACTTAAGATGCTAGAGCTTAAGGAACGTAACAATCTTTGTTATGCCCAAATTCATATTCTACCTGCCTGAATCGAAATCCAGAAGTCTGTTCAATCATCCACAACACATATTAATATTGACAGAATTATGTCCCACCAAATTGAGTTTAAGGACAGAGTATTCTCAGGTGCTTTTTTAGGTAGGCGGCCCTACCAGTCCTTGGTCAACCTTAAATCTTACGTTCACACGCCGACTTTTACGTGATCAACAGGTGCTTAAAACTCGGACCTCCGAGTCCCCGAGTCCCCGAGTCCCAGATCCCACCGTGTCTCTCCAGTGTGCAGGCACGTTGCCAAGTGGCCTCCAGTGCCTGCGGCCTGTCCTCAGCCAAGTGTTGGCCTTTTGATTGCTGGCCTAACATTGCTACTGTTTTCTCCTCCCGGTCGTTGCGATAACACTGTCATTGTACGGTCAACTGGGATCTGTGGAAACATTCGAGGTGGTTGCACCAGTTATTTGACTTAAAAGATAGTCAGGAAAAGATTGACTCGCTTGTTTTGTCATATTCATAAAGTATTAGGAAACATATGTTGTATAGTTATTTCTCGATATATATAATTGACTAGTTCTTTGACGTCAGTAGTATAGCGCAGTGTGTACCTCTTACATATCAAGAAATATATTTATGATAGTTTAGTAAATGTATGGTAAATATAGATTGAATTTAGTTTAAGTTAATTCTATTTCTATAGCTGTTATATAGAAGGGGGAGTTCCCGATGTGTCGAGACGTGGACTCATGGTACTTGATATGAAATCCATGTATGACAACAAACTATTTGTCTGCATTCCAAATCTTACACAATGAACCCTTTCTCATGCCCTGCATGGACCAATACATCATCGCTAAAACTCCACAATAAGCGTCGTTTGCCGCTTGACACTCGCTGTCCCGACCTGGCCACTTCCCTTATACACAAATAGTGTGCCTTGATCCAGTCATATAAAGGCAGGGATTTGTTAGAGCTTGATTTTTCTGTTTATTAAATGTGGTCATAACAATGTCCCCTCGTTGTATCTATTCCCCATGGGTCGGTGCCTCGTCTTTATGTCACTGCTTCCTTGTCATAAGTTTATATGGAACGATTTAAAGTAACATGATGTCTCAGACTGATCACCTCTTGAATTCTCTTTATACAACTACCCTGGTCGTCAAAAAAGGGTAATTGTTCTAGAGTCCCTAGCCAGTACAGTTGCACATATTTGTGGGCATCCGCGTGAACTATTTCAAACGGACCCGCCAATATCATATCGTGTTTCACAAGAAAACAAGTTCTTTTATTAGAGAGGCTTCACGACATGACATACACTGTGAAAGAATTTTGTCATGAATTTTTCATCAATCTTTGCCATCACTATGGCTCGGTTATACGCCGACAATGTTGAGCTCAGCCTTTGTTTGATGCGATCAAGAGTCCTGTATAGAGATAACGTTATCACACTGAACTTAGGCCTAGCTTACATAACCATCAACAGTAGTGAGTAAATTGTTAACTGCATTGAGTAATATGAGTACAGATAGTAGGGTTTTATGGTGCCATAATATCATTTGGTTATCGATCATTTTTCCTGTTGTGCAACTGAATGAATTATGTTTCCCCCCTGCATATAAAGTCAGCCATATCTAATGTAGAAGCCTTGTACAATTACCAAGGGCAAGGCAGCATATATAAATCTCATATCTCGTTTCTGAGCTAGGCTCACCACAATGATCGTGACAAACGAGCCCCATCCTCAAGTGTCGTATCGTATTTCCCCTGGGTTTCTTCCCGTTCCGTACTGTATAAAGGTAATGTTTCTTGTGTACTTTTCGGTACTGTCTCTGATTGAAAATGGGTATATTTGAAGCGGCATTTCATAGAGAAAATAGATAAATATTGTAATCTTAGTTGGTGTAAAGCTGACATGAGTGTAGTTCAGGCTATGCCCGTATGGGTTCACCCGCCGATAGGATATACTATATAGAAATGACAATTTAATGGGAATATGTTTGGGTCTATAGTCATGTATATATGGGTATGGAGGTGCACCTGTAACCTTGAAGTGTAGGTAATGGGCCCATAGGGTCAATTACTAGACTGCCAAGTATGTCAAGTATGTAGGACTTTGAGTCGTGGTTTTTAGGTTGTATATGCTGTTCCTTATTTATTCCCCAGTCATAATATAAAATTCCATACTTGTCAATCATACTGAATCAGGTCATACTGTAGATCACCACATGGAAACTTTACCGGAACTTCAATATAGAGAAATATCTGGAATATAGAGTAACATACCACTCCATCGCTCCTGTACCTCGCCCACACATTGCCTTTAGTTCGGGGGAGGGGCCACGTCTTTAGGTGTGTTAATTAGTTAGGTTTGTTACGAAATCGATACAAATTGGTCATTCGGGGCGTGAAAGCATGGTATGTTGCGCCATGGAGAGGAAGGTAAATGGCCAGAAACAGGGAGTAGCCCCCCTACAGAGTGCCTCACACTCTACTCTCATTGAGGTAGCTGACCATTGAGTTGTGCCTGTGGGGTGTAGCTACATGAGCCAGGTGGCGCGCTGTGGGAGAGATGGGAGCAGGTGGTTGCGGTTGCAAAGAGGTCCACCACATCTACTACATAGAACACAGCCTCGTACTCGAGTGACAGTGTAGAGATATTTGTACCTCGGTTGGATTTCTGATTTGGTCACTGCTTTGTCAGTTTGGGCATGTCGTGAATCAAAGTATCAACCAATGCGTTTAAACGTTCTCTTTCCCTGTCGTGCCATTCTCTTGAATTATATATATATAGGTGCATTATCGATAGCTTATCATGAAATATCTTTAATGCAGAAATTAATTTCACTGATTTAAGTGGCTCAATTATAACATATGCGAGTTGATATACAATCCCATAGGTAATGCTCTTGTTCCACCCCTACAGTGACAAAGCTGCACATGTTGTCTAGGATTGTTTATACAATAACAGAGTCGAACTCTTCCATATCTCAATCTCTGACACTTGATCATTTCGAGATTGTGTTAGAGAAGTTTGTCCTTAGGTCATGCCACATAAGGGATTTTCAAATCATGATGTGATTTAATGTTGTCAACCGCCTATTAAGCCGTTTGCAGACATCATTGCAATAAAGTGGGATTCTTTGCAGAATCAGCACGTGGTTGAGATTAGATCAATCCCTATTACACGTGACTAATTAGCCATAAACACCCTAGACGTGACTCTCCATAATGATACCTTCCTGCACAAATAATGCTCGCTCCTTTTAGAATTAAAGATATGAGTACATTGTCAACAATCGTGTATTGCTCGTGGGGCTTGTTTATATAATGCTACATGTTGCCTTTAGATAAAGTTAATATTGCGATATATTCGAAATGTCCCTGAGCGGCAGCAAAGGGATAATTTGCTTGTAATGGATTTGTTTATAGTGCACTAGTCTTGCAGGGACAATTGTTGAGATTTAAAAAATCGGCGTCTAGTGAAATATCTTCATTTGTTATGTTCCATAAATGAGAAAAAACGTTTAATTCGATAAATGTCCTTTGGGCGTCAGTCCATAACTGATGCTTAGCTATTGCCAAGCCCACAAAATGTCGTCCGGATACCCATTAGGCTTATGGTTAACAACAAGATGAGTGGGAAAACCACTGTTTTTGTGAACCTTATCGGATCCCCAGGCGGGCAATGTAACAGGGCCTACACAGAACACGGACATTGAATAACTTATAATCTATTATCAGTGCGGTAAATGCGTAACTTGTAATCATTGGGCTGTGTGAGCCACACTCAGTAGAACAGGGTCTCATTTTGGTCTGTGTGGCTTTCCGGGTGTGTTTTCATGAAGGCTAACCACAGCGTCCATCCATTTTGGCTTCTCATCGGTCATACATCGTCCATTACGCGCGTTCACACCGCATTGACCACTCAGAATAAGTCCCCGCGGGAACCCAGTCAGGTTAACGGACGTACACTGGTCATCAGCGATTGACCATACCCTTAGTGGTCCAATGGATCAACCACCATACTACCACCCATTACTTCAGTTGTGCCCCGTTGGATATTTTACAATGGAGGTGTAAGCGAAACCTTGAAATTTATGTTAGTCTAAATAGCTGTCAGTGAACAGGCATTACACCTTATTTCAACTTAGACGATTCATCCAGTCCCAAAGTTGCAACCAAAAAGTGAAAAAACTGGTATAGAATTTGAAAAAAACCATATAATTATGTGGTTACCACTATACTGATAGACAGCAATACGTTATTAAGCTTTTACGAATTGGATTGGAATTGGTTCATAAACAATTACAGAGCACCGATATCCATGGTCAAATAGTAGGCATATGGTTATATGGTAGTGCTATTCAAAAATAAACGATAGTGCCGCACCGCCAACAATGCAAACTTACTTGCATAGCAGAGTATAGTAAAAATGACTGCGCAAAAGGCACAGGTTGGCAGACACCCCTTTACGCTACTCACTGCGAAGAAAGGCAGCTTAACACAATACAAATCGCCTTGACCTCAAGGCGGCTTCCTCGCTATTTGTACTACAAATTAATTTCTTTCATTCAGATCCACTGGCCCATGGCCGCGGATCAAGCCACTTTAGACTGCTCACCTGCCAATTTCACCTGTAATTAATTACCGCCTCAAAGGTACATTAGGCTCTCTTCGTCTACACTCTAAACCCCCCCGAGTAGGAGCGGCTTAGGGAAAGTGAGCGTTAAGCTGGAGACGTGCGCCAAGTGTCCACCCGACGTTGTCCGTCTGTATATGCTCACTGAGGGTAATCTGAATGGAAGGGTAAATGGACTGGGGTTGATGCCTGGACGGCTCGGGTTTGGATGTTAAGGAGGCAGAGTGGCTGAGCGCACACAGGTATGTGGTATTATCTGTGACGTTGGAAGTGGCCAGGTAGCCAGAGAGTGACAAACACTGCTTTTAGGCGCACCCTTCAGAAAACACTTCTGATTCTTGTACTCCAGCATGCTGCTGTTCTCAGCGGTGGCTTCACGATTCATTTCCTACTAAAGGGAGTTGATGGAATTACATTAACAACGTCTCACTGCTCCCAAGCTTTGACAATGGAAGTAGCAAGCACAGGATATGTATAATCGGACAACCATTGTCGACGCAAAATGAGGTACGACCTGCTCCGGTAATTTGATGGTCGAACGGATACATCTGAGCAAAATCAACAATTCTGGGACATGAAGATGACATTCTATTCCATCTTGCAAGCACATTATTGACATTATCAGTCAGTTTTTCTATTTGCAAGAACCTACAGGTAGAAATGTTGTGACACTCGCAAAAGGTCAGCGGCTACTATGAGTTTTTATACACCGATTCTTGATATTAGCATCTCCATGTATGTTCGCTTGTATCTGTAAAGCCCAAACCAGTACCAGTGCAAACACGGCCTTTTCAATCGATGGGTTTTCTAAAAACGCTTGTGTTTGATAATTTCGACTTCTTTCATCCTTATTACCATAAACTGATTTTCAAACTGGGGGTCTTTGGAGATGAGGAGGTTGCTTCGGTGGATAACATGAGAAGCTTTAATCAATTTGTTTCTTCGAAAACATTACTTAAAGGTAAGAGAGAGGAAATGCCCATGAAAAATACTTACAAAAACAGCTGGTAGCCTCTCTAGTTCTATCCACGCCTGTTACCTTTACCTGATCATTATTTATGAAAGGGACTCCATGATTAGCCATGATGTTTTCTAAGTACTCCATGCCGTATATGGGCATATGATCATGGCTTTCTATATTCTATGGGATAATATTCCAAATTTAGGAATCAAATAAAAAAGAACGCTTTTGTGATGTCTTTTTGCTTCTGGTTTAATCTAGGGGAAGGGAGGAGGGAGTCTGCACCCCCTTTAAATAGAATACACACCCCACCCTTTATTGTCATAGTGGCTCTGGATTTGTAAGCTTAACCCAGCTGTTGTGAAAATAGAGATAAGTAGTACAGATTTGCCCTTCAATTTCTTCCTGTTTTATAATTATCAACAGGTCAACTTCGTCCACTGGGCCACTGGTTTTACGGTGCAGGTTTAAGAACAACATTGAGGGGCGCGGCAGGGGATAAGGGCGAGGGATCTGCCCGGCCTTTAGTTCAGTCATGTCCTCGTTTCGGAGAGTTTCTATGTGCTTTGTATGAATAGCGTTCACAGACGTCTTTGTCGGCGTGTTCTGGTAACCCCCTCCCCTGTTGGGTCTCATGTGCATTCCTCGGCGGACTCTTCAACGTTAAACCCTGTCTGCCAAGGTAGGTCCTGGGTGAGACACCTAAAGGCAGGTGGCTGATAAAGAGGATAAGGGTGGCAGATTAAAGTGAATTAAGGTCGGGTTTTACTTTTCTACCCTACCCTTCAAACCCTCTTATTATTTCCACACCCACTCTAAACCAAACCCTTGCCTGTGGCGCATATCGTTCTCAGGGGATACCCATAGATTGCTTACAAGTTCAGCGAGTTGTTTGCACTATTTATGCACACATAGAAGGCATGTTGGATAGCTTTGTCTGTATTATTAACCGGTTGACTATATATTCAAAGGCTGTAGCACCGTATCCAAGGGGCACATTTATAGCTAGAATTATAGGTTTGGGTGGAGCGGATAGAAACCTTCCATACCCAGGAACTGTTTCTTAAATTATAGGACTGGTTTCGCTAGAGGCTATAAGTATAAGCAAGAAAGCTCATGGCTATGATATCACTCAAGCATTGAGGAACACGCTAGAGCTTTGATATGCCACAAATTGATGGGAATAATGCTTAGCGTACCGTCTGTAGAACCGCCCCCATTCCGGCAATGAGCACCCCTAGTGTAAGCCCGAAGGGCCGGTAGTACCCTCCGACTATGGTATTTTATTTGGGCCTTTAATGCACTTGCCATCTGGAGACCCATGAGCACTACATTACAGAAGGATCCTGACTTCCTCGGATTATACATACACAATATTGACTGATTTCAGATACAAGCGGCCGTATGCTCCGAGGAGTTGACGCGTAGTAATATCCGAGCGTATGCGAGGATATTGCATAGTCAACTCCGAGGAGCATACGAACGCTTTTATCTGAAACCAGTCTATATTGTATTTATTATCCACCTTTTCTGCACAAGTGACATGTCGATATCAGTTCATTTTAGTTATACACTATTTTTCCATACGCACTATTTTTCCGTATGCGCCACCCGGAGCATACAACATATCCGTATGCGCCGGGTATGTCCATACACGCTGCCTATGTGTTTTCTATGGGCACTTTGTATTCGGTGGATAATAAATTATATGATCACTCAAGCTGCAGACTCCAAAACATTAAGGCCACATTAAGTACTATGCATATATCTTATATTTCTCTACGCAACTTGAGGTTTGTTAATTGCAGGTACCTCTACAATTAATCAAGTTGATAACCATTGTTATCTACTATGAGTGCAATGATTATTTTTGAATGAGATGTAATGAAATAAAGAACTTTGGAAGAAAAACACAAATGTACAACTGAAGCCGAAGCCGATAAACTCAGTTGCATATATTATACCATCTAGACATATTTCACATTTTCCGTACTGTAAATGGATTCAAACGATAAGAACAAAAATAGAAGTAGAGACTAATGGCTACACATACATTAAACGTAAAGGTGCGTAAACACCTCACACGTCTTCTGCCCTGTATACCTACAGGTGCGTAGATTGTTGGGGGATTCACAGGTACAGTAGGTAGTGCGGCACAGGCCGTTAGATGACCTTTCACCTGACCTCTCCGTGACATGAGTCCAGTAGGGGGCGCTATAACGAGGATCCCATGGTTAGTTGAGGTGGGGATGGGGGAGTAGAGGGTCAAACGGACGTTCAGGCTGTGTCCCTCTCTGCCCGAAGCCAGCCCCACCTTTGAATTTCCAGCCCGTTCCCACATGCCTTACATGTGACACCCCTGGCATGAAACCCCAGCTCTTGTGTTCACCTGGGAGCATGCCTTGTTTGGCCTTTGTCATATCGACCGGGCCCGGGAGGTATTGCTTTGAATAGCCTGTATGTATGCGCCGATCACTGCAGCTACAAAGTCAATAGGAGATTCATCTGGGTCGGTGTGTTATAGCGGGTTGTCAGGGGGTCGTGTGGCGGGGGTGAGCCTGGTATTAACGTGAACCTGGGCTGACCTTACATCCGTTACCTCTCCCCTATCATCCTCATTCATCTCATCTCTATTACCGTATCCCTCCAAGGGGTCATCTCGACTGGGATCTTGTAGGAAATGCGGTGAAGATGTCATATGACAGGACACATTTCGTGTCTGATTTGTATAGAGCAGAAATCAATTTCAACGGAGATCGAGCAGAGTGAATCCAATTTGTAAAGACACGTCAGTGAGGTACTGCCTGCTTCTGTAAGGCTTTACCGAATATGTGTTTATATTAGAGTTGCATGTTTTGTTGTAAAAGTTACTGTTGGAACAAACATCCCTCCCACTGGAATATACAGAGCTCCAAATATGATATGATTACCGTCATATTTCTCAACTGAATGATGAGGTAGTGTCTGTCAAAAGAATCCGAATGTAATAATTATTTTTCTTATTTTGTTTCTTAACCCTATAAAATGTATTTTGGTGTGAAGGCCAAATCATAATTATTAGTAGTGTGTTGGGGGAAAGGTCTTCAGTCCAAAATTATGGTGAAAATATTTATTATTCGTTAACCAAATGAGACAGGCCGTGATAGGACAGAGAGGGTTTGTGACAGTCGTGATAGCTCATGACAAAACAGTAGCGAGTCAGTGACACGAATAGTCGATGAGCTGTCATCAGTCAGGCCTGACAGCAGCCTAAAGAAACCAGACCCGGACCCAAACACTGATCTTATTCATGGAGGGAACTGACCGTCTAAACCCACACGTACACAGTATACGCCTGGATTATCCCGAGCCATCCAGGCTCGCCTGCCCAATGCTACAGGGTACTCGCGGACCCTACTGTCGTGAGGTCCTGTGCCTTTATAAAACACTCTTCACCTCCACCCTCATCTCACAGAGTGAAGAGATCGGGTGAGGGTTTTGGGGGAGAGGTTCATATTCAATTAAATGCTTACTCTTTTTAGACGTCCTCAGAGAAAGAGTTGTTACTCACGGTCTCTGTATATTTGGACACTATAGCAGTAGAATTTGTCGCAATTTGTGTTTCTTTCTATAAAGCCAGCCATTAATACCTTAACTGCTCATTGAATCTAATTGATTGTCAAGTATCTTGTCAATATGGCACCAGTACAGGGAACTATAGTATGATCCATCATCCATTATCAACAACCCTATTGCTGATATTATATTCAGATGTGGCTCATTTACTCATAAAGATTATTGTCTTCCCTCCAAGCAATTGATGATTCACAGGAAAGCACCATTTTTATTCTGCCTTGGTACAATATCAAACAGGCAGTGCTGTACTTTCTCTCAAAGTGTTGCATAATTCTATATAAACCAACCCCAATCAAGCAAACTGGATCAGACAAAAATAAAACCGATCAAGCTGAGCCGAGATGGAATGTTCTTAGAAACAACACTTCACCCTACTGAGACGATTTTAGAAATCTGAGGCTACCATTCTATTGTAAACTTCTCTTTATAGCCAGCACTGGCCTTAAGGGATTTATAGAGATAAACCGAGAGGGAATTCAGACCAAGATTCTGCTTAATATGTGTGACACCAGATATCTTAGATAAAGGCACATTTTATAGATTCGTGTCCAGTGAATGATTTACACGCTAATGATATACCCTCTTTGCTTTATTAGTTATGTAATATCGATATCTTTCCCCCATCACAACGGATGTTAAGATTTTGTTCATCGGTGGAATTCATCGAAGTGAAACTCTTCCGGGAAAATTAATGGAATTGTGATGGCAAATGCTGTAGAAATATCGTGGTTAGTTTTCATATACATGTATGCTTCATGCAAAGATTGCAGGTTGTTGCCAAAAATGGGTGAACATAGTTCAAATGTGACCTCTTTTGTGGCCGAATTGAAGGTTTCGAACTATGTAGTGGTGAAGCTCAAGGATTATCTGTCAAAACTCTTTAAAGTAGGGAGTTAATGTTTGGAATAATGCTATGGACAAGTTCTATTGGAAGGAGTTATCTACTTGGTAGTAAAAGAAAAATAAAGTGATTTTATATGATACTCGCAAAACGTCCACTTTTCACACAAAATTTCGTGCATCACTAACAGTCCCTCTTTGGAAGTGTCGTATGTATTTGAGCACGGCGATCCATGGTGAGATCGTTTCATGCTGAGTAGAAAATGAATTCACTGGCAGTCCTTCCGCGTGGCATATGAGAAATGTTGATATTAGCATTGAATGGTCGTGCAGTGACATGGTGACTTATCATGCGTTGGGTTGCACCCACACCCTTGACTCTGTGTACCAAGGAAGTATATCAACACCGTCCCACAGCCGGCCTCGCGTCTTCTTGTATGCATAGGTGGGCTATTATCCCCAGCCAAGTCGCTACCTGTTATTTTCATTTTGCATGTGATGCTTTCAGGAAAAAATCATATATATTTCGTGAATGTTTGTGTGTGTATGTTGCTGAAATTAAAAAGAAAAATACATATTTTAAGGATATACATATACATATTTTTCTTAAGGATATGCTGAACATGAATGTATGCATGTACATGAGTAAAATTAAAGTCCAGATTGCCGAGAAGGTATTTTATCTAGCTGCAGATTCTGTTGGACATGTTTCAGTCCATCACTATTCAATTGGAGGTATTGTGCAAGAAATATGTCTTATCATATACATACATGAGTCTATGCATAAGTTCTACAGGTAGCGGGCTCTGTCAGGATAGTCACGTTATATGTCTTGTAGAGATGAGACTCTTTTTATCCGGTGAACATCCTCGATTCTTTATTGTATTGACACAAATTTAGATATACCTAGCTTTGCCTATTCATCATCAGTATGACATAGCTAACTGTTCTCCTCAGTAGGTGGGGTATATCAGATTCATAAAACAAGCAACTTCGAATACGCGTGCGTTGTGAATATATATGATATTGTTGTATATTAATAAAACATCAAAATCAACCCAGAGTCAGCAGGGGCCATCCTGGCGCTTTAATTCCTTGTCCACCTGGTTGTGGTACCGTCACGAGGCCCAGGCTTACCTCAGCGCTGATGAAATCCCCGCACCCTCCCCCTCCCCCGTAACCACCACAACAACCTCATTAACGACAAAGGCCATTGTCTCAAGCCACGTTCCGACCCCTGGTGTGACTGTCACACCTTCACACCCTCCCCGCATGGGACCTGTCCTCCCCTCCCAGAGGCAGGTCCCAAGAGCCAGTGGGGTTTTATAGTCAGTCCGACATGTGTTGTGGCTTGGGTCAGTACGATTTGGGGATTTGAAGAGGACTCCGCTCAGTGAATTTACACAGGAATCATTACACAGAATGTGTGCAAGAGATTGGGGACCTAAATGAAAGGTTTGTTATCACAAAATTTGATTTCTGTGTGAATGTGTGGAATCGATTTTCCCTGGCGTAACAGATTACACCCACATATTTTTACTGAACAGTCAAGCGTAAGCAGTGTTGCTGAAGGCCCTCATGCAAATACATTTTTTTATCTTTTATTAGATTTTTCATTCAGTTTTCTCCATTTTCTGCTGATATTGATAGATGAATATGATTGATTTACTGTACCCGATTTGTTCCCACCCAAGAGAATGCATCTCCATCCCATCTTATATCTTCTGCCAAGAGAGATGGGAAAGGGTGTGTGTATACCTGTAACTAAATTAGTGGAATCTATATGCTCCCGTTCCGCAGCATGTCAACTCTATTGGTATATAGAGTGAAGTCTACATAAGCATGTTCACTTTGGTACTCACGTCAGTCATATAGAGACTGACACAAGGAATGTGACCATGATTTATCAAGGATTACGATAGAACTACTGTAGATGGAATCTGAATACACTTTTCTATTTTCTACACGTTCAATATGCTAAGCTCGCTTATCAATCCATTGTCATTTTAAAGTATGGCGATTTGAATGTGGAGTAGGTGAACCGTTATCGATTATGATCGCTATCAGACATTCTGTGATAAGTCTACAAATTTGTTTTTTTTTTTAAGTACAAAAATTCTCATAGCTGCAGTAAAACTTTACGTCAGCTATATAAGAACCATGTATGCAATGGACATGTTATGTATTTGTTACCATGAGAATCAATTACCATTTAAATGAAGTGAATTAAATATGTCTCTCTTTCTTTCTCCAGGTGAGTCCCCTAAGTAGACTGCAAAGATGACGCTTAGTAGGTGGGTTCTCGACGGACTCTTCAGGTTAGGTCGTGACCAACTCGTTCATCGTTATACATATTTTGTGCATTAACACTATGAAACCGATAGTTTGAATTTGCATTCATCAGGATATAGCCCCATGTTTGTCATAGATAGATTCTTCCTAATAGATCTAAAGTATCGCACGTTTTATGTTGCTTTGCAACATTCAAAAGAATTGCATTTTTGTTCCGTTATATTAAGAGATAATTCAGAGAAAATAGGAATAGGATCTTATGTTTTAGTGAATAGAATTGAGATCAAAAGTTAAACCTCATATGCTTCCGTTAATGCAGTGTGTACCGTGGTACACAAAGATCTTATTGCGACCTGAAAATAGAAACATCCCCCATACTGTCATTTGAATATATGTAAACGTAGTTCACAGGTGAATGGCCTCAGCATTGCATAAACACAGGGTGCAGAAAACTTAATTGACAAGCAGTGTCCTGTGGACATCAAATCACGGATCACGTGACTGTAACTAGTAGTCTAATATCCCACATCAGCCTAATGTATCTGCCTGTATCAGTATCTTTGTCAAATCCACTGTATATAGTACTACTCCCCACCGCAAGTCACTGCCATTCCATTGTTTCAATTAGGGTATTATTTATTACCAAAAGAGTCTCCGCATCTGATTAAGAGAATACACAAATTCACTGTATGTCCAGCTTGACACTTCCAAAAACATGCATTTTTTTATTGTGATTCAAGATAGAATGAGGTACTGGAAGGAACTAGCCAAACAGCTTTCAACAGACATAGAATAGATTTTTTATGAAGTTAGCCCCCATAAAATATTTCAACACCGGTATTTACATTGAGGTTGAAACAAACGGGGAAGTGTCAGGCTTCAGTTTAAGACTAAATAGCAGAAAGAGTGAGGTGGAAAGTACCATGTAGATATGATTCCAAGGACGACGCTCCTGCTCGACCATCCGCACATAATCTGGTACCCACCACCCCAACTCCTGGAACTGCTCACAGCTGCTCAATGCAGTTAACAACTGCTGGCGGTGGTAATTAAATATTGAGGCCGGCACAGAGGAGCTGCTCACTCTCAGTACGTCTTCTCTCACTGCCGTTGAAAAAAGTTCACATAAAAAGCTCCGAAGGGAAATGATATGGTGTTCTTCGAATTATGTGCTTTCGATCGCAAATTACCAGTCTGATAAAGTCTAATCAAATAATTGTATTCTGCAATTCAATAATGCTAACTAGCGCACCGTTGTCGTGAAAGGTTTAACATGTCAAAAAACACATCTTTGTTTGATAAGATATTGGCTCACCATGAAAAAGGTATAGACTACTCGTGCACAGATACGAATTGGAAAGATAAACTTTCAACTTTAGACCTGTATAAAAAAGTCACAGCCTCTTTAGATATCCATATATGTCAAACGTCTTTCGATCCCAGACCTGTTCTCTTATCCATGTTGAAATATAGCCTAAGAACGTTTTTCTATTGGTCATATTCATTCTAAATTAGGTACATATTTCTGTAAGGAAAGATGATTTAGAGAGGAATAGTCAACTGTCTGAATATCAGTCAAAAGTGCTATACAGACAGTTGATTGATTCAGATTGGCAACTAGATGATTGTGTTGGTCAATTTAGCCAATGATTGACCCTTTACTTAGCATTCCTTCTAAGAAAATCTTAAAAACTACCGTCATAGATAGGTAAGACCAAATCATCTCTGTAAATGCCTCTGGTGCAATGTCCCCTCCTTCAAAATAATAACTCTACTAATGCACTGGCTTTGACAAGACCACCTACCACTCTGATGAGTCTAGTAAAGTTGAGACGATGGTATGAGTACTTTGACATAGCCTTGAAAAAGTCCCACTCCTGCAGAGGAATATGGAAGGACGTAAGTCATTCATTATATGACCTTGGCCTACCCTTATTGTGATCAACAAACCTTGTCGTTCTCTACACATCCTAGTATGTGCGTGTTCAGAATAGGAGATATGTTAGTCAAATACATGTACACATTTATATTCGAATGTCGGTGTGAAAAAGTGTTAATTGAAATGAAATGGCTTGGTTTGGTAACGCCACTTAAATACATGTACATATACATCCCGGTGATGCACGACACATGCATATTACGTGATGACTCAAGATGATTTCAAAGCAGGAGCCACGTGAACGCTAACAACTCTATGCAGGCATTGATATAAGGAAGCCTGCTGGTCTTTGATCACATGGAACCACTATGTTAAAGAAAACACGATCGATTATCACAAAGACGTGAACAGTACTTACGCGGCCAACGATTGAAAAATGGTGACTCCCCGCGTGACCTGCTACGCCAAAGGTCATCCTAGAGGAACCAGGGAAAGACGACCTTCAAAGATGGCGCCGACCACGTGACATCGGTGTCACGTGATCAAGGCAGTGAGACGCTTGGTCACATCCGGCAGATTGAGAAGAAAGGTTCTCTAAAAGTTAGAATAATAGAACTTTTTCTCACAATTTTGAATCATATAATGTGCATATGCTAAA
This sequence comes from Alentia gelatinosa, assembly GCA_950022655.1. Lineage (NCBI taxonomy): Eukaryota > Metazoa > Annelida > Polychaeta > Phyllodocida > Polynoidae > Alentia > Alentia gelatinosa. The sequence continues at coordinate 75,437,458 of OX465581.1, forward strand.
TCATTGAAGGAAGTAAACTGATCACACCGAAACCCCGAATTACATTTGCTCTGTATAGTTGAATGCCATCTGATATATATCATTCTTAGTTCACTGTTCAGAGCAGTTTTTACTTACGGTGACAGGGAAGTTCCATTTCCAGGTACTCCATACTCACATCTGGTCGTATGTTTGAATACCTTTTATTAAATGTTGATAAGTCTGGCCAGGCTTCTTCTCTACTGCTATCCTGTTAGATGCGCTAATGTAGGTCTAGGGAAATACGAATTAGGAATACAGAGATGGCAGTTTTCCTCTTTCCCAAGGAAATCCTTGTTTTTATTTTAAATTTATGGAATTTCCTTTTCTTGTATAAAACAAAGAGAATAGATAGGGTCTTATTCACGCCAATAAACAGTGGTTCAAACCTCCCCACACACCCCACCCCCATTCCATGGCTAATAACGATGTTCCATGTTTTCTCAGTCTCACTGAGGCAGTAAATCCCACATGAAAAATATTTCCTTTTTTCATGCCCCAAACCGACATCTCTGGTGGTATTTTGAAAGACCCTAACATCGAACTATTCAAACATGCCAACTATAGGACGACTTATTAAACCAGCATTTTGACCCAGGTATGTTGTCAGTGGTGGGAATTTATCACATTCACCGTAATACATGTTTGCAAATAATTCGATGTTACAGACACACTAAAGCCAGAATATTTAGAATCATTTTACACATTTCCTTAAAGCGTGAAATTTAAAAGCAGTCCCTATTGCCAGGTAAAGCTTACGTTAGACAGAAATGCTTTATTTCCCGTCACGCAAACACTATACCAGTCACGGAACTCACACTCTGTGCGACGAATACTAATGTAATAAATCAGTAAATGGATAATAATAAGAAGAACCTATTTTCTAACTGCACCTCTTGCTGTAATGGAGGATGTAACACACGACCATACAAACACTTTGATCTCGCTCAGAGAGCTCCCAGTTAGGCCGGGAGAGGCGCACCCGCCACCTTTTGTAACACAGCTACAGAAGGGTGAAAATAAATCAATTGACAGCCACTACGGCATCTTGAACCGTGCCCGTCCGCCTGATTTCCCCAAGGAAGCTGCAATGGCGACAGGGACCAGCCGAGCGAGACTTTTTGTCTGCCTGGGCCTCCAAGAATCGAGTTAGCCTTCCTACCAACGCCATTTATTGTTTGCTTTTAGCTCCTGCTAGCGGGCAAACTGGTAGGACATGGGTCGTGTGGGACTCGCTACCGGGAGTAGGGAGAGGGTTGTCAGGCAGCTGACTGGCGCTTATACCTGGCGCTTATAGCTCCCCTGCTTACAGTCACCTTATATATCGTGATATATATGTTTGTAGATACATAAACCAGAGATAAGAGGTTCGCGTAAGATCTGTTCTTGCTCCTGATCTGATGTGTTCGTGGTGTTTAACTCTGCCGCCTGTTTTGACGAGTGATACCATCTGAAAACTGATAGGCAGTTGTTATTATTATTATTATTATTATTATTATTATTATTATTATTATTATTATTATTATTATTATTATTATTATTATTATTATTATATTTAAAAGTTTTTCCAACCTAGAGTACTCTATCATGTTTGCTATCATTGAGTTCGAATGTTATGCCGTTGTGTTAAGGATGGATTTCCGACATTTGATGATGCAGCTAGCTGAAAGATTCTCCTGATTCATCGATTTTTGTGACTGAAAACAAAGGCAGATTGAATTTTTTAAAGAGGCTGGAAACGGAACAGACTTTAATTGTAATGTTTAAAGAGTTTCAGACGAAAGTCGTTTTATTGATAAGAACATCAAAAAGAACAACAACGACAGATTAAAAAAAATGCTACTCAAAAAGTTATTTTCCCGTTATTTGAGAGGAAATGTTCTGACAAAAAGATTGGAAACTTCCAATTGTTGCCATCAAATGTGTATTTGACCAATAACTGGTTGTCAAGAGTTGACAAAAGTGATGAATCAGACTTCGGAACAACTCTTTTATGTGACATATACAGGTTATGACAATTTAATGAAGCCATAATTAACCCCGAAATTGCTCTCCGTCCCGTATGGGCTGCAGCATGCACATACTGACCCCAGGCCTCCATAGGGGTCAAGCCATCAGTACCTACCCACACCCAACACCAATAGCCCTTCTCCATATTTAAACGATGTATGCAACGTGTGTGACTATTGCCTGACACCAGAAGAGTTATCATCTATATTCCCCGATTCATTGTAGCATTGCCATATAGTTTATCGGATTGACAAATCAGGATTTGGAAATATGATTGTGTTTATAGGTTGTGTGTTAGGGTGGGTAAAAGGTTTAAGATACCCTAAAGTAAATTGGAAACACTTTGCGGCGCAGGCGTTGGCATGTTAAGGTCCAGTTATGAGATCTCCATTTGGGCTCCCTGCGTCAACATTTACAGTAAATGTCAAAGAGTCACGCTGTCTCCGGCGAAGTTTTTGGGGTCTGCCTGGAGTGAGAAAGGAAACCTCTTGAAGCGGCTAATATTCTGTCAGACCCGAATGGTCACAGATCTCTCCGAGCTGTCTGTTCTTTGTCCGCGCTGCCCATTATAACTCTGAGCAACTCAGACCCTCACAGCCCCACTAACGCATAGGCAGCTGCTGTAAGAAAAACCCCTTAGCGTACTGAGTTTGAAATAGAAGCTGGTGATGGCTTTAAAGGCTCCGGCGCTTGTATTTAGTTGTTTGTAGTTCCGTCGGCCGTCCTGTTATATTTACCTCCCAGGCCCTGGAGGAGGCTATTAAGGATTGAGATATAAGCTGGCAGCTTGGGAGGGATGGTTTTCTGAGGGTAAAACATGGGGCGGGAAGCGGTGGGTCTGTTTATCTCGCCAGGCAGAGGCCTTGCGCCATGTGTACTCCATGGCTCTGAGTGAATTATCCGACTGAAGCTATAGACGTTTATATGGATCGTTCCCTGTCCAGTGTTATACTGTAATGAATAACAAGATAAGATGATAGTGTTTTCATTGACAGTCTTACAAATTTGTACACAGTTAGACTTTAATTGCCTTTGTCTCAGAGCTCTCTGAATGTTAACAGTGGGTGAGAGAATGGAGAAGATGATATAAGATGAAATATGCCGCAAGTTCAGTATACCAGATGTAGCATACCACATGTACTATACCACAACTACACCCTCAGTTCGGAGAGTGCACACTATCCCCATTTCTCAACACAAACATACAAAACCAGACCTTTCAGTAAAGCAGCGTTGTGAAATGCGATGCCGAGGAAATCAATTACTGTATATAGTATGGATAGTGGCCACTTCTGGGGATATGGCAATTGAATGCCAAACAGTAGACAGCCTAGTGGTCTGGAGTAAATGTTTAATAGACAGGAACCCATTAAATGGACTATGATGTGGGTATAGTTCTAAGCGTGTGTAAAATGCACGCTGGAGGTTTAATTGACGAGAATAGTGCGCTGCCTGTGCTATATGAGGAGGAGGAGGGTGGCGACTCGCCGGGGCTCTGATATCACATTATCATCCGTCATGGCTGTGATGAATTATAATCCCTCAATCAGAACGAGGCTTGTCACACTCCTACTACAGCCTCCTCCATCACGAGTACGAACGCCGACACACACACGTCACCGACACGTCGCACACCCGTCTCACATACGTCATCCCAGCCCACTAATCCACAAACTCTGGCACGCCACCGTCAGCCACTTACGTCTCCACTCTCCAAACATTGGTCGGTACACCGGCTCGCCTATGTATTAGTGGTGAAGGTAACAGTATGGAGAAAGGCCCATTCCGTCTGCTCCCAAAATCTCCTCATGCACAGACCTCACGTTCTCTCTCCCTACTTTCCGTTCTTCATGCATAGTCTGTGGTCCCCCTGTCTGACAATGTTAGCTCGGGGATCTGTTGGGAGAGTGAGAGTTTTCTACAGGATCCCGCAAATCCTCGTAGAGCCTGTTGATTCCCGGAAGTCGGGGAGGGATGAGTCACGTGACAGGGCCATGATGAAATATGGCGGACACGTTTCCCACCATTAGTGTTGCCTTTCTGTCTCTACACCATTGCGTGTGGTAGTAGTGAGATTGCAATAATTGGGTATTTATGCTTCTCCCTTTCGTATTCTTCCTGAACACATAAAAAAGATACGCCTTCCTCATTACTGAAATCAGAAGTTTTCATGATATTCCAGGTGCTTTATAAACTCATCAGTTGGCACCTGATCTGACGGACCATTTAAAACGTCGCGTTTTATGGAGAAAGAGTGGGTCCAGGCCTTGTTTTTAAACTTTTCTCTTTTTTACATCATTAAAATTAAGACAAATGGGGTTGATTTCACAGTTTCGGTAAGAATAAGAAGGTGTCCAATTAGGGACATTTACCGTGATTGATATCATTAAAGCCACGCAATGGAAATTATCATTATTCGGTCCATGTGTGTATGCGTGGGGGTGGGGGAGGCGGGGGGGTCTGTCCAATGGGCCATTCACAGCATTATCATGATCATCTGGAGCTGTTTGGTAAAGGAAGAAAAATCTACATGTCTGTATTGAGTGGGGTGCAATATTCGCATCCGGGGCGGTTTTTAGCAGCCGGTGAGGTTCACATTTCACCTGTTAAACCAGCCCCCAGGAGGTGTGATTGATTTACAAAACACCTTCCAATCTCTCGAGGTGTGTATTCAATTTCACCCCCGCGACAGGACAGTGGGCAAGTCGACGCCTGCACTCTCTGCTTTGTCACAAGGGGTCAGCAAAGGTCAGTTGCCATGGATACCGAATTCTAGCAACGGAAGGGGGTTAGTCGCCATGGTCATAGTAATTTCCAGGTCGGATTTTTGCTGAAATCTGGGGACGGAGGAGTGACCCCTATTGAGTAATCTTCCGGTTGATTGCTTTTTGATTCAGGATAATCGCAAAGGAATTATGTGTATTACCAGCGGTTTAACTCTTCCGCGCGATGGTTATTTTGACCCGACCTAGTTTATGGATGAGCTGTTGATATCTCAGAGAGGTCAGAGAACAATTGCTACCAGATAGATATATGAGAAGATTATTCTCTGTAGCGTATATTTGATTGAAGGTGACATGACATACCTCACTGTGAACCTGCATAACACCTGGACCTTGTGGCTCTTTTTTAAGTGTAAAACATGGACTAGATGCCAGATTTTCAGAAAATGCTTCAGGCATATAAACAGGTGTGTGTCTATATGAACATAGAAGAGCAATTATATATAAAAGTACATACTCTAGGCCCGTTAATCTTGGATCTCAGCACGGTTTTGAATCTACATTAGAACAACCCGAAATGAGGAATATGAAAATTTCCAACCTCGGAATCAGATATTACTTGTCTACGAGGCCATCTATAGCTGGTCCTTCCAGCAGTGTTGATGGCTTCAACAGCAAAGCTTTGTGTTCTGATAACAAGTAGACCATTTGATTGCGCCCAAAGGTGGCCATGTGCTTGCTTGATGCCGGGCTGGCCGCCACCCATCACGCAGCTTTATCGACCTGTAATGGTTTCCTTATTTCCATATTATGTCCGCGTAAGAGCTACCATAAAGGTTTGGCCCCCGGGTTTACCATAACGTTAGCGTTCAGTCACCTTGTTAATGTCTCAGCAATGCTCGTGTTGACATGTACATATGGCGTTGGCACCGTGCGCAGCCCCATTCACGTTTTTTGTCTATAGACTGACATCAAAACCAGTAGCCCAGCAGCTCCCACCTGATCACCGTTACCTCCCAGGACACAGGTGATCAGGATTGAAAGTGTTACGTCCCCGCCCACTCCATGTTTGGGGTGAGTGAGTGACGGGTTAGTGGGCGGGGTCAGTGGGCGGGTGTGAGTCGGCGGCGGTGGTCATTGTGTCGTGTATTGAGCGGATTAGTCGCCATGTAACGCCTGCCACGCTGAGTGTGGCGAGATAATGCACGCCATGCTGCCAGTCTATGGATATTGCCCGCCATGCTGAGTCTGTGGATAATGCGTGTCATGTTGTCAGTCTGTGGAAAATACACCCTATAATGGCAGTCTGTGGATAATGTACATTGTGAAGGAGTCTTGAGGTTAATGCATATTATACAGAGATTGTAGATTATGCACATTATACAGACAGTGATGATAGAGCACATTATTGAATCTGAGGTAATGCATGTTATACAGAGCGTCTGAGGATAATGCACATTATACAGAGTCTGAAGATAATGTACATTCTACAGGGAGTCTAAAAATTGCACGTTCTGCACGGAGGCTGTAAATAATGCTCACTGTCTCCTAGATAATGCAAGCTTGACGTTTTCTCACCGGATGATGTGAATCAAATATGACGGCCTAGACTCAGAGTGAGATATTCACCATACCAATGGATAATGACAGGCATATGACTATTTCAAAATCCCTAACGTCAGCTGCAAACTGAAGTAGAGCTGACTGCACTAAGAAATAAAGAATGGCATATCTCCATCAAGCAGTTTTATTGAATCATGTTATCCTTTCTCATTTCTACGATTCAGAATCGTTGTCCTATCTATAAAATGCACAGTGTATGTTGATTGTTGAATAATACACGATCTGAACATATTTTCAGTCTCGGTATTTAGTCAGCTCTATTGCAGCTGATTCACTGAAATGGTATGGCATTTTGTCTTCTATCAATAGGACTTTCCATTTGATGCTTTACACGCTGCCGACTGTACTTACAAATGAATCCCGCCTGCTACATTTCCGCCTCTTATTTTATCTGAGGTGGAAACGTATGACCTTGCTCACTCTCCTTTTGAAACAGATACGTGTAGAGGTAAAACACAATAGGAGAATGCCATTCATTTTCATACACTCATACTATTGTGGAGTTTCTACCTTGATCCTGTCCTTTGTAATTACTGGTCCTTTGAGGGTACGACACGCAGCACCATAAGTGAGCGTTCGACCTCAACATGGTTCGCGTACTCACAGCAAGTGTCGATACTAATGAGGTGGTGGTTACCACAGGTGTTTGTCTGCATGGGAATTAAAGTTTCAACACCGGGTGGGCGGTACCCTCCTCGGCTTTGATGTGCTCAAGGAGGCGGCACCTGGGCGATTCATTATCTCGCTAGGTGATCCAGTGAGGATCACAACAGGGTGGACTTACACAGGGGCGGCTCCGGGGAGATGACCGCGGAGCTATAGGGTTTACTTTCCTTTTTTATGAATAGGGATGATGGGGAGGTTACAGTGGGGATGAGTGGTGGTCACACCTTACCGTTGACAATAACAAGGAGACACAGGTGTCATTTACAGCTGCATAGAAGATAGTTTTTCCCTATGGGAGCTGTCACAGTCAGGGGTCGAGGTAAGGGAGTGAGGCTCAGTGCAATAATGTAACTCTAGGAAAATGTCGTCTGCCCAACTCTGCCACTGGGAACTTATTTTATTGAGTGGGTTCGTGCTTGCCACGGCTTGCCTCGCGAATTAGAGCTTATCTAACTGATATATACCTTTGTGCACAGGCATGTTTGACACTCTGCCGTCTGATCAACTATTTGGTGGAAGAGTATCAGCTTAACGTGTCTGAACCCTTCACACAGACTATACTTAATGAGATTTAACCTACAGGGTCATAAATCATCCTTATTTGTTTCTGTCGCACTTTATATTCAATCATTAAGATACGATGTCTGTCCAGGTAGATACTTTAGCTAAAATATCAGCCCCACAAAAATAACTATCAAAGGTTCAAATTCGTCGAAAACAATTACCATGTTTTTTTCTGAAATGCAAGCAGCCATTGACCGTATTCGTTGCATCTTTGATTCATTAGATTAAGGCTCACTCTGCACTGTAACCTCTGCTGTGGTCCTACGAATGAGACGAAACGGTTGTATTGAATAGACTACTAGTTCCTATGAAAAGTAAAATACAATCTATCAACGTATACCACCAGAATATTTATGCGTCTGTTCGAGGGTTAGGGCACATTAAGTGGAAATGATTGAGAGGAAAATCCATAGATGATATTGTAACGGTGGACGGATAAAGTGTCCCTATTTGCTAACAAAAAAGCAAACAGATGTTCCCTCCCACCTCTCCCCCAAAGAAATAAAAGAGAAAGAATCTGAAATATATTTATCAAGATCCTAAAACATAGTAAAATATAGGGACAGTTATCAAATTAATCCTATGTTATCACTCAAAAAATTAATAAACCTTCTATCGCGGATGGAAATTTCCCTTTTGAGGACAAAACAGCGGAAGGCTGCACTTACGAAATATGATTGGTAGATCCAGACTTGTAACGAATTGTATAAGTCAAGGCTTAGCCCTAACCAACGCCGATTCTGGTCCCGATAGGCCTTACGATTGACTTCCCGACACGAAACCGATTCTATCGTGAGGTCGGAAACAATTGTGGCAGTGGAACAGGTTTCTGCAATCGACTCTACGATACCTCACGATTGCTAGGCTGCGATTGAAAACGCCAATCGTAGAGCTCCCGATAAAATCCAACATGTTGGATTTTTCATAGCCTGTCATAGCCTATTGTAGGTAATTTAACGGGAAAATATCCCTAGCAGGTGAAATACTCGGCAGAAAATTGGAATTAGGTAGAGCGCATATAGATATATAATTGCAGTAAATATGATATTATTTGATTAGGTCTAAGGCTAGACCTGAAAATAATAATTGCATAACGGAATTATGATTCTACCACAGTTATATTTTTCAATTTGATTACTTTAGTGTCTGAAAAATAATATCATAATATGTTATAAATACCTCTAAAAGATTATTCGGATTCATTTGATATTTCCAAAATTATAGTATATTTCAATATTAAGACTCTGCCCAAGATCTAAATTGATACACCGAATGAATCATGAGCCAATCGTGACCTTAGTTTATGTTCCGGCAGTCTATGACTTATACCCATGTCCACGATTTGAATTATCGGGGTCCTCCCGATAGGCTACGATTTGGCCTTTTCCAGTCGGAGCCTATCGGGAGACCAAATCATAGACTATCGGCGTTGGTGGGGGTAGGCCTACTCTGAGATAGAGACAGCCAGTCCTGAAATAGAAAGGAAGCCAAACATCCGCCCACCCACCGTCAAGTGAGCATAAAAAAAAGGGGTTTTGGGTGTTGGACCGAGGCTCCTTTGAGGATTGGGGTAACTACAGATACAGGGCTTAGAGGGGGGCTCTAGGGACCCATGTGACGACAAGTGCAAACAGGGCGGCAGGCGAGCGAAAACAAGGCCGCGGTATGTGGCCTGACCAGGCGGGACAATGGATCCCCCATCAGTCTGACCGGGATCCACCCCACCCCCACTCGCCGGCGGCTTCTGTTTCACGTCGGACAATATTTGGTCAGTTGTTGGAGGCCGTTTTTGATTTGTCCATGGTGGCGGGGAGCCAGGGTGTATGTGTGGGAGGTGAGGTTCCAAACAACGTTGACCGGTCGGTCCTGTCGATGGACTCGCCAGTTTCTGGGTTAGTCAGGGGTCAGGGTTACTTGTAGGTTAATTTATCCGGATTGATTCGCTTGATGATATCAATCCAGGCATCAGATGCTGCGGAAATGAACTGAGATCAGTAGGAACTTGTCCTTTTATCTTCACTAAATAATGGAAACCATTTATAATAAGTATGAATAAACGGTCATATACTGAATTTATCAACTACACACGATATATTTCAGGGAGGAAATTTCATTTAAAGATACGAGACGTAAAGGAATTTTCTTCCTTTTTTAAAGATTTCACATCAGGATGACAAACCCGTGGTATTATCTTTCGGAATACTAATATCCTCACAGAAGAACTGTACTACCTACAGAATGTGGAATAAACATTATTTAAAAAAATATATATAATAATTTAATTGTCAATGAGTGTCTGTTGGCCATGACTATGTATGAATACTATGCAGGGAATTGGAAATACCTCTATAAGTTTAACAACTTCAGCCGCAGTACATATTGTGAGATCTAGATGTCTCGCAGCCTTCAGCGAACAAGACAAGCCTGCTTACATCGGTACATCAGTCAGTGCAGACCGTTTATGGGAACGTTCTGACGACCGTACTGAACGGCCGGTTCGCATGCAGGTGCTGCCGGCTGGTGGTAAAACGAGGAACCACTCCCACTGGCATCTGCGTCACGACCAACATCGCTTTCTTCCTTGTCCTTCATTTATCTAGACAGTCGCACAGTTATCATGAGTTGTAGTTAGAAGTAAATGTGAGCAAGGATGGTATGCGAGACTTTTTATGCGGGCAACTTGGAACTGCTTCAAATACCTAGGCAATCTCAGCGAAGGAGATATAAAAACAACCACCTCTGGGTACTGTATTTCAGACAAATATCAAAGTCCAACACACACACCTTCTCTGTGTCCGGGTAGTGGTGGGATTCACAATTTTTTTTGGCAGCTGTTATCGGTTCTGTAATTTGGCTTGGTGTGTTTACACTAGGGGCCTGGTACGGTCCACGCGGTCAGTGTAAACAGACCTTATCCCGGCCACAGACCGGTTTACTTATAAACAAGTCTGTGTCTCGCCAAACAGGCACGGGTTGTGAACTTTAACACCATGACAGAATTCTCCGTATTGTGTCCCAGTCACATTTAGTGATAATTGGTATATATTCGGATCATTTTGGCAAATGTCTATTAAAAAAATATGTAGGTAGAAACCATCAGTGCCGACACTGTAGAGAAAATATATTTTGATGTACGTTTTCCGTGGCTTAAACGAGATACATTGCGTATAGTTATAACCTTTATATCTATGATTACTGTTTCTTTGGGCTGTTTTTCTTTTCGAAATTCGTTTAGATTAATTGTATTACTCTTTCGAGGTGTCAAAATAGCACGATAAAGCAACACGGATTGTCATATCCAAACTTATCTCTAATATCTAGAACCAACAAAATCCTAATCCTTCTTAGATGGGAGCTACACCAAACTGACCTATCTATACTGGTGAAAGATATACAGATTGTGCAACGCTCAGACATATCGAAGGAAACAGGAGACCATCCAGCAAAGAGGGTTAGTGTGTAAATCTCTCCACAAATACTCGCCTTCATTGATAGAATCGCGGGGCAGAAATCAGGTAGGGGTGACTGCTTTGAGAAGGGCTTACCCAGGCATGTCTCCTTTTGTTAACAGTTTACTCTGACAACACCAAGGCTGGGAGTAGGCTTACCTCATTGCCATCATCCCCATTTTTTCTACCAATTTTCTTTTCAGTGTATCCATTTGGGGAGGCTTTCAGGTGGCTGAAGAGTCCAGGATTTTCCAATCCCTGAAAAAAAACTGGGTGAGGGCATGTCTTATTTTTTCAGTGTGGCAGATGGAAAGGGCTGAAGGTCACATCAGAGGGGGGGGGGGGGGGTGAGACACTGGGGATGGATTGGGGGTAAACAGAACGTGTGCCCCAATATTCACGGTGCTGTCTCCCAGCAGGAGACGGGGTGGAAAGAGTGTCAGATGGTAATTGTGGAGGGGGCATCATGTGTAGCTGTTCCGTTGCCCAGCGGTATGATATAATGGTTACAAGTGGACTTAATTTATGTGATTAAAAAAACAAGAACAAGAACATGAACAAAAATAAAATTCAAATAAGGAAAAACAAAGAAGCCAAGTTTCCTGTGCATTCAAACCTCACTCTGTGGTTCACAGACAGTATATTCTAAGGAGGTTGGTTTCGCTCTTAATATATCATAGCTCCAAATAGGGTATAGTTTGGTAGGAATTCTCCAGTTCACTATGAAACATTATCGCCATCTGCCTTGTGCTGATAATGACCTCAACGAGTGCCAAGGGGCACGCCACAGAGGTTACATTAAAGAGACTCTGTGTTGACGTCAAGCAACAGGAGCTGGGACCACATCACCGCCACCAACAGGTGATGCACATAAATCACGTCAGAGGGCGCCACCATAAATATGTCGCCACACTCTTTCTGCATGGCGTTTCTCACACCTTGAATCGGAAGGCAAGACAACGTCAGAGCATGGATTTGATTTCTTTTCTTCACCTGACACGTCTCTAAGATTTATAGACCCTGCATAATATCGGCTATTTTCTCGAGAATTTACCCTTACAGATCATGCTTGTGAGAGATGGGAAAATTTATGTGAATGTTTCTGAACGAGACAGCTAAATGAAGCCAACATTTAAGTCTGCTGTATTTACTGTAATAGAAATAAAATTGGTCAACACAACTTGGGTTTTGAAGTGTGCACTTCTATCCCTGGAGAGAATCTGATAAACTTCCTACAAGTTTAAAGTGCATGGATAAACCATGATCGACCAGACGAAAAACAGAGTTATGTTTACATGTTCTGTAAAGGCTGCCAGACGAACAGATGGCCTCTGTCTCTAGAACACTATCATAATAATAACTTTAAAAGTGAGTATTAAAAAATGGGGGTAACATTTGCTATAGAAGGTTAGAGTTGAGGGGATACTCCATGCAGATTAGTTTCGCTAACAGTGATCCATAAGGACAGATGCGTTAGTTATATGTAGGAGATTAATAACCCAGTCGAGGACGGAAGGTAGAGATTATATGTTACATGAGGATATGGAATTGCGAGCATCTAAATTGTATATTTACTTCGTGCAATCCTACAGCAAAAATTCATTTTAGGATTGTTGGTAAGTGGTACTACCACATGACCACCCTCCATCCTCTTCTCTCCCCTTACCACTCTTTAAAGTATAGGGAGCATTATTTGGAGGGGTTTATGCAATGCCATGCACTTGATATTCACTTATGAGACTGATTTTATCCAAAACAAAAACATAAAGGAGGTGGCATAGAGGTCACGGCCGAAGTGAAAACGCCGCTGCTTGGAGAGTGAGTTGAGGGCCATACAGACCGGAAGTGCGTCATGACGCGCCACCTGTTGTGAAAGCACGTCATAATGAGGGACCTTGTGTCCTATGGGGTCATGCGCTACTCCACTTTATGTTAGCCCTTAAGTTTTAACTTTTTTTTCTCTCTCACTTCTTGAGAGCGAGTCACATGTTTTCCCGCATCAAATGACAAGAGGCTGGCCATTAAAAACAAGCCTTCGGTTTCAGTCAGAGAGGCCGCATGTCAAAGCCGTGGTTTCCGTATCCAGTGTCGGGAAAGACGTCCCACACCCCTTCTTTGTGTGATCTGTTGAGTGCGAACAAACAAGTTGCCGAGACTCTGCTCTTATTGTTCGGACATATGTGCTAGCAGGGGTATTACCTATTGAAAGGCCTGCTGTCCATGCACCAAGCAAAACCTGGGATTTCTATAACATTTTAAAAATAACCTGAAAAGTTCTGTAAACCCTTCCTCACGCATGCAAGCTTTATTTGTATGTAATCTCTGAAGTTTTACTCATTCTACATGCATACAATAACTTTGCGATGTCTCTTTAACCACAGGCTGTATATGATTTAACTTTAATTTGGATTTAATTAGATGTGACACGGACACCTCAGACCAGCCAGAAACTAAAGTAGATATAAACAATATTATTTTATTCAGCAATGTTCGACGAATAGCTTGAAATTTCATAAGATCTTCCTTATGACACTTCTGACGAACTTTCCTTATACGAATACAATATCACTGTATCGCAGGATATGTCTTTTGTGTCTTGGGTGTGTATACGTTGTGTGTATGTAGACAAGGACATCATGTGTTAAGGTTCATCCCGTTCCTGCCATACCTCTGTGTCTCTGATCCCTGTGCCCTCTCCTCGCGACCCCTAACCCGCAAATGCTCCGCCCCTCTCCCTGTCAACCATCACCCGACCGACAGATCCAGGATCCTTATCAGCAGCCATGACACCAGGAACCCACATTTCTCTCGTCTTCCGAATTCTGGCGCGAGGTTCAGTGTCAGGAAGGCAGGTGGGAATGATGTCTTCCTGGGAAATGGATTTATGCTGTAAGAACTTCGTATATATATACATGCAGAAGGAGAAATTCAATAGCTAACACAAATTCAATCATCGGTTGACGATTTTCTGCAGAGGAGTAAATGTATGATACAGTGTAAAGTTTTCATTTATGAAACAAAATATGAATTTCAATGTCTTCACGTCATTAATTCGAGACTGATATTATCGTAGTATGTGTATTTTCTTTCCGATATTTCTTTTGAAAGACAAGAATTAAAAATATAATTCTGGGTTGCCATGTCTCATTAATTTGAAAGACAATAATTGCCGAAGACTTATGAATATGGAACGAATTTGTGTAGGTGTATTTTGATAATATAGCATCAGGACACTAGATTTTAGACCACCCATAATGGACTTTCAGGACACAGTTTTGGTCCTATCTTCTCCGACAGATCAGGTGACTGAAAACCGGAAAATAGAAGATTTGATAATTGATGACGTCAGGAACACGTGCCAGCGCTGTCAGCGTCATGTCAGCAGCGTCCATGACCCGGAAATAGTTTTAGAACGACCTCACTTATTTTTATTCCGCGGATAAAATCACAAATTTGTTTATCTAAAATTACCGCGTGGGAGTAGAATGCATCGCCTGCAAGGTATCTGAGTACATCACTGCCATATCGGTGAAGACTCTATTACCATGTTGTGATAAATGATATGGAAACATGTCCCTGTGATCTACATGTACATTGTACGGACTTTCTGAGCGCATATTCTGTAACAGTTTGCACCGTTCAAGATGTCTCTGGTTTTGAAGCAAAGACCACATGAACAAATCCACAGGGACGCCACATCTCCTTCTCCTATTAACCACCAGATGTCACGTGTGTCGCACCATGATTGATGTCTAAAACCAGTACACACACCAAGGCCGGTGAGTGACTCAGTGGCCTGTCATCTGCTCACTGCAGTAAACCATGTTACCGGTCTTTCCCCGCCTTATGACATTGCCGTAAGCTTCGTTGTGCCGGATGGCCACCATGTGTTGACTCGGGCGAAAACAATGAAAAGCCCGCGAAAAAGCAGACGACACAAAGGGTTCTATGGGAGACTTCCAGCGTTTTTCTGATATCCTGTGTTATGTCTGAAAAAGTGGGATCCTTTTTACATAGATTTTACTCTGCCTTTGGTGTCTGTGTTTCTCTTGGGGAAAATATTACTCATTTGTATCATGCTAGTACCGTTGTGGGCATGTGCATTTGAAAAGAGCTTTTATAAACCAGCTCGCGCAGATGCATCCATACAGTATTCATTAGAATAAGTGCTGTGAATTATTAAATTCTAATACGCAGTTGTGCTTTGTGTGGGTTATCATATTTCATCACAAGGGGTTGGTTCACTATAACGTCTCCTTTATGGATGCACCATGATATGGTGTCCCTATCAGATGTCACGCCCTGTTGGTTACAGTCTGTGATCAGTGAGCCGCGCCGGTCCACATATTGCACCGCCGAATGAACCAGCCTTTCAATTAATATTTGTTATTTTGCATCATAAAGCCGATTAATATGAAAACATAAACTATTTGAATGACGGATCTTATTTCATGATACCATTGTCGGTTTCTAACGAGATGTCTGAATTTATTGGACAAGATATATGGGCCCAAGTGTGGCAGACAGTATCCATTTGCACGTGTCCATCCGCTGTCGTCCCGACCTTGACCGTGACTTTTGACCTGAGCAGGAGCAGGTCACGTCAGCCGTTGAGCTGCCAACTTCCTGGCAGTTGTTCGCCTTTGCTCTAACTTCTGGAACTAGTGAGTGTACTCACGACGATGTGTGGATGACATTAAAATAGAAATTAGGGTGGTTTACTCTTAGTCTCAGGTTACCGGTAATATACATACTTTATGTGCATTTTGTCTCATACATCTAGTTCTATGTTTAATCGGTGATATCTAAATATTGATTCCATATATTACAATCATACCGGAAGCAGATAATATATAACCCACATGTATGACTAGATATATATTTGTAGTGCATATGTATAGTCCATATGCCTAAATATAGTGGGATATGTTTTTCACTGTGATGTGAATGATTTTGGGGAATTTATGTGATATAAAAGAGGGTAATGCTATGATCTTTCCAGCAGCGTGTAAATATCCGAATTCTTTAGTCTCTAGTAGTTTACATACCACCGAATGTTTATACCAATGTTACACTGAACGTTAGCAAAGAGAGAACTAAGGTTACATACATTTTGCCAATGTTGGGCACACACTTTTACTGACGGAGATTCCATGCCTGACATACCCCACATCAGGAGGAGCGGGTGAAATGCTCGTAAAGCCGTCTGTAAACCCCCGAGTCGATGGTGGGACGATAGCCGGGTGGCCAACCCCTGCCCTCAACGCGGCCTCTGGGGAGACTTCGAGGTCTGAGGGGTTTCTGAGCAGCTCTGAGCAATTCCACGCCCCAGAAACCAAACCCACGCCACTATCAGCAATCACGGCCCAATCACCCAACTCCTCTGCCACTTCCATGCGGGCTGCTTTATGAGTCATCTTAAAATGATTTTTTATATAAGAAAATAGACTGTAAACGAAAAAATGGTGATCTCGAAAAAAGCATCCCCGTGCTATTCATAGATTGTTATTAACATCACGTCAGTATAGTGAAATATTATCAAAACTGTGGATATTCGTGCTTCCCAGCTGGAAAGGGTTATTATTAGAAAACATGCCAGAGTGTCGCACTTACCATCTGGAGCAGGAACCCCCTCCACTTCCTCCACACCCTCCCCATTCAGCATATGTACCCCTCACCCCTCCCTACTCACCAGGCCCATAACCTCTATACCCAGAAGTGCCGGGGTTCAAACATGTCTACAACAACTTTGCGAAGTTTCCCGCCATTGGGCCACGTGACCCACTTTCTCCCACGAGCTGCTCTTGGTGGAGTGAATGTTGTTAGTTCCCGAGAGAGCAGTTCCGGTTGAACTTCGTACTTGGAGCTACCTACCTGCACCACCTACCACCACCCCAACCACTAGAGACGCATACCGATTTCCTGGAAGTTAGGCTCCACTGTTAGCGCTGGAGTCACCTGTACCCAGCATATATACATTAGGGTACGTCATTCTTGTTTTCATTACTCGCAGATTATTTATTGTTTTTCTATCGTGAACCCGTTGAGGTGTGGGAACAGGCTACGTTCCAGGAAGTATTTCCCGGAACTCACTGCTACTGTTCCGGTGCGTATAACTATATTTTTTATATTAGCTATGATTTCAAGGTCTCCTTGTACTATTTATGTATACAATGTATTTGGCCATCCTTCCTTTTAGACTATTTTTGTGGCAGCTTTCCTGAAATACAAGCAACAATAGAAGTAGCCCGGTTCGAATGCCGATGATTTGTGATGACCCAAATTTGGCTATATTCTCATTGGGAAATCCCGCCATTCCTTTTATTTTGTTTCCACGCACATTAGTTGACTCTCAGCTTTCATGAATGGGAATAAGTCTCACAACGTTCTTCAGACTGAACTGACTCCCTCTTTGCTCAGGCCTTTTGGTCACAGTCTTCTAAACATACCACCCATCATGTCGAATGATCCGTAACCCCAGGGCACTGTGAACCCAGATCAAGTTTGTACATGTATTTCTAACCCATTCCACAAGTCGCCTTCAATTACCAAACAGGGATTCTTGCGGCCCCATGTGTCAAACGGGGAGCTGAAATTACACTGGACTTGCTGTGACAACTGGTGAGAGGGGTTCAACCCGGCAGGTCTGACCCACACGGTCCACTGTGACCCCTACATGTGTGCACTAGGAGTTGCTCACGCCTGTGGTCTGAGCAGCTCGTGCCGTTTGACCACTGGCTCCTGGGATTTATCTACCGCCGCAGACGTGGTGGCAGTTGTATTATAAAGGGTTTCATTTTCAATTGGCAGGCATTAATTATACATTGCCTTCCGTATCTCATCTAATGTCTCGTATTTTCCAGATGGAAGGAATAAGTGATTAACAACATTCTGAAAGCCTCATATGGAAAAGACAGGGAAGGAATTTGCAGTAATTGTTGTCCGTGGGCGTCTTAGTTGAACTGTTTGACTGAAAAAAGTTTCAAATTGAATATAGTCTGTATCATAATATCAGCTACGGAGTAGATATATGCACTAGTTTTCCAATACCTCGTAACACCTTCGAGTCAAATCATAAGTGCGCCAGCTAAAATAAATACACACTATACCACTCCCCAATATAATAGTGTAGAGTGGGTGGTAGTAGACAGTAAGGTGAGACTTGAATGCTGTCCCGGCCTCCTCATTGTAAACACATGAGACCGAACTGCCAGACTTAATGACCCAATTAGCCTGATTATCACCACGTGATCGACCTAATTAATTAGCTGGCGTTAACGTGGCGATGGGGCACCGTGATATGGGTGTGTTGAAGAGCTCACGGCCCTTTAGTCACGGCATGTTGAGCATGTGAGAAACTCGTTTTGTGGAGCCTTGAATCTTTAGAGCAACTTGTCGTCCCTGCACAGCGAATTTATACAGCCAAGACCAGCACCATTGTGTATACTGTGCGACGTCCATATCATATGTATATCAGTAGCAGGTAGGTCTTTTCCCAGGGTATTGAATTTAGTCTTGGATCTTGATACTATATAGATTTCCTGATCGATTGTTCAGTGACGAGTGAATTTAAGACCCTTAGATTCAATATGACCATAGATGCATGTTTCTTTGAGATGGTTGACCTGCCGATGTCGCTGGAAACAATGGGGTTTATTCAGTCAAAAATTTGTTTATAGTAATATAGGTAGTTTTTGAACCATGTATAATTCACGAATTGAACCAGTGACACCGTACAGAGTAACATGGAGCCCCTATTAAGTTTGGAGACGAGGCGTAGCTTTGAGAGTTCTCTCACCCACCTATGGAGCCCCTATTAATCCATATCTTTTGAATTCGTCAGTAAGAAGAGGCCTAATAATCTGTAGGCTACCGCATTGCCACATGCTAAGCCTTTGCAGCACGTGTATGTGGTGTATGTTTTGTCACTATGTACTGCACGTGGGCTCGTGGAAGCGGGCTACACCGCATCTCTACCACAGTAACACCCATAGCCTTGGCCTCGAGAGTTCAACCACAGATGCTGATGTCATTCGCTGCCAAAACACGGTTGAGCATTGCAGAGAGGCCTTGTCCTAACCACATTACAGAATTCGACCGCTCTGCTCCACTGTGGTCTGAATAAGGCACGACCTTCGTTAATGTATTGCGTTTCTGTTTATCAGAGTTAGCAAATTTCAGCTCTAGGGTTGATGAAAGGTATACAGATGTTTACTGTGGCGCCTGGAGATAGGTTCTCCATCTCTCCGTGGGATTAATCAATTATCAAATAAAATATACGCCTCTCCCATCGCCCCCTACTTCGCGCAACTCCTAGTGTAGCCACCACCTCAGGAGAAGGTAAACAAACGTCTTATATAAGTCAGGGAGGGCATTAAAACCAAGCGCGACTCATCAGTACGACGGCTTTGATGATGTTTTATATATATTAACAGATGTTGCCGGTATAAAATTGTTTTAGCAACACTTCCATGTGCACTCATAAAACGCTAATCCTGCCTTCTAGCTACAAAGAGGTTCATGTTGGAACTCCTCTTTCAGAGCCTGCAGAATATGTAAGGGTCGTGCTGCGTGGCAGCTAGAGGCGCT
This sequence comes from Alentia gelatinosa, assembly GCA_950022655.1. Lineage (NCBI taxonomy): Eukaryota > Metazoa > Annelida > Polychaeta > Phyllodocida > Polynoidae > Alentia > Alentia gelatinosa. Next base: position 75,457,100 of record OX465581.1, read on the forward strand.
ACTTACTAAGCGGTATGGGGCATGGCCTGGGTATGCTGAGGAATTTGGGGTAGGTTCATTAGCTCAGTAGAGTGGCCACACTTAAACACCAGAGTATGCTTATGTTTCCTTCTTGCCTGCTACTGATGGCAACTCAGCCACCGCCACCCACATAGATACGCATACTAGTGTGCCATATGCAGTTGTTCGTCTCTACTGAAATATCAGCCAATGGAGTTTCTATAGCAAAATAACTGCCTTAAATGAGGTACGCCAGTATTTATTTTAATAGTTGAGTTAGTTTATCTACTCTGAAGATCATCCTCAGTCCTGACCTACCATTTATATTTTACTTTCCTCTGTTAGTGCACGCAATCTGTAGCACAGAATTCTCTAATACACTGTGTCGTGCAAACCAGAAGCCGGGTGCGTACATATAGACCCGTTTCTCTACCTTGTATGAGGGTTATCGATATTTAACCTCGTTTGCTAAGACTGTCCTACTTGATCAAAGGTCGCACATAATTGTTGAATAATATTGACCCACATCGTCCCTAGGTTTCCTTGGCGTACAGAAACGGGTCTATCTGTACGACCCTAGATTATTCAAGGGGCCCCAGGCTGGGTCCCTTACTGGAAATCCACAGTCCGTACCAAGAGTGATATATTAACCCCAAGGGTTTTACACACGGAGTCCATGACCTCTGGGCAGCTTGTGGTCGTCTGCTCTCCTCTGACGTCACGTGTTTCTCTTTCCTACCACGTGATCGATGGACGAGATTTGACACGCCGTGATAGCTCTAGTAGCTGATCGCTACACTAATATCGTCTGGCACTTTTTGACAGAACTAATTCATCCTATTTTCCTCTTTGACACCCACATTGTGTACTTAAAATTATGTTATTCTACCTTTGAGCTCGGAACATGGCACAACAGATTATCAGTATTCACATATCGACTGTTCACCTTATCATGCCAACCCCAGCTTTCACTGGTTACTTGCCAGATGTATCCTAACTACCACGTGCAGTGACCCCATACTGAGAACCAGCAACAAATCGCCGTTGCGCCATAGGAATGCTGCTACCTGCTGGCACTGACATGGGCAATAATGGAGGTGGGACGCAGGTACCGGATATTGAGAATGTAATTCGCCGTGACACCATGGGCGTGGCACGTCATCAATAATGCATCTCGGTCAATAATACAAAAAAGTCTCCAATATCGATTAAATCTTTTCAGCTATTGGTCTTAATCAATATGGTGAACTATTTGTAAACAGAGACTAAACAACAGTCAAGTTGAATGGGATATATCTTTTCACAAAAGAAAACAAAAATGGTCTACTTGGTTCACAGGGAGAGCTGAAATAAATACTTCCTTTTTGAAGGCTATCTAAACCATCAAACACGTATTTCAGTTTGACCAAATATACTGATCAAAAGATGTTTTATAAAAGTTAATTCCTGAATATCCGTAATCATGACGGATGTTTGTGATAATGCCTGTTGAAGCACACCACTTTTTAAGACTACATTTATAAACATACGGACATTCTCCATCAGGTTCTGAGAATCCAGTCGGGATAGTGGCGGATCCGCCGGCGTATAACAATGAGGCAGTGCTCGAGTCCTTGTTGATATAGACTTCTAAAACAGGAGAAGAGCGAGTGGCTCTGACGTGAATGACCCTTTTTATTCTCGTTGCCAGTAGAGTTTCTAACCGCCACACAAAAACGTGGGTCTGACCTTGCCCCCGACATCCTGAATACATAGCAAGCCCAGTGTGAAGTAAACACAACGTGCTCAAATCGGGTAATGCGAACTGAAAGGGACCAGCAGTGACCCTGTTATAAACTTCATCTTTTTAAACTTACAAATATCAAACCAAACTCCAGAGCTTTTTTAAGTCCTATTATCTTTATAATAGCATTCCCCACTCGTTAAATCATAATAAGTTAAACAAGGAACTGAAGTCAACAGAGGTCCATATGACAAATCCATTGAGACGCCGGATGGACCTTCGTTCGGACTTAGCACTTCGCCTGTTACCATGCCAACTAGTCACGTGCCTTGAAATGCCCGCAGGGGACACCTCTAGTAGTCCTATTCCTCGCCCAATGGCGCCATCGTATTTCCGGTCACTTCTAACTGCCATGGACCTGGTAAAGTAATAGTTTGAAGACTGTTCAGTGTCGGGGTTAATCCTGAGTGGTTCTTGAGACGAAGGGGAACAAGTGACTAGATCTCCTTGGCAACCGGGGATCCCCTGGTCGTGCAAAGTCGTCGTGTCACCTGACCCCAGTACCCACAGACAGTGTCATCCGACAGAGGTTGATTTTAAAGTTAAAGGGGGTAGTCTAGAGAATATTGGTAACCTAATGATTTAATTGATACAGATGCTATAATTGATACAGATGCTGAACGATTTTTCATATCTGAACCGCACCCATGCAAATAGGCATTTCACCAGTTGCTATGCCCAAAGGATCACAGAACTAGAATAAATTATTTCCGACTGAATCAACACACGTATCCATAGGTAAAGAGGTAGGGCTGGGGGTAGCAATCTGTACATATGTAATGTACTTGCTCACTCAAATGAATACTGAGATCGGTTCGACCTTGTCGCAGACATATACACGCATGGATTACAGATAAAAAGCCCCATCCTATCACGATAAATGACAACATACTCTTAACCACCCCTGTTTTCACCCTTGCTGGCCGGGCTCTGGGAGTGTGTTATATACATGTACCGTTTTTACTTAGACGTACCAGCGAGGCAGAAGCACGGCTGTATTTATCTAGCTTTTGTCCCATAGTTTATTACCCATCCCTGCGTTACTTGCAGTGATGGATGGGGAGATCAAGTGGGTACCTCTCCGCAAATGAGTGACCGTTATTTCATCCCTCTGCATTATATCAGTTATTATATTGGCTAGTACTCCAATCGTATTGTCCATCATTGTACCCATAGCCTTTCCCTGTATACATTTACCCAGTTTGCTATTTTGTGTAGCTTGTTTATTTCGTATTGACTCATATTACTACAATGCAGATGTCGTTGTTAAGCCTTGCTCTCTATGGATAACCCTTTTAATAAATTCTGATACCCTCATTTTCCTTATTAATTGGGCGCAGACGGATTTCTTTATCTCCTGCGGCGGAATGTATCCTGAAATTAACTGGTGCGTGAACGGCAGAATGCAATGATTTATCAGATTTGTAAGTTTCGTTATCCAGCTCAGAGGATCGGAGGTTAACTCTTTATCCAGGAGAAAGTTTACAGCCCCTCAGAATCACCAGTAACCGTTAAAATCACAGATCACAACAGGACATATTAAAAAAAATCACAATTAATATCCTAATGTTATCACGCGAATTTCCATTATTAATTAGGCATGGAATTTCTAAGGAGAGGAAGCAATTCCCTCCTGCTAATAAGAAAATATCGCTTAGTGTCATGTTTGTCTCGAGGGAACGAGTTAGGCTGGAGGAATTGTCGGGTCAGTTACAACGGTTCCTCCCTCCTATTCTCCCCCCACCCTGCTTATCCCCCCACACCCGACATGACAGGGCCCCAGACCGGCATACCGGAGTCACCGTGAACCGGCTCGTAGATAACCGCCTCATATACGGGTCTCAAAGTGTGTGGACATCTCTACATTTAACAGCCGTCCTAGTGACAGTCCCAACATATAGGAGTATAGCCCTGCATGCTGGCGATTCGTGTGCTTGTGCATATATTTGAGTTTCTTGGGGATGCGCCGCGGAGTACACACATATTCATCGCAGGATAGGTTATATTGAAAGCGTCGAGCAGTGCGAAGTACTTGGATTTCTCTCGACCGTGATAACTCCAGTTCAGCTTCGAGGCAGGCCAGGGTCGCCGGGAGAATGGTATGTTGCGTGCTGATTCGTAGGATGTGGGTTAATTAATGCTTTCTTAACGATGTTGTTTTTATCCTGTTGGGCTTGGTATTTGTGTCGTTACCATCTGGTGGGGAATTTCCCCGTGCAAAATGTTAAAACAAACGGGACACTGTTTTCCAAGTTAGAGAAATTCCTATTTCAAAGAAGGGTAGGGGGACCATCAGCAGAGCCAAAGTAAATGTCATGTTTCAGAGACTGTCTAGTAAGTCAGGATATGTGGAAATTACCAACATTTGGATAACCTTTTTTTTAGATAAAACAGTTAAGGTTCAAATAACATAGATAAAGTTGGCTCGTGCATTAGATATTTACTTATATAGGCCGACTAATTGGATAAGCGCCAGTTCCAGATGTTTAAAATGTCTATATTCACGTGTTACCGTACAACTGATGCTAAACATAACTTAAGACTTGTCTAAATATACGATGATTATACTTTTAATTTTGAAAACTCTTTCATGTTACAAATTAAGAATCCCTTCAATAATAATCTTTAAGAGATTATATATATATATATTTGGTTTTATCCGAGAGAGATTTCTTAAATGTTTCGTATGAATTTTAGAGGTTGGCCATAAGCCGCCGACTGTTTGACTAAAATCCATACGAAACGGAATGTGGTCACCTTCTCCGCACGTGGATCCGTCTTTTGATGTGGTCAGACCTGTCCGTACTGATGGGACGCCCTTATGTGGACCCCCGACTGGTAGAGCCACCGGGCCCACCCAGGCTTGTCACGTGTCCCTACCCATAAGGCACTGCGTCCCAGCCATGGCGCCGTCTGGTGGCTGCTGGTTCCCTGCGTGAAATTGGCAATAATTCCTCTTTTACGAAGGCTCCAGCGACCTGTCCGGTCCAATTTCCTGGCCCATGGTAATATTTTACCTGAGGTTGAAGTTTACAATGATTTATGAACTTCTCGATCAAGTTTACCATACACTCTAGGCTGCTTATCATGATGCATATAAGTCTCCAGGCTAGTGCATCATGCTATGTAGTTCAAGAGGCCTTGGGCATATGACCAACAATTTTAGGTTTAGCTTTACTGATAATTTTAAGTATCTATTATTCTGATACCTGAATTCAGGGAACATCATGTGATAAATCATAATAGAACAAATATGTATACAGGTAAGATATTGGGACATTTTCTTAGACAACTCTGATTGTCGTAATGATTCAGTGAATAAGATTTTTAAAACTACATGCACTTGGGAAGATGTCGAATCCGTACAATGGTTATCTTTTTCTTCCTAAGGAGTATCGATATGCTGTGTTTCTAGTGAATATAACCTTGCTATCGATTACAATATTTTAATACCTGGAGACCATGACAACAAAATACAGAGAGATACGTTAGATTTGAACTGGCTTTCTCCCTCGTCTATATCAATTGTTTTGTTATTGGTTCATGAGGCGGAGACCCTCCACCTCCCTGACACCGGGTCAGATGAGAACCGTGAGCGGATGGACGATCACAGTCTCAGCGCGCATGCGTGCGGGCCGGCTGTGCGTCCTCCACGTGGTCCCCATACGGGGTGGGAGGCTGGGGATTGGCATCGTGAGTCGGTGGAAGTGTCACCTTCTCGGTGTGTGACACCTGTGACATGCTCAGATGAGTGACGCTGACACTGAGTGTGACACGGGGGTGAGGTGAGGGCATACTCATGGCAAAGACAACAATGCCTAGAGTTTTATTTTGTAGTCTATATTCTAATATGTTTCTGTTCTTTCCACTTCAGCTTCATGAGATAGATGCGCATGAACATGTTAGGATATTGAGCTCTGATTGATAATCCCTCAATCTGCCTTGATGGAAAGCTTTGTGAATAATCCACAGCATATTCAGTGATAATCATGTTGGATGGGTCTATCGTTGAAAATCCAAGCGGTGTAGACGAGAAAGCATTAACTAATTATTGTCGCTTATTGTCTTAGAAAAGGTAAAATTAGTGAAATTCACACCCCTGAAATTAATTCTATGAAACTGGAACGTACTTTTTTCTTATTGTTTATGATTATGTATGAAGGGCTTTATTTCTAAGTAGTTCAATCATATTTACTGATTATTTACCGATTTTCCTTTCAGGTGAGTCATGTTTAATCACTCCTTCCCAAAGTACCTGCGGTGAGTAGAATAGTTAAATGCAGTCTACAATCGACATACATTTACAGACATGGACCTCTTTAAAATATTCTTGGTAGATTTATTTTGTAACAACCGGTGCTAACATACCTGTGACTGATTATTGTTGCTGGAGGGTGACATAGAATCATGTCTCTTGTTTAACAAACAAAAGACGTCAAAAATATAGTTAAGTAGGTGATGAATGGGAACCTCCAACGAATCGATGACGATTGTTTTTTTTAATGAACGAGAGTGTGCTGCTACCAGTAATTCTACTCAAATATAATTACATCCGGTGTGTGTAATAGGCGAAGGCAATGTGGGCGACATAAGCAGCATAGGTAATCTCTGAAATCTCCTCAGCGCTGTTGTTATCATGTAGTCTCAACTCATACTACCTTAAATCCCGACTGGTGTCTCTAAAGGATATGAGATGCTGAAGGAAAGTAGGTCTATGCTGGAGGTATTGACGTGAGCCGGAATGGATTATTAGACATACCAGAAAGTCATTCAACATACCTAATTTCTTGGTTATAAACGTTCAAGGGAGCTGCCAGGATCCCAGGTATTCATTTGTAACCTCAATTATTTACTTAATTGACTCCCGATATCCTGACAATGGTTTGATTGCCTCCGTCTCACCCACTATTAACCTCGATTACATTGGTACATTGGAGTAGTCAACAAGATATTCACTCAATAAAGGACGACTAGCAATACCCCCTAAAATCTGTCTTGAGAATTTTCTCCCGTGAACAATTTTCTTCCAACCCTATAACATATGAAAGTAGTGCTCATTAAAAGTTATCGGATATGAATTCACAAACTGATTAAGATGAGAACTAACAATTGATAAGCAATGACCTACACTTTCAGGAAAGACACTGGTCGCTGTTTCTCTCGAGATTGATTTTATCGAACTCAAGTGAATGTTTTCAGTTTAATAATTGGGTGCCCGAGAAAACATATATATTTGACCAGTACGAAGCACCCAAAGAAATAAACGAATACTAAACTACTCTTTCAGAGTATAAAAACTGATGTATGGCAAGCGCGCAGCTTTAGTCATTGTTGTAGACTATCGGTCATTTTTGTTCCTGTAACTCATGGTCGGGTGGCACTGACTCTAAACCTCGAACCACTCAGCTTGGTTATACGTGTAATAAAAAGTGATAAGTAGACTACGTCGACCTTACTAGATTTATAGAAAAGCCAACGCTTTATTTCCATAAAAACGCCATGCACCAATTACATGTTTTGGAAGTACAAAACGGGGTATTAGCTTCCTGTCACAAGAGCTATTACTTCCCTGGCAAATTTGTCAGTCCAATCTGAGAGAAGGTAAACGATGAAACACACTGCATATATATCGTCCGTATTAGACTGACTTGAAGTATGCCGTCTGTGGCAGTTTTTTTCTTTTGCCTTGATTCGTGGGAGCCATTCGTTTTCTGGATAATTTGGGGCTTATTCACGAAGGTTCGGTGGAACCCTGAGTGGTTTTACCAGAAATGGGAGCATCACCTTATTACTGAATGTCACAGACGGTGCGTGATAGGACAGTAGATCAGCTGACCATGGTTGGATCTATTGATCTGCATGCAGCAGGCCCAATTAAATGGCATATGTTACCTATATATCGGTGAGACTGTAATAATATCGCACACATAATTGAGATTATCTTTGTTTGCGTAGAAATTTCAAGTGGGAAGAATATGTGTTTATAAAGCTATAGTAAAAATGGTACTTATATCGCACGCCAAAACATTATAATATAATACTCATCTGATAGGAGCAATAACTAGGATAGTACAGGTAGTTATAACTTGATATATTTGCATCAATTTCTTTTCTCAGTGGAGACCAATGGTCAGTATGTGATGTCACCGAGCAGCCGGGGTCATTTGAAGTGTGGTCCTCATGTTGGTCCACAAAATACGAATATAGACAGCGAGGCGTTGGCTGAGAGCCGAGTATCTCGTCGCCAGCCGGATGGAGTGTCCAACCCACCCAAGAGATGGGCGGGTCAGGGAGGGGCTGGGCCTCTGTAGGTAGACACACAGATATGTGCACGTGTCTGCGCTCAATGAGTAGTGCTAGCCAGAATTATCCCTATAAACAGATCACACCAGGAGCGTGACAATCAGAGAGTGACCTGAGGTGCTGTGTGAGGAGGCTGATGTCCATCTTTAAGGTATTGGGTAGCGTCATCCATGCAGAAGGAACAATGCAACATAGGGCCTATGTTAGTTGAAACAACGAGATTTGCCCACCTGAAAGACTATACAATAATGGATTACTTCATGACAGGTGCATGTTATCAGTGTTGATACGTGTTGAATCTCGCAGTCGCGGAGGAAACTGTACTTTGAAAAAGCTCTCGGACTGAAGCTTGTACGGTACAGGTTATTTGATAAGGGTGACAAAGGGATTTAGAGACACCTGCTGCCTCAGGGGATAAAAAGGTTCCAACACTGGCACCTAACAACACCGACATCTGAACCTCGCAGTTTCCACCTCTGATGGCATGTGCTCTGGAATTCTCAGGAGGTTTGATATTGATCTTATCAACCTTGTTCATATCGATAGGAGATTGACTTATATTTTTTCCTCAAGGGAAATTGCCGTTTATGTCTGACAATCAGGAAAGTATCACCCGGTATTGTACACTCTCTTGAATGCGCATTTAACTGCAGAAACACCACTGGTTACAACATGGCCCTGTGATGATGTTCGCCTTGTGGTGGCTTGAAGCACAGCTGCGGTCAAGCACAACAAAATCTCGGACAATATCGAGTAAAAGCTCCACCGTCCAATGCCCCGCCTCCGTGGTCAGCCCCATTGTGTTGTCTGCCGCTGGTGGTTTCTAAATAAAAAAAAGGTAAAACCGTCGATGGTGACGGCCGCTGCTCGGCCTCTGCTACAGCTGGCGGTGGTTGCCCCTGTGGCCGGCCTCTGATCCGGCTCAGCCCGGAGAGGATCCGCGGATCAAGCCCGGGCCTCCGATACGGAGTGACACCCCCGAGTGGGCAGTGGTCAGCACAGCGGACGCGTGGTCACTATCAAAGCCAGCGGTGTCTGCTTCACCCCCGGGGGCTATTGTGTGTGTGACCTGCCTGCGGAATGCGCCAAGGTAGATAGACCCCTAGTCTCAAGGAGGAGGACAAATAACCAAACGTGTCTATTTGGATGCAGGTATTTATGGATACTTGTACCTGGAATACTTCTTCAGTATCCAAGGACTGTTTCATATATATAAATGCATACCTCACATATATTTGCATAAAGGGGAATACCGATCGCTCCAGTACACATCCATTTACCAGCAATGTCTGTGGTTGTTTTTTCATTGGTACCAGGTCCATTCATGTGAGTAATTGGCAAGACAGGCAGATAATTATCACCGTTTGTAGTTTTATTACACAGCATACATTACATGTGCCACATTATACGACGCTTGGCTTGGATCCAGTGACCGCTTCAGAATCCAGACGTCACTGGGTGTATGAGGAGACACTTTGGACCCCGACACAAGGACATCACCAGTGACTGAAGGCTAAGACATACTGCAGCACAGATGACACTCATACGGGATGCCTTTTAGTGATGGGTGACCACAGACCGACCGCGACACCACAGGAAAGCACAGGCCCCTCCAGATTAGGGATTATAATATCCTTATAGTGGCCGGAGATTTCCCAGACACGGGGTAATCCATGTGACTGTATTATATTATTCAAAAAGGAAAGGAAAGAAAAGGTGGGGTCGCCGTTGGATCCCAGTGGAACCACACTGACTGCCAGACAGCCTGGCGCCCAGGTGGGGGTTGATGTGAGGGGGTGGACATTGAATTTCCTGGGGGTCCTGCAACGGTGGAAATTGGTTTAGTTGGCTTTGGAGTGGAAACTGATCTATGATGTAGACGAAGCGAAGCGAATGCTTTGGTTTTAAGGAAGGGCAGACATCGAAGCAGCACTGGCCCACTCACTTGGCTAGGGTGAAATACATCGCAGATTCGTTATAGTCGCTGATGAAAGGAAAGGTAGAAGACCTGGAAACCATTGCTGGAACCCCATTATCCCAGTCGGCGCCTTTCATCGCAGCCTGCGGTCAGGTATATATCTTGGACACCTGCCTTTAGTGGTTATTATACCCAAGTCTACCGCTCCCGCCTCCAAAGAGGCCTCTTATTTGCTGCGGGCTTCCTTTAGGGTATGAGGCAGTCAGTGTCAGTTGAGGTACCGACCTGCAGGACGACATACCATTCACCTTTTACCATTGACAGCGACCCGGGCAGTAGGTTGCTTGTAGAACTGTGCTGGACATGCTGAGGAAAAAGGAACAACACAGTAAACCTCCCCGTCAACTATAACGAGACCAAGAGACGGAGATTTGTCTGTGAATGTGGGGGACAGAATGACCGTTATTCAAGGTATAACATAGGATAATACAGAGAAGACGGACGGATGATGCAACTCAGATGAAGGACTAACTGATCACGTGTACCGTATGTAAGTACGAGCTATTCAAGCTGAATCGCTGACGGTATTGTGGTGAGACGCCTGAAATAATGACTTGTATTGACTACATTTGTATGGATTTCTGAAGTCAATATCACCCTGCCTGTTTGGTGAAAAGCTCCAAAGACTATTGAACGACCGGACATGAGGGTTGTGAAAACGTGATCATAAATTCACGTGTCTGACGATGATATGCTCTGTGATTGAGGAACTCTAAATGCACTCAAGTTTCTTCAAGGAAAACAGGAGAGGTTAAGCCAACTTAACTGTTCTAAGAATTAGAGTAACCTGTGCTACTACTAGTATGCGGGGGTAGTCTAGAGGTTTATCATCCTAAATGTTAAGTTGATTAGAACACAAGAGGGACTAGTCTGGTCATTCATCATTCAGGAGACAACTCCATGGTGAGCTCTACCACCCTTGCCCTGGAGGGATCCCCTCCATATGTTAACCGCCCAGGGCCCAATGCTTGGCAGGAAGCATTTGTTTCACCTATAGCCGCAGCGGGATCCTGACAATACTCAGGAGGATACTTTTCAGCATAATGTGAGGTGACTCTGTACGGCCTGGACACGAATCCCTGTATTATGGGGGGCTGAATAGAGAATAAAGTTACCGCTGTCTGAAACAATTCACAATAGTATCCCGCTGGAGACGATTAGAAGTCGTCCCCAGGCGTGGTGCACAGGTTGGCAATGAGCTTGGGGCTGGTGAGAAGTGACCCGGCCCTCCTGTGTGTGTGACGCTAGAGACAATGGCCCCGGCTGGGACTGAGCCATGGCCTCTATAGAAGCCATCCCTATGCCGCGAGCTAGAATACGAAACGAGAATCTGGGGATGGAAACATTAATAACAATCTATACCTGATTTTTTTTATGAAAGCTCATGGAGGTACAGGTAAGGCGGCCAACTGACATTGGGCCTTTCATCCCTGGTAAATTTAACTCCTTCCGCAGAGCTTGCCAAGTGGGTAATTCTAAAGCAGCATGACATTTGGACCGCTGACGGGACTCTTAAAGAGATCAGTCCTAACAGCATATTAGTAGAGGTCTCATAATGGCATTTCGACAAAAAACACTTATTTAATTAATGACCAGACAGGCTAATCTGAGCTTAACACCTAATCTGACCAATTTAAACTCACTGTTCGATCATACGCTGATGAAACTTAAGTCGTTGTATCTACGGTATGCTGGCTGTTATATCGAGATCGATATACATTATATCCTATCTATATTATTGCCTCAGAATTGTGAGAAATAAAGTAGCAGACTCAACGGCACTGCTATAACTTTTCGTGGAATGTTTCTTTGTTTGCGCTGGATTAATATAGATGTGAAGAGTTGAGTCTCTCGCCGGACGGATCCTGGCCTTTCTTGACGTCAGTCAGAAACAAAGTTTCCGGCCTCTAAAAACAATTAGGCGTCATTTTCCACGTTAATTAAACGTCCCATTCCTAACCTAATTAACCGAGCCACTCGTTATGGGAAGACTGGTTGACAGGGGAAACCCGACACTGGTCTATAATTAACGGACTGGGGATATCCTCTGACGTCACTGACGCACGTCTTGAGGTTATTTCTGGGTCGTGGCTGTGATATAAAGCCAGGAGAGGGAATCCCAGCGGCAGAAGACGGGCAGGCTCCGCAGGTGGAAGAACACAACCAGAGGAGCGACTCGCACTGTGAGCGTACTGGGTTGCTGTTCAACATCGGGAGTACTGGCCGCGAGCTACTTTTCTCACACTCATAATACATTAGTACAGTCTCTCCAACGAGGGCCGTACGTACAACGTTAAATACCGCGGGGATTAAACAAACTTCAAAGGTGAATCAATCTGAATCTTTGCGAATCAGAGGATAACAAATAAGTAATCTCCCCTAAAAGATAAAAAAGTAAGAAGTGTGAGAGGCCTCGTCGATTGGCGATTGATATTGCATAGAGTTCAAATATAATCCAATAGAAATATTCCTCAACCGGAAAGCCCATCCAGCTCGAGGCTATAGTCCCTCTTTTGGACAAACAAGAGTGACACCATTGTGGCTCATTTCTAACAACTGTTACTCTGTCAGACAACAGAGGGCGCATCTGTTGTCCGTGTTCTCGTCGGAGGACAGGAAAGCCGAGAGCCACCACGCACGAGTCGCCACGTGTGAGGATCAACGTCCGAACGGAGATAATCCGCCGATAATCCACCTTACAGATCAAGGCCCTTAGTACCCTTGCCCTGCAGCCCCTGGAGCGTAACTCCGATAACAAAAACGAACTCCCACCGTCAGTGTTTCCTGAACAAACTTTCATGTTATAAAAAGCAAGGAATGTCCCGCTTAATGTCGAAACTTATGTGTGTTTGATACTGTGCTCGGCTGAGTGCTCTGTCTATTTGAAGTGCGCCTATTTTATTCAGGTGAATAAATATAGCAGTGTCGGCCGTATATAAAAGCTTCTGTGCGTGCCTCTTTGGAGAGGAGCAGCCACACCCCGTGCTCTATACATCTCCTGTAACTGTGTCCATATCCAGTGGCTGCAATCTTCATAAGCAGTGTGATCATTCATGATACTCGCAATGGCGGACTCATAGACAACGCCCATATCATTACCTCATACCGAGTGGATTATTAACCCTGCAGGAGATTAAATCTCTGCTGAGTCTTCGCGATAATCGACACAAATGAAAATCCCGGCCGTGTCCAACTTCAAAGATTACAAATATCTCATCATGACGATGCCACTTGAACACAAAGACACTGACAATTACCCCTGCACCAACGCCCACGAGGAAGCACTACCTGCACACCACGCGGGTGGTGGTGGTACCTGGATCTGCTGCCCCTCCTCAGTCAGTCTCAGTTGGAAGTACCTCACAAACTACTGGCAAAGGTAAAGTACTCATTACGATTTAACACCGAAAATGGCACTCGAATGGATTGCAGATCTATTAATGTCTCGTATTCGCAATTGGTTGATTCATTATATATAGGTGAGCTTCTATTCAAGTGTCATTCATAAATTCACCAGAATTTTTCTTTGTAAAATTATTCGGCTGCTATCTGTGATTTTCTTTATTATGCACATCGTGATCATTTGGCCAAGGAAGGGTCTATCACATGTACATTTATAATTTGCAAATGTAACCTGCTCTTGTATGGGCTTATCATGATCAGATCCTTAGAGGAAGACCCTCTAGTTCAATTTGGTTGTCCTATACACAGATCTATAATTGGATTTATTATTGGATTGTTTGTATTCCTCTCGCTGAGTGATGATTATTTGTCAGCTGCGGTGTCTGAAGTAACCAGGGGGGTAACAGTTGGGGTATCGGGATGGTATATATATGCAGCAGCTGCGACACCTCACATACAGTTAGATGTTTTCACGTTAACACATAAAACCTGGAATTGTCGAGGTAAGGGAGTGAGGCTATGGCTACTGGCGATAGCAGAAAAAAATCTCAGTTTGACATTCTCTAGCTTTACCCAAAATTGTTCTTTTGTATGTTGACAATTGTATTGAATAGTCGCTTGTGTACAAAGTGTATTAGCCATTGGGTCAAGTAGAAACAAGGGTACGGGTCAATGCGTTAGTTTCCTAAGCCCATGGTGGGCCAGTTGGGGACAGACTCCCATTTCCGATATTCAATTAACAAATGCATTATAGACGATTGGAGAAGATAAACCGCGGCCGTGTGAAAAAAAATGGTATTAATGTGTCGGTGTACACACCATTTACCCCTACTTATCGGGGATATTACCCACGCCGGGTTAATGGCTGGTGTTTTCTGTGATATACATTACCCTATAAAGTATGGACATTTCTATTTACTTCTCAATTTACTGATGTAATCAAAGCGTATTAGTGATGATGAGAAGCTATAGGGAGTTTGCGATGAGGCCCTGACGGCTTTCATTACATGATGAGTCAGTGGGTCAGTTAGTTCGCTGGATTCCCGCTAGGCGGCACATGGGTGCCGTCCGTATGGCAAAGAGTAACAATGAGCAAGGAACATGTCAAACATGTCAAACAAACATGTCACTGACATGACACACACGGAGCTTCTGCCTGGTGGAACTCTTTTCCAAAGGGGGCAGAAATAAGGGGTGGTTATCATGTGACCTTGGGGGTCATGGGAGGTCGCAGACTCACCGACTTTCAAGGTCAATCAGAGTCGCTGCCAGCGGGGAGGGAGTGCTATTATTATTACATGCCACTTCTCTGTGTACCTCGCCAGTGCGCCAAGTACTCTCATTCTCCGAGCTTTGATCTGAAACATTTTTCTACCCTCCCCTGACCCTGCTCTCAGACAGTCCATTGTCTCGTGCTTTCTTTTTGAGGGCAGGTTTCATTGTAAAAATAAAGGGAAACATAAGAAGGTATATATGGCAGCGAGGCCTCTTTTATATTGGAATGTTACCCCTGGGAACCCATGGTCAGTTGTGGCTAGGTGGTCTGGCTTATGTAAATAAAAAGTGTTTCCTACCAAAATACTGGTAATATCTGTGGTTTATCAACCAGCCACACATGAAGATGGTAAACGCAGGATGTGCCGGGGATAATATGCTAACGGGATGGTAGTGATGGTGGCTGCTTGGAGCCGGGTACCGAGCCCGTTTCTCGGTGGGTTCTGCTGTTTGGTCAGTACACAGTAAATGTGATAGAAATTACATGTTTTTTATCGGTTGGTGCCGTTCGTCCCCTATCTCCATACATACAGAGCCAGTCTTGTATTCCCTGTCTGTGTTCCGAACTCTCCAGACAGAACCACAGTAGTGAGAATGTATGTTAAATTAAGCTGGTGCTCGGCTTGGAGAGTGGATTCCCACAGCCTGTCCCTCTCTCTCCCCTCCCGCCCACGTTGTGCAGACAGCACTGCTCATCCAGAGCGCATTAGGAGGCCAGAAACACCACTATTATGTGCTGAAACTGACCCTGAAAATCAGCCTTTGCAGCGCCCTCAATATCCGGTGGGCGTTAAACTGTGTGGGATTAGACACAGTGTCCCACCACTTCTCCCTAAAAACAGCTAGAGGTCTGTGAGAAGAGAAACTGAGCAGAGAGTGCCGAAAATTTATCACCACAGCGAAGACGTGCTTGCCAATGATTATAAACACCGGCGCTAAGTTTTTCGTTCTCGTGGATGTATATATACATATTTACACTAAGTTCCTGCCAACTATGTATTTTTTTTATCACGAGAACCACATGTTTCGTACTGAACAATAGTTAAAGGTGTTCATTCAGTCCCTGCAGTCGGACACTTGGCTTTTGTTGAAGCGAGCTCCTTCTCAATCCAGAAGTATTCCAGCCTGTCTGTGCGTATCTCATAAATATAGACATTTGCACAATGGAAATATTGAAGATGAAGAGAGGAGGTCTGAAGGTGTGGAGAATGACTGCTACTCTTTAGACTCTTTGGTCTGAAGATCCAAATAGATATGTGGACGTCCCAGACTGGAGTGGCTGGCATGGGTCGTTCTCACCGCGTCGAGGGGGATATTTGATCTCTCGTTCTGTCGTCATGTGTAGAGTGTGGTGCGCTTGGCTGCCCGGGGCGAAACTGGACAAGAAAAAAAGAAACACATTTAGAATAAATCAAGGCCTCGTCACCCGTTATTATGACTCTATTGCTTCCACCGTTACAGGGTCATGACACAGGGCGATAGATCGCCTTTGTGCTACAGTCTGACGATCTCATGCAGAGTTTCGTGATATAACTAGCGCCTAACAACCACACACATCCTCCTATTTTTATTTCTCTCTCATTCCTCATTTTCTACCGTTGCTATTCAACCAACTGTACGCACCGGCCGAACCGATAGTGTTCCAGCTATTTGACCAACATAAGTAGAATACAGAATAATAAGCAGTCATTTTCTGTATATTTGATGGGATTCTGCTATTGGGTACTCTAAGTACAGTGATAAATTGGCGTTTTATGAAAAGCGCCAACCTGTGTGCGTCATTTGTAGGACAATCTGTGCGTCATATGTAGGATACGCATGGAAGAAACCCATTTTAATGAAGCCCGCAGGCAATGGAGATTTGGCCTGAACCCAGTTTGTTGTTGACTTAATCGCGGGTTGGACGGCTTGAACTGGCCGTGGGTCAGAAGAGGTGTTTGTGTACGGGAGGTCGCGCGAACATAGTCTGCCCCTACTCTACAGTACCATGTCCCATACATTCACAGCCACAAGTGGCCCTCTTCTACAAATGCCACTTGCACTTTCGGATATTTTGGACCGATACTGACCGGCGACTGACCACTGCCCGTACAGGTCCTCGTCTCGTCTCGTCCCGCGGCATGTAGAGGTATGGTCAGTCGGTCGCCAGTAGGCACACACCTGGGCAGGGTGGTTGGACAGGTGGGAGTATATGTATGGAGATCTGAAAGCTCGGCACGAACAGACAGCATTCAATTCAGGATTTCGCCGACGGGAGAAAGGAAGAAACTGCCTGAGTGGCCAAGTGTCCAGAAAGACGTTAGTAAAGATTCTAACTGCTGTAGGTTCTACTGACACAGAGAACTGGCGTTATCTCAAATGTAGCACCTCGGTTGTCAGGTTGTCTAGGATTCTTCTAACCTTGTTGACTCTCGAATGGAATCATTCTAGAAAAGCCGTGGAAACAGGATTTCTGTAGGATCATCCGTTCTACGGGAATTCCCTACGGCGACCCTGGGTCATAATCTGCTGTATTAAGTCGGCACAAAGAAAGGTTTAGGATTATCCCTCTCCGAGAAGGATTTCTACAATGACTCTGGGAATTAATCTCATCGGACTTCACATCAATGACTCTGAGTGAGTCCATAAAGCATTTATACTATATAAACAGTGGTCACTTATGAATGCGTACCTTCATAGTCGGTAACGTATGTAGAAGGTGTTATTTGCTGTTCTGACTCAAAAACTAGAAGAAAATACATCGGTGGAATTCATTAGAATTGGATGGGAATTTAGCAGGGCGTGTTGTAACAACAGCTTGGTGTGAGCGGCGGTACTCCCATGCCCTGGAGCTGGTGTGGTCAGGTGCAGCATGTCATTAACCACTCCACGGACCTCTTCACCACGAGTCGCTAGATAAGCACGGCTAGAAAAACGCCCAGCTCGGAGAGTCTGGTCGTGGTGGGCAAGGAGAGGATAGATGAACGACAGCTCCGGCGCCACCACCCACTTACTTACTGCAACACTCTGTGATACCAGGCTCACGTATACAACCAACCTGGAGAAACAACCCTGCTTCTTTGAACACTCGGCTCTATGGGAACGTTGTGGTCGGTTTCCCAAGTACCTTTCTCACCTTTTATATACCAGAAGGGAGAGCTTTTGTGACCAGGATCTGTTGTGGCGAGTAGCCGCCACTTGGGGCCGGATGGACAGGAATTGACTGTAATAACGACTGAGGTTGCTCTTGGACTGGTGGGAAAAGATCGAGGGGTCAGGAATGTACTGAGGATGCGTGTATGACAGGGCAAGTGTCGTGAAGAGGGTGTCCTGTCTTGGGAAAAAATGGAAATACTCTAAATAATTAAGCAGCCGCGGCTCGAGGAGGACCACTGGAGGACTAGAGCTAATAATTTGGATCGACCCACTTCAGAGACGGCCCGTGCTGGAGTGGGCTGTTCCTGCATCTTCAGACCTGGAGGACGAGATTAAGCAGAGCATTCCCGGATCCCCAACGAAGGTTGAGTGCGTGGCAGAGCCCAGGAGTAGGTGATAAATTAGTGTGTTCGTCACAGGAGGAATAGGTGGGACTATATAGAGGTGACTGTCATACGGGTTGGACTCTCCGGCCCCTTGGTGAGATGATGGATAGGACACGGTTTGTTTCCAGTCTCCCCAGAGTCACCGACGGATTGTCTGCGAGGGTGTAACCCTGTACACTGCCAGACACCACCCCATCTGCCCCCCTCAGCCCACCCCCCTGTGACACCCCGACCTGCTGGAGGAACTGGGTGAGTGACACTGTGTCGACTACGCTGACTGGACTCTCTAGCTTTGTGTCCCCACCCTCCTCCATGCACCCCAGTGCCACCACCACCACCAGAGCCGTGTGGCACCCCCACTTGTGTTTTATCTACCCCAGTTTGAAATCTGTCCGCCAGACTGCCCCCACTCCACCCTCTAAGCCCGACGGTCCGACCCCAGTGTGTATTGGTTTCTGCTGCGGCGGGTGGTGGAAAAGAAAGGGCAACGGGGGTAAAAACCCCACCTTGGAGTTTTGGGTCTCACAGAAGAGGTCGAATCTCAGTGTGGCTTTTAGACATGTTTGGACTGCTGTAGTGAGTGGCAGAGGCGGTGTTGTGTGCCGAGGGCGGCATCAGATCTGTAGAATTCCCTCCATAATCGACAGCTTGGATTCTACAGATGACAAGGGAAGGAATCTACCACGACATATCCAAGACACCGAGTCACTCCACATGGATTGATTATACGATCTCCTCACTGCATTTTGGACTTTAAATTTGCCGAGAGACACACTTAGTGGATTTTGAGCTCATTGTTTAAAGCACGAGTACTGAAGTGACCCCTGGCTTTATGATAGACCCGTGAGGGACTCCATCGGACGAGAGATACGCGCGTTCTGAGATAAGGCATGCCGAATATTGGTTCACATTGTATTCCTAGCCTGCGTTGAGGTTGTTTGATTGGCCCGCTTACCACAGGCATCCGATACGGGGAGACACACAGGAACATACAATTAGCGTACAAAGTACATACACATACAGACACAGCCGACGGAGGTCACGATGCTAGATAGCCAGGTCAAAGCCCGGCACGGACTGGTGTCAGGAGTATAGGAGGCGCACACAGGATGGTGGAGGGAGCTGAGCGGATACCAACAGGAGAACGGGACTAGTCTGAGTCTCCTGTCACCACGTCAGGTCTAACATCACCACCCAAGGCTCGCTCAAGCATGCAGTACAACATGTCGTTTGAAGTTTCCTCGGGCGGCAGCAACTGCAACCAACGCCGCCACCACCGGGGACCCCCTTATACCACCCCAGCACCACCACCACTACCGCCGCCGCGGAGGGGACCACCCTCCCCCGACCCGGCCAGGTGTACCTTGTATACCTGGCGGGATGGTGAGTACCACTGCACCTTCTCCGCCTCCGCCGATACGCTGGCGGCCGGGACGATTAAGGCGGGGCAGGTCGGGACGATGGAACGTGGTGGCGGTGGTCTTATCGCTGATATCAGGGATGGAAGGGTGGAGAAGGGCGTCTTCTCACCTTCCTCCAGTGCGGGAACCGGTCCTCGTTTCGTCCTCCAACAGGCTAAGCCGGCCTGTAATGGGGTGAAACATGGGGTGGTGGTAGCGCCCGCTGCCAACGGGTCGTCCTACAGCCTGGAGGGCCCCGACGTGGAAGGAGGCGACGCCTGGGACCTCAATACCAGCAGCGGGAGTAGCTGTAGCTGCGCTACGAACAACAATGTCCGCCGGAGGAGCTACGACAGTGTCATCTCACCCGTCGCAAGCGGCATGGTGTACAGGAGGGTAAAACAGGGCTACCTTCTCACCCCAGTCAACAGCGCCCTAGCCGTCAAGGCCGCAACCATCAGGATCACCAAGCCCCCCAAGATGTACCCGCCGCGACGCTGCATGTCCGGTGATATCGTCGTCACTTCCGGTGCCGACGTACCCGCGCCCGCGCCGGCCCCGCGCGTCTCCGGCGTCGACAGCGTCCAAAACGGTTGCCATGGCAACGGGATACGGAAACGGCTGGAGGTGCACGGTCACAGCGTTAGGAACATCAGGGCCGCACAGGACCAGCGTGAACTCCGCAAGAAGGTCACATTCGGAGTCCTCACTTTCAGGTAAAATAATGAAAAGAAGAAAAGAAAAGAGAAAAGATTATTCCCTCATCAATACATCAAAAACATATATAATGAAATGATTTAAAAATTGAGTTCAAAATAACAGAATATTCTTTGTGCGATAACTGGGGCCTTTTGTACTTCGATAACAAAAACCTTCGAGACTTTGACATCTTGCGACTCGTATCCTTAGGTTCGTTTACAGTAACTCTAGGTGGGTTAGTGAAAAGAGAGGCAGTTAGGTAAACCGTTGGTTTGTTGATTCTCGCCCCCTTTTCTTTCTTTTTTTTATTAACATTAGACTGGCACCTTTCAGATCACGTTGCCTGCGGTCAAATTCCAGCCTACGGAGGCTTTGTGAATGATCTGTGTTTTTAGGTCTGTGTTTTTCAGTCAGGCACCACCAACTCCCACTTGTTGTACACCCTGTGTGCATGGTACTTGCAGGGTCTAACCTACATCTGTGTACTAGAGGGACGTGGATACCCCTGCGTTTCTCCCCTACTGGGTTTTTATCTAACGAATGGGTTATCACTACCATGTGGCAGGCGGGTGGCCAGACTTTTTCACATGCCATGCCAAGTCTCAAACCATGGCAGCGAGCGCAAAACATAAATATTACAAGAGCTACAAGAATCGGGAGGCCTCGGGCCCTGGTATCTGCACTTGTAAATGTGACGCGCCCTGGTTTAATCTTAATTCCTTCGACGACCTGCGATAATGTGTATTAGTTGGTCTAAAGAGATTAATTATGCAGGTGGATGGAGCGAGAGCGGGAGTGGGGGAAAAATTGTGTTGTATATTTACGCGAGTCCCAGTGGCTTAAACACAAGGCATTTGTATCTTTTGCTGGACTTGTGTGCAGGAGGGACAGGCTAGGGCGATATGTAGGTGCCAGATCTGACATGTCAGGAGGGTCACCTGGGCCATCTTATCACTGGGACAGGTGCCCCAAACACATGAATTACCGCTCATCTGACTATTCATACACAAGGGGAGGAATTGCCTCCGGACGGTGGCTCCACGGGAGGATCTGTATGTACATACAACGTGCTAATCAAGTGGGTCGTCCTGGCATTATGTCAGTTCACACACACAGCGGCTCGAGCGGGCAGATATGTTTACGTGAAGTGTTCTCCTTTTTTTCTGCCCCACCATGACTTGAGCGTGTTTGATAGTCACGATTCACCGCCCAATGAAAACGTACAGGATCGGCAGTGAATATCATGAATACATACGTACTGTGCAGCCCTTGGCGTGGGATTTGCCTCTTTTCGGCCTGGATAGAAACACGTTGGTTGTATATAATCATTCCACCCCCTAAATACATCTATGTGAAAGAGTCTCTTGAATAACAGCCAGAGCGGGGTGTCTATACACTTGTTACTTGGCTCATAGCATCATAATACCCACTCTGTATAATCATCTGCGCATTGAGCTGCTCGACCAGAAAATATAGCCTCGAGCTGCTCCTCATGGGAGGATTTTCCTGTTCTAGTCGTGCGAAAAAATACCCACTATACTATTGTCTGCTGTTTCATACAGAGAAATAATGGTATACATGTAGTTGGTGATAACATTTGAAAAATACCCAGGATGTTCTTTATTTCTACATGCTATGTCATAAAAATGCTTATGCAAAAATAATTACAATCAGTTCGTTTTCTTCCTATTTGTCTGGGGAATTCAGTGTTTTGTTATAATTCGTTTTGCGAAGTTTAAAATGAAATCCTTAAAATTCCGGTTTCTCACTTTTACGTCATAATCCTAAGAAGGATGTAATTTCATACTTTTATTCATTGACGCAGCGAGGGGGAGTGAGGAGACAAGTCATGTGACCGGAAATGCCCGTAGGTGGCGACCCCATGTGAGAACTTTGTATGCGACACAAAAGGTTTCCTGTAGAGGCTTACTCAGGGATACATATTTTTAACATAGTGCTTTTCTATATCAAACCAGAGACCAAGTGTCCTGTAGGCAGCCAACTGTCACTTATTGCTCCGTCATGTAGACATATCCTCTTGTCAAGTATAAGAGCACCAAGAGTGCAAATATGTATGGGAACTATAAACACTTTCACGTTCCCATTTATCTTTATAATGATGTAGCAGATGTTTAAATTCCGAAGTATGTGCCCAGGCTACTTCGCGTTTCAGGCTATATGACAACACAAAGGACGGCAAACTAAGACCCATTTTCACTTTAACTGAACATGCCTATGTTTACCTTTCTTCTGGCTATTGAACATAAAAGCATAGCAGAGATTGGTCTTCCACTTGCTTGTAGGATCACCCGAAAGAGGGAATTTGGCAACAGGCCACTTGAAGGTGAAGGAAACCCGGATATTAATCCAGCTTTCACTTCTATTAGGCTTGGTATGGTAGGCCGAGTGCGCCTTTCGTGGCACTTAATAAGGATTAGGTCTGCCTTGTTAGAAGCATTAACACGTTTGCTTTAAAAATCCGATTCGAATAAATGTTTATATATCGGCTTAGATGTTGGCTCCGATTCTATGAAAATACAGATTAGTCAATAACTGTGTTTTTGATTGATGAAATGTACAGTTATGTAGATTTATTAATCCCAATTCTTTAATCCCTCTGATCCATACTAATTTACATGTTTATTGCAGGACTCAAGGATCCCTTCAAAAATCACCAGAATAGATATGCAGAACTCCATGAGAGTTTATGTTTTGATTCTCCCCTTTTTCTCACACAGCAGATATTTGCTCTTTGATGTCCACTTTAACCTAAGGCTTCCATCTCGCCACAGTTCGACGTATAAGAAGCGTGGGACAGGGCCGTTGGTGTGTGCACCTAGTAGTTAAAGAACCACTCCAGGGCAGACCATTAGTGCGAACACATACAACCTCAACAGGATCCGTTCTCCGCAGAGTCTCTGAGGTGTGCAACGCTCTGTCGCCTACCCGCCTGAGTGCTCTAATAAAACCCATGTGACTGAAATCCCCACTTTCTAAACTCCCCATTAACACACAGTTTTCCATTTCTCTCATTTCAGACGGACGGAAAAAATAATATTGATGTTTCCTTTTCCTTTTAAGAATTCGAATCAGGATATGGGAAAAGTGCGAACGTGGTTTGACCGAGATCTGTTTTGGATCTCTTAACACTCGGGAGAATTCCGATAGGGTGGCCCGTATGGAAGTTCAAAACGTGGGTACCTTAACCTCGATGCTTACACACATACTGGTCTGCCAAGAGACACTCTGTGGCTGGCAACTTGGTGCGCTTGGTGGATAAAAATGTAGAGTTACATTATAAATGAAATATATTCATTTTACTAACTTGCAATTAGTTTTCAGATTTGATGAGAATCCTGTCTAACTCTTAGACACTGCATCGACGAATGTCCACTCCATGTTTTGACAATGAACACTTTATATTCCTTTAGGTCATTTTCAGGTATCATACTTGTCAAATAACTTACTTACATTGGCTTATTATACTACTAACACACATATTTTTTCATTACTTTAGGTCCTTTTAAGGAACACTGACTAATTGTATTTTTTATTTACTCGGCACAGTGATCGTCATGGCAGGGCCTTTCTCAGAAGTCTACAGGGGTGCAGTGTATTACCTTACTAACTGGCACATGGAGTGTGTTAATGGCCAAGATTACCTTTTAATACGCACTGACAGAGTCCTCATAGCACGGGGTTTATAACCTCTGTTACACCACCTTACATCACAATTTGGACAAGTCGTGACATGTGGCTTTCAGTACAGATTCCGGGGTTCTATGTTCTTTTCATCAATTTCCCTTGTGACTCTTTTTGATCAGGTCTGACAGCGGTGCAGTACAAGCACATCCACACATAAGAATTTCACATATTGGATAACCAAGTTTTTTAAGCCCCCACCCCCGTTCACAGCCATTCCTCGCGTGCCGGGTGACTTGCTGAGCAGGGTAGATCCCCCATCACTGGGACACAACCACCAGACACTGGAGGTGACTGACAGCTGACTGAATTGTTTAAATTTGTAGGTCGGGTGCACCGGGCGACGATCCCTCACTTTAACACCTGGAGTTGACGTGAAACCTGCCCACCCCTCATTGGACCATCTAGTATCGCAACACCAAAGACATACGAGATGCTTTATCTGTGATGCGTTTTAACGTTTCATTACCGCTTGCTTGTGTCGTTGTAGCTAATCAACCACATTTCTCACTTGCTTAAGGTTATCGAGACGTCTATAAATCACCCTCGTTGACTCCGACCGATATACTGATTTAATGTTCTAATTCAACTAATACCTTGTTGTTTTTTTACATTATTTGATAGCAACAATCATGATGAAATTGTTCAAAACATAATGATTTGTAGCCTTCCAGGTTTACACAATGCATTGACTATGAATAGTGAAGACTTATCGCTAATGTTATACCTTTACTTTTTCCAGGTACGTACAACTACCGAATGTTAAGTGCAATGGTGTCGAGTACAGGTAGGGTGGTTTTATTTACACAACTGCTCCAAGTAAAAGTTTAGATAGGCATGTACTACATGAATTTAATTAAATCAAATTTCAACGGCTTCTCAAATTTCTGTAATATCTAATATGTGTATAAGTGCTTTTGCATTGCTTTTTGATATTGTTAATGTCAATGGCTTGTCATGTGATAAATATCCTATCTAGGGTCAGTACAAAAATGGAAGTCTCCCGGCACCACCGGTCAGAGAAGGGTGATTTTGTAGGTGGAGGATGTTCTGAGAAAATTCCGGGAAGATTTCCTGGCACGGACGATTTGCTGATTAATGGGGCGCGAATGCTGTCACGATGATAACGCGTTTAGGGGATCTGGCAAACAGCTGCTGGTGTCCGGTTGGTGTGCAGTTTAGCACACAGTCCCAGCCGATCTCAGAAGTATGTAGAAGTGTACAAGCAGACGACATTTAGGTCAGATGGTATATCTAACACACTTTTTTTTTTAGTAAATAGTACTTGAATTGCTGTGATGAGTTTTTATAGGTGTATTTTTGGATGCTACACGGAAGACCTTGCTTTCTGAAGAACTTTATCCAGACGATCAATGACACCTACTGACGTCAGAACCGCGCCAGTTAGCGTCTTATCAGTTCATTTTATACCCGCTCGTCTGACTTTGGCTGTCTAGCGTGTCGTTACCATGGGACTGTTGCCATGGCAACGAAGAAGGTCGTCTAGACTCGGCATTAGGGCTATTGGTTATTAATGGGGCCTTACAGGGGTCTGTTGGGGCTAATTACATCCTTTGGCCTTGTGAAAAGGCCACAAGCACATGGCGGGTAAGCGATGGGGATAATAACCACCGGGCTTCATAATCTGCCCCCTATATTACTTTATCGTTATCCGATGCTGCTTTTCTTCTTTTTTGACCCATTGTGGGCGATTATGATCTGTGGACACGAGTTAGTGTATTGATATACTGCTTCTCTGTCAACTACTCTGACAGTCCTTACTTCATCTATATCAATTTCTATGACCTTGATATGAACGGTGTTGCCTATTGGCACTTACACACGTAGATAGTACTATTTCCCAGCAAGTCGGATGAATGCGCTATACAACTTGAAGTCACTATGCAATTCAACTTCATGGAAACTTTCTTTTATAAGATTAACAGTTGGGTTGGCCCTCGTAGCCTGCAGCTATTGCTGGGTAGCTTCCCCGTGGTCCGAGTAACGTTTGCGGTTTCTTACAGACCGGTGCCGACAGTAATCACGAGCACAGCGCTTAATGGACCGTGGCTTAATTTCTGTCCTGAGGCTACCAAAATCTCGTCTGCTCTGACCTCACCCCCGTTTCCATGGCGACGCGTGACCTTTTGTGGTCAGTTTTAACGTTAGAAACCTGGTAAGGAACCTTTGGGCTGAGTTGGTATACCTACCTGATGTGTGGTACCAAGTAGGTGTATGAAACCACGATTTGTTTGACCTCAGGTGGCAGCATAAAGACACACAATATAAAGATGTTATTATAGATCACATTTTATGTCTGAATTAGTTCGGCATTGAAAGTGGCATATCAATCAAGCTGAAACTAATGGTCGATGACCCACCTCTGAACCCTAAATATGAACGAGAACTCTGCACGACAGTGACATCTAACGGGCATCCCATACCCACTGTGTATGATAGAACTGAGTATGGGGCATACTTCCATATGAGTTATCACCAGACAAGTAGATGCCAGAGTTCACACAGATGTCACCTTCACC